>CM038041.1:102170175-102730175 GCA_021397845.1 Areca catechu
AGTCGACACCTTGAGTCAACACCTTTCTTCCATGTGTCGACACTTCAGTTTTTCTTCATTTTCTGCAAGTTCCGTGGCTTGAAAATCTCAGGCAATGTGTTGATTCATGTGTCGACACTTTGAGTCGATACTTCAGGTCCATATGTTGACACTTCAACTGTGCCATCTGAAATATTCTTGCATACCGGTCTTAGTCGACACTTCACTTCCATGTGTCGACACTTGGTGTCATGTGTCGACACTTTGAGTCAACACAACACTGAATTCTTTGTTGAAAAGGCTGAACTTGAGCTGAAACAAATTTTCACTTATCTTAATCATCCAATCAAGTAGTTCTTAAGTTTCCAAGTCCTCTTTGAGCAATTCTTTTCATTCAAACTTGGCTTCTTCAATCAAATAAGCTTCTTCAAATTTGTGAGCACCTTTTTCAACAAAAACACACTTCAAAGAAATCATTAGTCCTCAACTTATACTTAACCATTTTGCTTATCATCAAAATCAATAATGGAGTTAACAGAATTTGCGAGGAATTTTTTTATTGGAAAATCTTTTTACTAAGAACCAAATTATGATGAAAAGATCCCTCAAAAAATTTCTCGTAAAAATAATTTACAAGGAATTTTCCAAGAAAACTTTTTTTCTCAAAATTTTTTTACTAAGAGCTCATTTATAAGGAATAAATCCCTCAAAAAAATCCCTTATAAAAATTTTTTTGAGAGATTTTGCAAAGAATTTTTTTGTTAAAATTTTTACTACGAACCAAATTATCATGAAAAGATTCCTCAGAAAATCTCTCACAAAAATAATTTTTGAGGGATTTTGCAAGGAATTTTTTTATTAAATTTTTTTTTACTAACAACCAAATTATCATGAAAAGATCCCTCGAAAAATCTCTCATAAAAAAAATTTCTAAGGGATTTTGCAAGGAATTTTTTTATTAAAATTTTTTTTACTAAGAATCAAATTATGATGAAAAGATCTCTCAAAAAATCTCTCGTAAAAATAATTTACGAGAGATTTTCCAAGAAAACATTTTTCCTTGAAAAATTTCTACTAAGAGCTCATTTATAAGGAATAAATCCCTCTATAAATCTCTCATAAAAAAAAATTCCAAGGGATTTTATGAAGAATTTTTTTATTAAAAATTTTTTTACTAAGAACCAAATTATCATGAAAAGATCTCTCAAAAATCTCTAGCAAAAATAACTTTTGATATATTTTGTGAGAAATTCTTTTATTAAAATTTTTTTTATTAACAACCAAATTATCATGAAAAGATCTCTCGAAAAATCTCTCGCAAAAAAAATTTCTAAGGAATTTTGCAAGAGTTTTTTTATTAATAATCTTTTTTACTAAGAACCAAATTATGATGAAAAGATCCCTCAGAAAATCTCTAGCAAAAATAATTTTCAAGAGATTTTCTGAGAAAACTTTTTTTCTTGAAAAATTTCTACTAAGTGCTCATTTATAAGAAATAAATGTTTTGAAAAATCCCTCACATAAAAAATTTCTAAGAGATTTTATGAGGAATTTTTTTATTCAAACTTTTTTTACTAAGAACCAAATTATCATGAAAAGATCCCTTGAAAAACCTCTTGCAAAAATAATTTTTGAGGCATTTTGAGAAGCATTTTTTTATTATAAATTTTTTTACTAACAACCAAATTATCATGAAAAGATCTCTCGAAAAATTTCTCGCAAAAAACATTTTCGAGGGATTTTGCAAGAAATTCTTTTATTGAAAATTTTTTTTACTAAGAACCAAATTATGATGAAAAGATCCCTTCGAAAATCTATCGCAAAAATAATTTGCGAGGGACTTTCCGAGAAAACTTTTTTTCTCAAAAAATTTCTACTAATAGCTCATTTATAAAGAATAAATCCATCAAAAAATCCCCCATAAAAAATTTTTTGAGAGATTTTGCAAGGAGTTTTTTTATTGAATTTTTTTTACTAAGAACCAAATTATCATGAAAACATCCCTCAAAAAATCTCTCGCAAAAATAATTTTCGAGGGTTTTTACTAAAAATTTGTTTATTGGAAATTTTTTTAGTAACAACCAAATTATCATGAAATGATCCATCGAAAAATCTCTTGCAAAAATAATTTCCAAGAGATTTTGCAAGGAATTTTTTTATTGAATTTTTTTTTACAAACAACCAAATTATCATGAAAAGATCTCTTAAAAAATCTCTCGCAAATAAAATTTTCAAGGGATTTTGCAAGGAATTTTTTTATTGAATTTTTTTACTAAGAACCAAATTATGATAAAAAGATCTCTCGAAAAATCTCTCGTAAAAATAATTTGTGAGAGATTTTCTGAGAAAACCTTTTTCCTTGGAGAATTTCTACTAAGAGCTCATTTATAAGGAATAAATTCCTCGAAAAATTCCTCACAAAAAAATTTTGAAGGATTTTGCGAGGAATTTTTTTATTAAATTCTTTTTACTAAGAACCAAATTATCATGAAAAGATTTCTCCGAAAATCTCTTGCAAAAATAATTTTCGAGAGGTTTTGTGAGAAAACTTTTTTTCTCAGTAAATTTTATAGTTAATTTTTTTTGTCAAAAAATCCCTTAGAATGAGAGGGATTTTTTTTCTCGGTAAAATCCCTCTGTAAAGCACCCTTTTCTAGTAGTGTTCTAATGTTGCTATAGGTACATAGGTTTTATCAAAATCTATTATTTCCTCTTAGTTATATCCTTTAGGAGCTAATCTGGCTTTGTTTCTATCTACATTACCTTTGTCATCTAATTTATTTCTAAAAACCCATTTAAAACCTATAATAGGATGTTCCTTAGGTTTAGCTACTAAGGTTCATACATTGTTCCTTTCAAATTGATTAAGTTCCTCTTGCATAGCCATCATCCAATATAGATCATTTTCAGCTTCCTCTATGCAGTTAGGCTCAACTTGAAAAATAATTGCTAAATAGTCAAAGGTATATCTAAAGGATGACCTAGTTCTTAATCTTTGTGAGGGATCACCAATAATTAATTCTTTAGGATGAGAATGTACGTATCTCCAGTCCTTTGGTAGCTTATCATGTTTTGTACTTACCTTTTCTTTTTCTTTCTCAACTTGCTTTTCTTTCAAGCTCAAGTCCTTTACTCCATCATTTAGAGAACTTGCATCATTATCAATACACTCTTCTTTTTTGAATATATGAGGTTATACTCATCGAAAACAACATGAATTAATTTTTCAACAGTTAAAGTTATTTTGTTGAAAACTTTATATGTTTTGCTTGAGGTTGAATATCCAAGAAATATGCCTTGATCAGATTTTGCATCAAATTTACCTAAGTTATCTTTTTTATTATTCAAGATATAATATTTACATCTAAAAATATGAAAGTAATGAATATTTGATTTTCTATCATTCCAAAGCTCATAGGAGGTTTTTTTCAAAATTAGTCTAATCAAAACATAGTTTAATATATAACATGCAGTGTTCATAGCTTCAGTCCAAAAGTATCTTAGAAGATTGCCTTTACATAACATGGTTCGGGCCATCTCTTCCAATGTTTTATTTTTTCTTTCCATAACTCCATTTTATTGTGGTGTTCTAGGGTCTGAAAAGTTGTGATCAATGTCATGTTCTATTCAAAATTTTTCAAAATATTGATTTTTGAATTCAGTACCATGATCACTTTTAATTGAAATAATTGAAAGATTTTTCTAATTTGAAATATTTTTATGAAATTTTTGAAAAACTTTGAAAGCTTCATCTTTATGTGTGAGAAACATAACCCAAGTGAATTGTGAGTAATCATCTACTATCACAAGTCTATATTTCATACCTCCTAGGCTTGTAGTCCTAGTTGGTCCAAATAAATCAATGTATAGCAATTCTAAGGATCTTGATGTTGAAACAATATTTTTAGATTTAAAACTCCTCATAGTTTGTTTACCATATTGACATGCATCACAAATATAAGGAAAATCAACTTTAAACTTTGGTAAACCTCTAACTAAGTCTTTGAAAATTAATTTTGCTAAAGTATGTATTCTAGCATGACCCAATCTTCCATGTCAAAGTAAACTAGATTCTTTGATTTTAGCATTCAAAGCCATTAGACTTGTACTACTTGACATTGCTAGATCGTTCAAGTCTATAACATAAATATTTCTAAGTCTATGACTAACAAACCTAATGCTAGAATTAAGAGAGCTAGTTAATATACACATTGAAGATTCAAATACAACTTTGAAGCCTTTGTCACAAAATTGATTAATGCTCAATAAATTATGCTTCAATTTGTCTACTAGCAAAATATTTTTAATATTAGTAAATGGGATAACTTTGATCTTATCAATTTCAATGATTGTCCTCTTGCCATTATCACCAAATATAACCATTCTACCATCTTTCATTTCAAGGATGATGAATTGATCTGTCACCTGTTATGTGCCTTGAATAGCCATTATCTAGATACCATCTTTTCTTTGAATTTTAGGCTGCAAGACATTCTTGCAAAACAATCAAGTGAAATTTTTAGGTACCCAAGCTTTCTTGGATCCTTGATGGTTAGTAGCTATGATTCCTTTAGGAATCCAAATCTTTTTTACTTTGTTTTTATTTTTCTTTCTCAGATTACATTCATATGTTTTGTGTCCAACCCCATTATAGCAAAAACAAACATCTTTTGGCTTTTGAAAAGAATTGAATGCTGAAAACTTCGATGCATAAGGTTTTAAAACTAAAAATTTGTTTATATGCATTGTAGTATACCCAATTGCAGCTTTATCATTAAATTTCCTTTGATCTTTCAAGATTAGCTCAAGTTTGTTTAAACTTAGAGCCAACTTATCAATAAGAGATTTGATTCTATTCATTTTATTTTGCAAACTCTTATTCTTTTCAAAATACTCATCTTTTTCAATTTGCAGTACTTTGCATTTTTGAGAAACATTACTTAATTATTTTTGTAATAGATTGTTCTTTTCAAAAATATCATTCTTTTCCTTCAACAATATGTCATAGTTATTTTTCATGGTTTTGATTTTTAAACCAGCTTTCTTATATTCAGTTAAAAGTTCATAAAAGGTAGTATGTAATTCATTATAAGTAAATTTATATATGGGTTCACTAGAAGTTACCTCATCTTCTAGACCCATCAAACATATACTGGCTATTTTTGATGTCTCTTTCTTTTCTTTTGAAGTAGATTCATCACTGTCGCTCCATGTAGCCATCATGGCTTTCTTTTTCTTCTTCTTCTTGTATCCCTTTTTCAATATGAGGCATTCAGAATGGTAGTGCACCAACTTCTTGCATTCATAATAAATTGGTTGATGCTCATTTTCTTTATCTTTATCTATCTTCTTCTTTACTTTGTTCACCTTTGCCGAGATGCTTTCTCCAATATCTTGACTTTTTTTTATCCATAAATCATTAGAATCTCCTCATAACTAAAGCTATGTCATCATCTCCCAATTCTTCATCAGAGGAGGGACTTTCTTCTTCTTTCTCTTCTTCTTACTTTTTAATCTCAGCTATAGCCTTGAATACTATAGATATCTTTTTTTTACTATCATCTTTACTGTGGTGCTGCATTGTTAGTTCATGTGTGATCAAGGAACCAAGAAGTTCATCAAGTGGAAGTGTGTTTAAGTCCTTGGCTTCTTGTATTGCAGTGACCTTGGGATCCCATTTCTCTGGTAAAGATCTAAGAATTTTTTGGACAAGATTAGAATTAGAATATACCCTGCCAAGACTTTTTAAACCATTAATAATATCTATAAATCTAGCAAACATTTTAGATATTATTTCATTTGGTTCTGATATGGTAGGAAGCTGATGTTTAATTCCTATCAGATGCCATGTCAGAAAAATTGCCACGGTGGACACCCCACCTCGGACTCCTTTGATCGGGCCGAGCTCCCTAAAAATGATGAGGTGGCCCGCCAAAGCCGAGTTCTGTCCTTCGCCAGGTCAGCACCCGTGAGCTTGGGGCACCTAGGCCGGAGCTGAGCGACCTCTTTCACCGGATCGAGCCTCTTTGAGGTCAAGCCCCCTGGATCGGAGTCGAGCTCAACCCTCCTCCACTAGGTCGAGCCCCTCCAAGGTCAAGCCCTCTGGGCTAGAGTCGCGTGCTGACTTCCTCCGCCAGATCGAGCCCCTCCAAGGTCGAGCCCCCTGGATCAGAGTCGAGCTCAGCCCTCCTCCACCAGGTCGAGCCCCTCCGAGGTCGAGCCCTCTGAGCAGGAGTCAAGCACTCCTCCACCGGGTCGAGCCCCTCCGAGGTCGAGCCCCCTGGGCTAGAGTCGAGCCCCTTCGAGGTCGAGCCCCCTGGGCTGGAGTCGAGCCCAGCCTCCTCCGCCAGGTTGAGTCCCTCTGAGGCCGAGCCCCCTGAGCCAAAGCTGAGTCCCAGCTCTCCAGTTCAGCAATCACCTCAGGCAATGCCGCCCGGCACCAAAGGGGGTAGAGCTACCCCCGAGGCATTGGCGAGCTGCTCGAGGACCATGAGAAAACCCCATCAGATCATAATAACTGTTTGCAGCCACCACTTACACCAGAAGAGGAGGAAGCTCTCTGACCCGGGTGCCACGCTCTCCACCAACCACCTGTACCGCCCGAAAGTGGAAGTCAACCAAGAAATTCGAATCCCAGGGATGGCAGCCCCCTAATCGAGGCACTGTCAAACTTCCCAGAATGGGACAACCAGAAGGGGTGTCAGAATGCATGTTAGTTTCTCTTATCACCGATCAGGAAATACGTCCTGACCACAGCATGGGATACCACCGTCGTGCCTGCCAACGCTGAGGAAATCCCGAGGTATGCATTCAACAATCACCTGGACCTAAAAGAACCTTCGATGCCCCCAGTAAGGGGGCATGAAAGCTTAATTGCAAAACACTCATCCAAGCAAGTGAGGAAGAGGAAGCCACATAAGAAGGCCAATCCACCTCGGCTACCATCTCTCCCAACACACTCGCACCCCCACTCTTACACCACTCACTCCTCCTAGCATGGAGTCCATCAAGAGGGGCTCGACCAGGAGGATCTGTTCTCCTGGATCGTCACTGACTCGACAGTTAGAGTGCCCTCATCGGAATCCCTGGCCCGGGTATCTGACCTTGTTTTTTGCAGGCTCCGAAGCGCAAGTCAACCTCGAGAAGATGAGAGGGGATCCGATGTCGACAGTAGCTACGGGCCATGACGATCTTGGCAGCAACAGATTGGCATGCCAGGTAGGGGGGACTGATGCAGGCCCTTTGTTCCAAAAGCTAGTCCCTCTACAAGCGGGTCCATTAGGAGGATGATGATGATGCGAGCGAGAGAAGCTTCCACTAGTTGTGCGGGAGACTCTCCTTCTCGAGAAAACCCGCATGTCCTAGAAGTGGAACCGCCTACATTACCTCAACCACCTCCGGTGGAATCTCAGCTAGCCGCACTCGCCCAGCAGATGCAAATCCTTGCTACAACAGTGCACAGCTCCAGCACCAGCAACGGTCCTTGGCTACCCATCAGCAGCCAGGAACCTCCACTGACGCGGAACTAATATGCATGCGATTATTTTTGTGTGTTTTATATGTGGGGTGAGGTGGTTAAATCCCAAATATCATATCAAAATAAGATATAGAGAGTTCTAAATGAATTCTAGAAACTACGCATGCAGATCAGGACCTAAGAAAGCAATAAAAGGAGATCCCCGGGACTGAGAAGCCTAGGTTAGGGCCAGTTCACCTACAATAAAATTACTGGAGAATATAGGGGGTGTACCTGGCAATATTTGATGTGCCTGGTGATGATCGTAGTGAAGAGATCACTCGTTCCTCGATGGATGAGGCCTGGAGAATCAAGTCGGAGGCCCGTAGATTCCTGACTTTCTGCTTGATGGTCCGATTATGGCCTGGCTGGAGTCATTGGATTCGTAGGAACTCGGGGACCTGCAAACAACTGTCAAGGATGAGAAAACAAAGGCTGGAAACAAGAATACTTTCAGAAAAAAGGCAGCAAGGGCGTGTTAGAAGAAGAGGCTTGGAAGAAGGTTTGTTGGCTAGGGTTTCTTCGGGCAGCACTTCCGAAGGACTTCAGGCTCACACAAGATCCCTTAATGCACACAGCAGGGAGGCACACAGCAATTGAAGAATCAAGAGTATTTCATATATCAAAATTAATTTCTCATACAAGAGACTAGGGTCCTTTAAAAAGACTCTTAGTCTCGGGGCCCCAAGTAAGGGTATAATAGACTTTACCTAGGAATTCTACTCCCACCCAAACCCTAGCTAGAAAATAAGGAAACAAAGGTAGAATAAATCCCTAGAATTTCTCTCCCTCTCCTTGCCTTGGTCGGCCAAGGGAGGTGACCATAGGGGAGGTCGACCAAGGGGGGATGTCCATAAGCTGGTTTGGCTCCTTGGTTCCCTCCTGGGCCTTTATCTGGACCAATTAGCTATGGGCAACAGTTCAGGGCTCCGGGGCTTCTAATTTCTCCTCCTAAGATCTTCAAATCTTCAGTCCGGGTTGGACTTGGGCTTCACTTGTATGATGTGGTCTTGAGTCTTCAGTGTACTTGGACAGGACTCAAAAATAAAATTAGCTCAACTTGAGTTGACTAGCACTGGACTGAACTAGCTCAACATGAGCTGACTAATACTGAAATAAAATAACAACTCCAAAGACTCAAATGATAAACTAAAATGGACTCAGATGGACTAAGCACTTATTACAGATGGACTTATATATTATTAATCAATTCACAAAGGGTCAAGAAGCCTCTGTCTTATTCTGGTGCCTCTAGTGTCCGCACCACCCACGGCCCATGCCACAGCACCCCATGACAGTCTGCGTTCCTTTTAAGGAAGGCCTTCATAGCCACGGACCATCACCGACCCCCGGGGTAGTCATTAGACTCTGGTGAAAAGATAATGAGCCGGATCTGCCGACAGGGAGAGCCGCTCCTTGACCCTTGAGTGGGTAACGACCAAACCTCGTTGAGGTCGAAGAAACAAGTTTGTCCTTCATGAGCACCGTGCACCCATGTCACCTTCTATGTCTCTTTCAGCAGAAGGTTCTACTGATGAGGCCATCAGGCGCACAACTGAGAAGCACCTGGAGTAGCACGAGCACAAGCTGATGGAGTTATCCCATCGATTTGCGAACATGCAGGGCTCCGCTAACGAGCAATGGGCTATGATGCTCGTCCCCCCTTCTCCTGAGAAATCCAAGAGGAATCAATTTCCAACCGATTCCGGATGCTACAGGTAGATCCCTACGATGGGACCACCGACCCCCTGGATCACCTTGAAAGCTACAAGACCCTCATGAGGGTCCAGGGGGCCACCGATGCCCTTCTTTGCATCACCTTCTGGTGCAGACACCAGAGGCACCAGAATAAGACAGAGGCTTCTCAACCCTCTGTGGATCACTTAGCTACTTCCAAGACCATTGTAATAAAGCTTATTTCATCTAAGTTGTCTTTCTTTGAGTCATATATTAGTCATCTCATGTTGAGCTAGTCCAGTCTATTACTAGTCAACTCATGTTGGCTAATTTTATTTTTTTGAGTCCTGTCCAAACACACTGAAGACTCAAGACCACATCATACAAGTGAAGACCAAGTCCAATAAGATTGAAGACATGGAAGAATAGCCCAAGTCCAACCCAGCTTGAAGATTTGAAGATCCCAGGAGGAGAAATCAGAAACCCTGAAGCCCTGGACCAGCCGGAAGCAAAATTGGGCAAGCCCAGGCCCAGGAGGGAGCTAGGGCGCCAAGACCTTATGGTGACCACCCTTGGTCGGCCACTTAGAGTCACCATCTTGGCCGACCAAGGCAAGGAGAGAGGGAGAGAGATTGTAGGGATTTTTTCTACCTAGGTTTCCTTATTTTCTAGCTAGGGTTTGGGTGGGAATAAGACTCCTATGTAATTACTTAAGTATCCTTACTTGGAGCCCAAGGCTATGGGTCTATTTAAAGGACCCTAGTCTCTTGTATGAGAGCAATCTTTGATATATAAAATTCTATTGAGTTCTTCTCTTGATGTGTGCCTCCCTACTGTGTGCATTAAGTGATCCTGAAGTCCTGCCGAAGTGCTACCCAAAGAAACCCTAGCCGACCAACCTCTTTCAAGCCTTTCTTCCACATGCTTCTTGCTATTTTTCTAAAATTCTTCTTGCTTACCACCTTGTTTTCTCACCCCTGATGGTTGTTTGCAGGTCCCTGAGTTCCTACGAATCAAATGACTCCAATCGGGCTGTAATCGGACCATCGAGCAGAAAGCCAGGTATCTACGGGTCTCTAACTTCGTTTTCCAGGCTGCATCCATCGAGGATGAGTAATCTCTTCACTACAATCTTCATCAGGTACTTCAGACATTTCCAGGTACATCCCCTTTGCCACCAGTAATTTTATTGTAGGAGAACTAGCCCTAACCGAGGCTTCTCAGCCCCGGGAATCCCTCTTTACTGCTAACCTAGGTCCTGATCTGCATGTGTAGCTTTGAAAATTTATATAAAATTATCTACATCATATTTTGATCTAATATCTGGGATTTAACCACCTCATCCAATCTCTAAAATACAAAAAAAATAATCACATGCATATTAGTTCCGCATCATCTGGTATCAAAGCTTAGATTAGGGCTTGTTTTCATCATCCTTTACAATCCGTATATGCTCTGTTCTTTTAATTATTTCTCTCTACTCAGAACTCCAAAAATTCCAATTTTTACTTTGCTGGATTCATCTTATTCAAATTATTTTATAAAACTTTTATAGATTTTATTTCGATCTATGAAGTTTATGCAGGTCGAAATACAGCCTGCAAATTTTTGGCTCTATTTTTCAGCAAGACAACTTTGGAAGGTTTAGGATTTTGTTTAGCATCTCTTTTGCATATCTTTTATTTTTAGTATGTTTCTAGCATATTAGGTCATTGGATGCAAATCATATTTCTACAAAAGAACAAAAAAAAAAAATTACATATATAAAAGCTACCTAAAACACTTAAACCCTAATTTTGCATCATCTGCCTATAATCATTGCATAAACTACCTTTAAGGGCACTTTTGCTATGTCAGATGGGGGGAGGACTTGATCACCTCTCCTTTGCCCAAAACCACATCTCCTGCATTCGGTCCCAAGCCTAACTTAAAATCTATTAGACTTAATTTTGCCCTAGTGGGCTAGGGACACCAACTGGTCGGGTCCGGGCTAAGTGTCAGATCATTGTGTTAAGCTAACCTGTGTGTGCCTTGTGCTTAGTATCTAGAATTATGGTTCAGGGATTCAGTCCCTAAGGGCTTGTGTGCTGGTTTGCCTACCTGGCCAATCACTAATTGGTGTCTAGGATTGGCAATCAGGAACCTAACACTCCCCTTACACTTGCCTGGCTAAGTACAGGGTTACTATAGGCTAGTTTGCCACCCTAATTGAGCATCTAGTTTGGATGCTAGGTCTAGGGAGCTGTAGTTGGTCTGATCGAGTCTTACATGAGCACTAGATCAGGGGTTTCATATCATCCACCATCTTCACTTTTACCTGAATCCATGGATAATCTTAAAGCCCATATTAAAGCCCTTGCTGATCAAATGGCCCAGATGACTACCCAGTTAACTACCCAGATGACTCAGTTAACTCAGTCCGGTACCCAAACCAATAATAGACTTGAACATCTCGCCAATAGGTTTGATCAGTTAGAGGGCCGTGCAAGGACCATAGAGAGAACCCATGGATCACAGTCTGAGCGAGATCCCGAGTCACCACTCCATCCTAGGAGGACCCCTCGCCATGACCCTTATTATGATACTGAACCTAGGAGGACCCCAAATCCTGATCCATACCTTGAGTCTAAGCCTAGGAGAGCCTATCGTCATGACCCAATCCTAGAGGTTCGTCCTAGAAGATCCAATCAAGATTTTATATACCAGGAAGATAGATCCTATAGACACATTAAGCTTGATGCCCCCACTTTTGATGGATATCTTGATCCTAAGGTCTATATAGATTGGGAAGGAGAGATTGATTAATATTTTGAGTGGTATGACATGACAAAGGAGCGTAAGTTTAGGTTTGCTAAGCTTAAGTTGGTCTGGGAGGCCAGGTTACATTGGGCTAGTGTTGAGAGAACCCTTAGACTAGGGTGGCATGATCCTATAGTCACCTGGTGGGCCATGAAGGGTAAGCTTAGGTCAAAATACATTCCACTTTCATATCGTTGTGGTTTACTGGATCAGTGGCAGCGATTGAATCAGGGTAGTAGAAGTATAAATGAGTACATCACAAAATTTGATGAGTATTCTATGCGATGTGATTTATACGAGTCTGAGGATGTTATTCTGTCTAGGTTTAGGGCTAGACTGAGAGAGGACATTAAGAAGGAGCTCTATATGAGAGAGGTTAGAGACCTGGACCATGCTTATCAGATTGCTAAGGATCATGAGCATTTTCAGAGGGGGCCTGTCTATCGTAAACCTGAGCCCACTAGATACCCTAGTCAATACCCAAGAGCTAACCAATCTACAAAAAGCTGACCCATGCCTAGTCGACCTAGTCCGAGTCGACCCAATCCTAGTCAGCCAGGCCTGAGTCGACCCTAGCCTAGTACTACTGTGGCCCATAGAGATGACCGAGGTAAATCTGTAGAGGTCAATAAGAGTTACACTCCCCAGAAGACCTGTTTTAGATGTAAGAAACCAGGCCACTTTATGCACCAATGCCCAGCCACCCTACACTTAGGTGAGCTAGTGGAAGAAGAGCCTGAACCCGTAGCTAAACCTGAGGGAGAGATTTATGAGGTCGATGATCAGTTGATAGACGAGTATGAAGGTGAGGAGGAGGAACCTGAGTCTGAGAACCAATTATGAGTGGTTAGGTGCATCTTAACCCAAACCCCAGTTAAGGAAGATTGGCGTAGGACTACCATCCTACATACTTTTTTTAAGGTAGGGGGTAAGGTACTTAAGATCATCATAGACAGTGGGAGTTGTGTCAATGCCTGCTCTGCCAATACTGTTAAATCTTTAGGGTTGACCATAGCTCCCCATCCTAACCCTTACAAAGTTTCTTGGGTAGATTCCACCTCCATCCAGATTAAAGATAGGTGTCGAATCTTAATTAGACTGCAAACCTATGAGAAAAAGATTTGGTGTGATGTCATTCCCATGGAAGTGAGTATTATCATTCTAGGTAGATCTTGGCTTTTTGATCATGATGCAACCCTGTATGGTCGAACCAATGTGTGTGCTTTTAACTACCATGGGAATAAGTTTGTTATCCACCCAGCTCCCCCTAGAGACCCAGTTAAGAGGGGTTCTAGTAGCCTTAAGGACAAGAAACCTGGAGTTAATCTGATTAAGGCTAGGGAGTTAGAAAAAGAGATTGCTGAGGGTAACCCTATTTGGATCTTGACCACCAAAGAAATACATGAGCCGACCTAAAAGGAATACCCTAAATAAATTGTTGAGGCTTTGAAAGAATTTGAGGATGTCTTCCCTGAGGATTTACCTGATCTATTACCACCCCTTAGAGACATCCAATACGTAATAGACTTAGTCCCAGGAGCCACTTTACCTAACCTTCCTCACTATAGATGAATCCTAGTGAGCATCAAGAATTACATAAACAAGTGGGAGAATTACTTAGGAAGGGTTTCATTAAGGAGAGCTTGAGTCCATGTGCAGTCCCTGCTTTACTGACCCCTAAGAAAGATGGTACCTGGAGGACGTGTGTAGATAGTAGAGCTATCAACAAGATAACTGTGAAGTATAGGTTTCCCATCCCCTGATTGGATGATATGTTAGACATGATGGCGGAGCCAAAGTTTTCTCAAAGATAAACCTTAAGAGTGGCTATCATCAGGTTAGGATTAGGCCTGGGGATGAGTGGAAAACCGCATTCAAGACTAAGGATGGCCTGTTTGAGTGGGTTGTGATGCCTTTCGGACTTTCCAATGCACCAAGTATATTTATGAGGATTATGACCCAGGTCCTGAAAGAGTATACCGAAAAATTCGTTGGGGTCTACTTTGATGATATCTTGATTTATAGCAGGACTAAGAAGGACCACCTTAGTCATCTAAGACTAGTATGCTAGACCCTTAGGGAGAATAACCTCTATGCCAACTTTAAAAAGTGTGAGTTCATGACACATAGGGTTATCTTCCTAGGTTTTGTTGTCACCCTTGAGGGAGTTTCTGCAGATCCTGAAAAGGTTAGGGCAATTGCTGAGTGGCCTACACCCATTAGTATCCACGATGTGCATAGTTTCCATGGCCTAGCAACCTTTTACAGGAGATTTATTAGGGGTTTTATTATAGTCATCGCACCTATCACTGATTGCATTAGGAAGGGTACATTTGAATGGACCAAAGTAGCCGATAAGGCCTTCCTAGAGCTTAAGGATAAGATGACCCATGCACCCATCCTTGGATTACCTGACTTCACTAAGGTGTTTGAGGTCGCTTGTGATGCCTCGGGAGTAGGAATAGGTGGGGTACTAAGTCAAGAGAATCATCCTGTAGCCTTCTTCAGTGAGAAGCTGAATGAGGCTAAACTTAAGTACTCTACCTATGATAAGAAATTTTATGCGGTAGTCTTGGCCCTTAGATATTGAAGACATTACTTACTATCATAGGAGTTTGTCTTATTTTGTGACCATGAGGCACTTTGATTCCTAAACTCCCAAAAGAAACTTAACCCACGGTATGGTAAATGGATCGAGTACATTCAAGCCTACACCTTTGTCCTTAAGCACCGTGCCGGCACTAAAAATAAGGTAGCAGATGCTCTGAGCCATAGGTCTTTGCTGATAGGATCAGTTAGCACCCAAGTCATAGGGTTTGATAGGTTAAAGGATGAATATGAAACCTGCCCAGACTTTGGAGACATTTACCAGACCCTCAGGCTAGGACCATCCAGTACCCATAGTGCCAATTAGGATGGCTACCTTTTTCAAAACAATCGACTCAATATACCTAGAACTTCCCTTAGAGAGTTTCTAATTTGGGAGACCCATGCTGGAGGTTTAGCTGGTCACTTTGATAGAAATAAGACAATCTTAGCGATAGAGGACCAGTTCTTTTGGCCAAGATTGAAAAGGCATGTTGCACAGATTGTAGCCAGGTGTAGAACTTGTGCTGTTGCAAAATAGTAGAAGCAAAACACTAGTCTCTACACACCTTTACCAGTGCCTGATTGCCCTTAGCAGGACCTAAGTATGTACTTCATGTTAGGATTACCTAAGACCCAGAAGAAACATGATTTTATCTTTGTAGTGGCCGATAGGTTCTCTAAGATGGCTCACTTTATCCCCTGTTCCCAGACCTTTGATGCATCCAGAGTAGCCAAGCTTTTCTTAGATCATGTGGTTAGACTCCATGGCCTACCCAAGACCATCATATCTAATAGGGATGTTAGGTTCACCAGTTATTTATGAAAAACCCTGTGACACCTGTTAGGAACCAAGCTTAAGTTTTCTACTGCCTACTACCCTCAAACAGATGGCCAAATTGAAGTGGTGAACTGTATTTTAGGAAACCTCCTTAGATGCCTGGAAGGTGAACATACTAGAACTTGGGATCTATTGTTTCCTAGAGTAGAGTTTGCCTACAACAGTTCAGTAAATAGGACAACGGGTAAGAGTCCTTTTGAGATAGTCCATGGGTACAAGCCTAATCGCCCCATTGATCTGATTTCTTTACCTATTCATGCACGAGTCTCAGAGTCTGCAGAGTCATTCGCATAGCATATTAGAGACTTGCACAAGGACATTAGCCAAAAGAAAAACCTAAGCAATGAAACTTATAAAAAACTGGTTAATTCCCGAAGAAGGATCAAGGAATTTGATATAGGGGATTCTGTCATGATTAGGCTTAGGCCTGAGTGGTTCCCACCCGGGATCGTTAAGAAGCTTCATGCTCATGGAGCCAAACCTTTTAAAGTGTTAAAGAAGGTTGGATCAAATGCCTATGTATTAGACTTGCCTTCGGATATGGGCATTAGTTCTACCTTCAATATTATAGACCTGGTTGAGTACAGGGAATCGGCTGTGATACCCAGTGAGGCTTTTGGACCTATCCCTTTTGTTGAGAGTGACCCTTACCCAGAGTGTCCACCATTTAATTGGCCTGAGAGAGGAGAACAGATCGAGCGTATCCTGGACGATCAAGCCATTATAATCCGGGGCTGCGGTTATCAATGCTTCCTGGTCTGATGGCAAGGCCAGCAAGAGTTGGATGATTTATGGATTTCTCGAGAGGACTTGCAATGCCTTAACCCAGACATTCTCGAGAGATATGTGAGCCAGCCTGATCTGCGCTCGATAGGGTCGAGTTCCTCCCACCCCGGGAGAATTGGTGCGGATACCAGAGGCACCAGAATAAGACAGAGGCTTCTCAACCCTCTGTGGATCACTTAGCTACTTTCAAGACCATTGTAATAAAGCTTAGTTCATCTAAGTTGTCTTTATTTGAGTCCTGTATTAGTTAGCTCATGTTGAGCTAGTCCAGTCCAGTATTAGTCAGCTCATGTTGAGCTAATTTTATTTTTTTGAGTCCTATCCAAACACAAAGAAGACTCAAGACCACATCATACAAGTAAAGACCAAGTCCAATCAGATTGAAGACATGGTAGAATAGCCCAAGTCCAACCCAGCTTGAAGATTTGAAGACCCCAGGAGGGGAAATCAGAAACCCTGAAGCCCTGGATTAGCCAGAAGCAAAATTGGGAGCTAGGGCGCCAAGACCTTATGGTGACCACCCTTGGTTGGCCACTTAGAGTCACCCTCTTGGCCAACCAAGGCAAGGAGAGAGGGAGAGATTGTAGAGATTTTTTCTACCCTAGGTTTCTTTATTTTCTAGCTAGGATTTGGGTGGGAATAAGACTCCTATGTAATTACTTATGTATCCTTACTTGGAGCCCAAGGTTATGGGTCTATTTAAAGGACCCTAGTCTCTTGTATGAGAGTAATCTTTGATATATAAAATTCTATTGAGTTCTTCTCTTGCTGTGTGCCTCCCTACTGTGTGCATTAAGGGATCCTGAAGTCCTACCGAAGTGCTGCCCAAAGAAACCCAAGCCGATCAACCTCCTTCAAGCCCTTCTTCCACATGCCTCTTGCTGTTTTCCTGAGATTTCTCTTATTTCCTACCTTGTTTTCTCACCCCTAATGATTGTTTGTAGGTCCATGAGTTCCTACGAATCCAACGACTCCAACCGGGCCGCAATCGGACCACCGAGCAGAAAGTCGGGTATCTGCGGGTCTCTGACTTAGTTTTCCAGGCCGCATCCATCGAGGACGAGTGATCTCTTCACTGCAATCTTCATCAGGCACTTTAGACATTTTCAGGTACACCCCCTCTGCCACCAGTAATTTTATTGTAGGAGAACTAGCCCTAACCGAGGCTTCTCAGCCCCGGCGATCCCTCTTTACTGCTTTCTTAGGTCCTGATCTGCATGTGTAGCTTTTAAAATTCATATAGAATTATCTCATATTTTGATCTAATATTCAGGATTTAACCACCTCATCCAACCCCTAAAACACAAAAAAAATAATCGTATGCATATTAGTTCCGCATCACCTTCCTAGCAACCCTTCGGAAGGCGGCTCGATTCTGGTTCACCCACCTTGAGCCCGAAAGCGTCGGTTCTTTCGCTCAGCTGGAGCGGAAGTTCATGGCTCACTTCGATGCCTATCGGAAGGTGCCGAGTGAGGCAGATAGCCTCTTCTTCATCCAACAACAAGACCATGAGTCCCTACGAGACTACGTGGCCCGCTTCAAGGTCACCACGTTGGAGATTTATAATCTTGAAGAGCCAGTCACCATGCTGGCACTAAAGCAAGGGCTCAAGACCTCTCGCTTGACCTACTCTCTCAACAAGAAGCCCTCCAAGAGCTACTCCGAGCTCCTCCTCCGAGCTCAGAAGTACATCCATGAGGAGGCAGACCGTACAAGGAGGGAGCTAGACGGGAAGCCATCGAAGAAGCCAGCTCTCATCGAGACGTCTGGGATGTGGAAGCCAGGACCTCCAGCTCTGAACTTCTGCCAGGAATCGAGACCGAGGTGCACCCCAGCTCCGGAAGAGAGACTCACCCCCCTACTCACCCTGAGGATGAAGATTCTGATGGAGATCGAAGGTGAGCCCTACCTGAAGCACCCACCTCCGATGAGGCCATCCACTAGCCATGATAAGACAAAGTATTGTCACTACCACCATGACCATAGCCATGACATCGATGAATGCCACAACCTTATGAAGGAAATCAAAGAACTCATCAAGAGGGTCTACCTCGGACGGTTCATGGGGGGCAGACCTCAAGCAGAACCTCAGGTGCTCGTTGCTCTCCCGCCGGTACCAGCAGTCAACAACCGCCCTACCAAGAAGCTAGTGGGGATGATATGCTGGGGAGCCGAGCACGCATCCAAGAAGGCCTAGGGAGTAGGGCAGTCTGAAAATGCAGTCCCCTTTATGAGGGAAGGGGGAGATTGGAGAGAAAATATAAATAATGATGCTGTGGTTGTCGAAATGATGATCGCGAAGCATCCTATAAAATACATCATGGTTGATAGTGGAAGCTCCATAGATATGCTTTTTTATGATGACTTCTCCAGAATGAATTTGTCTCCCGTATAGCTTAAACCTGTGTACACGCCCCTCGTCGGTTTCACGGGGGATTCTGTAAGGGTTGAGGGAGAGATCACACTCCCAATCATTGTCAGGATCCCATCTCAGTAGAGCACTGTCATGATGACCTTCATGGTAGTTAGACTTCCTTTGGCCTATAATGTGATCCTTGGCTGACCCGGGCTCAATCTACTCGATGCCGTCATCTCTAGAAAATAGCTGCTAGTGCAGTTCCCAACCCCTTATGGAATCGGTGAAATGAGAGGTGCATCACAGCCGATTCATCACTGTTTCCAGACTCTCCTCGGTACCAAAGTCCCTGAGGATGATCCTAAGGTGGATGAGCTCAACCAAAGGGCACAAGACCCCAGGGGTGGCCCGGTCGAACATTTGTTGTCTTATCCACTCGAAGCCGACCAGGAGAAGATGGTGCAGAATGGGGCCCAGCTACAAGAAGAGGAAAGGGCCCACCTATTAGAGTTCCTACGGGTGAACATAGATGTGTTCACCTGGACAGTGGTCGATATGCCAGGTATCCCCTCTGATATCATCACCCATAAACTGAGCATTGATCCAAAGTGCAAGCCAGTTCAGTAGAAGAAGAGGAGTTTTGCCCACGAGAGGCAGGCGGCAATCAAAGAGGAGGTCGACAAACTCGCTGCCGGCTTCGTCCGGGAGGTACAATACCTAAGCTGGCTTGTGAATGTGGTGATGGTGAAGAAGAGTAGCGACAAATGGAGGATCTGCGTGGACTACACCGACCTCAACAAGGCATGCCCGAATGGTGTGGAGTAAGGGGCTAGGGATGCTAGTATGGATGCTTATCATGCAAAGGAATTTTTTTTGTAGTTGAAGAGTTTTAGATGTTTTTTTTTTTTTAAGGTTTTGATTCCCGATCACAAGCAAAGACTAGTAAAGAGAGAAATGAGTAACGGAAGCTTACATTAGTAGTTCAAATCCCTAAATAATGAAACGAGAATAGGATCCCAGGATTAAGAAACCCCGGTAGGACTAAGCTGAAAACACAATACCTACTTAGGAGATAGAGAGAGCAAACCTCACACGTCTGAAGCACCCGATGCAGAGATCACTCAACTCAACGGATGTGGCTTGGATGCCCGAGCAGTCGAGCCTGCGAAAGCACTGGCTTTCGGTCGGAAGGTCGCGATGGCAAAGCAGACTATCTCCGGTGCTCGAGATGCCAGGGAGGACCTGTAGGCAAATAAAATAGGGATTAGCGAAATGGAGAGATGTATCGAAAAGGACTGAGATAGGGTTGAGAAGGGGCTTTGAGCCCGGTGTCTGGCTAGATTCTGAAGTCGAAGAAGGAGAAAACTTGGGGCCTCGCACCCCACGACGTCCCGGAGGATGAAGGACTGTGGTCTCACACCACTCGATGTCCAGGAGGACGAAGGACTCGCGACGCCCTGGGGCGACGGACAGGTGGCCTCACACCACGCAACGTCCCTAGGGACGAAGGCAACTTCACTCAAACCTAGTCTAGGAGACAATGGTTGGAGGATAAACAAACTCAAACTCTCTTTTCATTCAATCATTCAATAGCTTTACAATGGAGGGATTGGGTCCTTTAAATAGGCACCCAAGGCCCATTTGACTTCAAAATAATTCAAAACCCTTGAACCCAAATTACAACCCCAAAAGTTGGCGCCCACATGGATGGAGAAAGCTCTTCATGGCCGACCAAATGGAGGAGAGGATTGGCATGGCATGTGGGAGGGCTTGGAGAGGGGGATTGGCCTCTTGACTTCCTTCTTTGCATGTTCATTTTGGGAAGAAAACATGGAACAAGGCTTGCTTGAAGGGATGTGCTTCCTTTGATCCTTCAATGCCCACTTGGAGTGATTCATGGCCAGCCAAAGTGGAGGGAGCTTTGGGTGTTGCAAGGTAGAAGGCTTGGAAAGGGGAGTGTGTCCCTTGACCTTCCATTCTTGCATGAATACTTTGGGAAGAAGACTTGGAAGATGGCTTGCTTTGTGGCTTGGTTTCTTCATGAAATCTTCAATGCCCCATTTAATGATGGATCATGGCATGATGTGGGGGAGGGAAGAGGGGATGATGTCTCCTCCTTCCAAGGTCGCCCAAGAGAAAAAAGGTATGGAGTGGGCGTGTGGAATGCATGAGGGCGCCTCCTTGTTTCCTTCCTTGGATGCCCAAGTGGCAATTGATGTGGCGCCACATAGGTGGCTGAGGTGGCGCCTATGTTGGCATCTTTCCAAGTGAAAGAGGTGGGTTGGCCCACAAGGAACTTGTCTTGGTCTTGAAAGCCAGGTTGACTTCAATTGGGCTTGGGCCCAATCCAAACTCAGACTCGAACCAAAAATAGATACAGGACTCATGACCTAAACTTGACCCAAATTGGTCAAGGTACAAGACTAAACAAACTTAGACTAGGTACATGACTAAAAATTAAAAAATTACTTTAGCTCAAAGCCTTATTACAAGACTCACAGAAGTGGAACCCAATCTGAGATCCACAGAGGGTTGAGGAGCCTCTGTCGGATCCTGGTGCCCACACCAGTTCTCCCGGGGTGGGAGGAACTCGACCCTGTCGAGTAAGGGTTAGTTTGGCTTTGGTTCCTCTCTAGGATATCGGGGTCGATGTGCTGCAAGTCCTCCCGTTTGATCCACGAGTCATCAGATTCGGGTCAGCCTTGCCATCGGACTAAGTAATGTTGATAGCCCTTGCCCCGGGTAGTGATGGCTTGGTCATCCAGGACACGCTCGATCCGCTCTCCTCGCTCAGGTATATTTGGATGTGGACACTCAGGTTCAGGTTCTCTCTCAAAAGGGAGGTCAGGCCCAAATGGCTCACTGGGTATGTTTGCGGGTTCCCTATACTCGGCTAAGTTAGAGATATTGAATGTCGAGCTAATTCCATAATCCGGAGGTAAATCTAGCACATAGGCATTAGGGCCCATTCTCCTAATCACTTTAAAGGGATCTGCCCCACGAGCATGAAGCTTCTTAACGGTTCCCGGTTGAAACCGTTTAGGCCATAGCCTAATCATTACAAAATCTCCTATTTCAAACTCTTTTGCTCGCTTTTAGGAATCAGCCAGCCTTTTATATGTGTTATTACTTATATTAATTTTCTGGCTAATTTCTTTATGCATGTCCCTAATATGCTGTGCAAGTGAATCAGCGGACTCGAAGACACGCACATGGAATGGTAGGGGAATCAGGTCAAGAGGTCGGTTAGGCTTGTATCCACAGACAACTTCAAAAGGACTCTTCCCGGTGGTCCTATTCACAGAACTATTGTAGGCAAACTTGGCTCGAGGTAAAAGAAGATCCCAATTTCCCGTATGTTTGCCTATCAAGCATCTAAGAAGGTTTCCTAGGCTGTGGTTGACTACCTCAGTTTGTCCATTGGTTTGCAGGTGGTAGGCAGTGGAGAACTGGAGTTTGGTGCCTAGGAGATGCCAAAGGGTTTTCCAGAAATAGCTAGTGAAGCGGACATCCCTATCGGACACTATGGTCTTGGGTAGGCCATGTAACTTAACCACATGTTCCAGAAAAAGCTTGGCAACCTTGGAAGCATCTAGGGTTTGGGAGCAGGGTATAAAATGAGCCATTTTGGAGAACCTATCCACTACTACAAAGACAGAATCGTGCTTCCTTGCAGTCTTGGGTAATCCTACCACAAAATCCATACTGAGGTCTTGCCAAGGGTGACTAGGTACGAGCAAGGGTGTGTAAAGGCCAGTATTATGTATCTGCTGCTTGGCCACAGCACAGATCCGGCACCTAGAGAAAATATTGGCGACATCTTTCTTAAGGCCAGGCCAAAAGAAATGGTCTTCAATAGCTAAAGTGGTCTTCACCCTACCAAATTGACTAGCTAGGCCTCCCGCATGGGTTTCCCACACTAAAAAATCTCGGAGTGAAGTCTTGGGAATGCACAACTTATTACCCTTAAAAAGGCAGCCATCTTGTAAGGTATAGTCACTATGGGCACTAGATGGTTCTTGAAGCTTAGACTGGAAGATCTCACTAAAGTCGGGACAAGGTTCATATTGCTCTTTAAGTCGGTCAAATCCTACAACCTCAGTCCTAACTGTGTTTAACAAAAGGGCACGACGGCTAAGGTCATCAGCTACCTTATTCTCAGTACTAGCATGATGTTTAAGCACAAAGGTATAGGCTTGGATATACTCGACCCACTTAGCATGCCTAGGGTTCAATCTTTTCTGGGAGTTTAGGTATCGAAGGGCTTCATGGTCTGAAAATAGGACAAACTCATGGGGTAACAGGTAGTGCCTCCAGTACCTAACTGGTGTGGAGTAAAGGGTGGAGGGATGCTAGTATGGATGCTGATGATGCAAAGGAATTTTTTTTGATAGTTGAAGAATTTTAGATGTTTTTTTTTCCCTTTTCTTAGGGTTTTGATTCCCGATCACAAGCAAAGACTAGAAATAAGAAAAATGAATAACGGAAGCTTACACTAGTAGTTCAAATCCCTAAATAGTGAGAACGAGAACAGGATCTCAGGATTAAGAAACCCCGGTAGGACTAAGCTCAAAAAACAAAACCTACTTAGGAGATAGAGAGAGCAAACCTCACACATCCGAAGCGCCCGATGCAGAGATCGCTCAACTCGATGGATGCGGCCTGGATGCCCGAGCAGTCGAACCCGTGGAAACACTGGCTTTCAGTCGGAAGGTCGCGATGGCAAAGCCAACTGTCTCCGGTGCTCGAGATGCCAGGGAGGACCTGTAGGGAAACAAAATAGGGATTAGCAAAATGGAGAGATGTACCGAAAGGGACTAAGATGGGGTTGAGAAAGGGCTTCGAGCACGGTGTCCAGCTAGATTCCGAAGTCGAAGAAGGAGATAACTTGGGGCCTCGCACCCCGCGACGTTCCGGAGGACGAAGGACTGTGACCTCACACCACTCGACGTCCAGGAGGATGAAGGACTCGCGATGCCCTGGGGCAATGGACAGGTGGCCTCACACCACTCGACGTCCTTGGGGATGAAGGCAACTTCACTCAAACCTAGTCTAGGAGACAATGGTTGGAGGATAAACACTCAAACTCTTTTTTCATTCAATCATGCAATAGCTTTACAATAGAGGGATTGGGTCCTTTAAATAGGCACCCAAGGCCCATTTGAATTTAAAATAATTCAAAACCCTTGAACCCAAATTACAACCCCAAAAGTTGGCGCCCACGTGGATGTGGCAAGATCTCCATGGCCGACCAAAAGGGAAGAGGAGATTGGCGTGGCATGTGGGAGGGCTTGGAGAGGGGGATTGGCCTTTAGACTTCCTTCTTTGCATGCTCACTTTGGGAAGAAAACATGGAGCAAGGCTTGCTTCAAGGGATGTGTCTCCTTTTGATTTCTTCCATGCCTAGATGGAGTAGTCATGGCTGACCAAGGAGGGAGCTTTTAGGTGTTGCAAATTTGATGGGTTGGAATGGGGAATGTGTTCCTTGACCTTCCTCTCTTGTGTGACTACTTTGGGAAGAAGGCTTGGAAAATGGCTTGCTTTGTGGCTTGGTCTCTTCAAGAATCTTCAACGCCCCATTTATTGATGGATCATGGCGTGATGTGGGGGAGGGAAGAGGGGGATGATGTCTCCTCCTTCCAAGGTCGCCCAAGAGAAAAAGGCATGGAGAGGGCGTGTGGAATGCATGAGGGCGCCTCCTTGTTTCCTTCCTTGGATGCCCAAGTGGCAATTGATGTGGCGCCACATAGGTGGTTGAGGTGGCACCTGTGTTGGCATCTTTCCAAGTGAAAGAGGTGGGTTGGTCCACAAGGAACTTGACTTGGTCTTGAAAGCCAGGTTGACTTCAATTGGGCTTGGGCCCAATCCAAACTCAGTCTCGAACAAAAAATAAATACAGGACCCCTGACCTAAACTTGACCCAAATTGGTCAAGGTACAAGACTAAACAAACTTAGACTAGGTACATGACTAAAATTATAAAATTACATTAGCTCAGAGCCTTATTACAGGACTCACAAAAGTGGAACCCTAATCTGAGATCCACAGAGGGTTGAGGAGCCTCTGTCAGATCCTGGTGCCCACACCAGTTCTCCCGGGGTGGGAGGAACTCGACCCTGTCGAGTAAGGGTTAGCTTGGCTTTGGTACCTCTCCAGGATATCAGGGTCGATGCATTGTAAGTCCTCCCATGTGATCCATGAGTCATCTGATTCGGGTCGGCCTTGCCATCGGACCAAGTAACGTTGATAGCCCTTGCCCCGGGTAGTGATGTCTTGGTCATCCAGGACACTCTCGATCCGCTCTCCTCGCTCAGGTATATTTGGAGGTGGACACTCAGGTTCAGGTTCACTCTCAAAATGGAGGTTAGGCCCAAACGGCTCACTGGGTATGTTTGCGGGTTCCCTATACTCGACTAAGTCAGAGATATTGAATGTCGAGCTAATTCTATAATCCGAAGATAATTCTAGCACATAGGCATTAGGGCCCATTCTCCTAATCACTTTAAAGGGACTAACCCCACGAGCATGAAGCTTCTTAATAGTTCTCGGTGGAAACCATTCAGGCTTGAGCCTAATCATTACAAAATCTCCTATTTCAAACTCTTTGGCTCGCTTTCGGGAATCAACCAAATTATTTTAAAATTATATTTAATGCATAATCCTAATATGATGCAAAATGCAGACTCAACTATGCATCCTTACTAAAAAGATTTTATTGGACGTTCTAGGGCCAAAACCTAACAGATTATGGACTCTCTAGGTTTGACCCTAGTCTGGTATGTACAAGAAAAAATATCAAGGATCCCTAACAAATGCCATAAAGTGTACCAAAAGTAAATGGCAAAAGGGATGGGTTCTAAGGAGTCATGCAGCCTGGTAATTTCAACAAAATGCAACCCCATGGCTCTAAAAATGTGAGAAGGCTCTGGGAAGGAAAGAAAATAGGAGTCAGAGTCTTGGGGTAATCTTTGGGCGTCATGAAATAGACCTTGGTTATTCAGGATAATCTTAAGATTTGGACATTGTTCTATAGGTGCAAGTTCCAAGGCTAGATGGGTGTTCCTAGATGGTGGAAGGTCTTCGGGAATGTTATCTTGAAAGTCCTCAAAATGGATGTCTACCTCCTGGGGTGGTTTTATAGGGACTTGTTCCTGGACCTCCTCTAAGGGCAATACTTGAGAACCCTCACCATCCTCTACAATGTTTGATCCTGGCTCAATTACTCCTTCACAGTCTCTAATGGGTTCAGGATCTTTTTCTTTTGGTTCCTTGATGAATTCTACCCGGGGCCCATTTTCACCATATTCCTCTATTAAACTTGATTCACAGATGTCTTCTTTCAATTCTTTAATGGGCTCAGGAGTTTCTTTCCCTAGATTTTCAATGGGTTCAACCTTCAAGTCTTCTTCAGGTTCAATAATAGGTTCGGGTTTAGTTTCAGTCGGTTCATCCATAAGTAGGGCAGGGGCAGTGCACTGACTAGCAAAATGCTCAGGTTTATGACACCTATAGCTGTTACCTTGGAGATCGAGTCTCCCCTGGACTTCAATAACCTTACCCTTGTCCTCTCTACTGTATTGGGGTCGATTCAGACTGGGAAGACTAGGACTGGGTCGGGCTAGGCTTGGTCAACTGGGGTCAGATCGGTTCGGGCTTGGTCGACTTGGGTAAGCTTGGCTATAACCTTGGGTGGATCCGGGGATACGGCTCTGGTTCCTAAAGGGCTCAGGTCTTCTGTAGGCGGGAGCTCTCTGGAAATGCTCACAGAGCCTAGCGGCTTCCTCTATGGGTCCTAGTCTGGCCTCTATTTGATCACATATATTAGTCAACTGGTTGTTTAATTCAATCATGGATTGAGTTAGGGCTCCAATGTCAGCTCGCAGTTGGTCCATGGTTTCGGTAGAGGGTGGAGAAGGTGGGTGAAAAGAGGTTCCTGATCTAGTGCACATGTAACAAAACGATGCTACGGTTTGCTAGACCTAGGAGATCTCTCCAAATGTGAAGTCAAGAAGATGAACTTGAAAGCAGTAACTTGGCACCTGGCCAGGTAAGTGTAAGGTTAGTGGAGGTTCCTTTTTGCTTGCCTAGACACCAATTAGAAATTGGCCAGGTAAGTGAACCAACCCACTTCTCTTCGGGATCTAGTCCCTGAACCACTTGCCTAGACACCAGTTACTCAAGCACACACCAACAAGTAATCTAGCTTGGCTCGACACTTGGGTTGACTCGACTCGTGGGTGTCCCTAGCTCACTAGAGTAGATTAAACATCTAATCAATTTTAGTTAATAGCTAGGGTTCGATATGTCGGGTGGTGGTTTTTGGGCTAGGGATAGGTAATGAAATCCTGACCCTATGTTAATTTGACGCCCTTAAGATAAGTTATGGAGAATGATGCACAAAAATGACTAATGAAATGACTTAAAATTTTCTTGTTTTTTTTTTGTGTCTTTTAAATGTGTGAATGCTAAACAAAATGCAGGAATTAAAATATGCCCCTAAATGCAAGAAACAAGCTAGATGGATGAATGAAACAAGAGATGAGATGCTTGCTGAAATTTCAGACCTGAGATTTTCTCAGGTAGTATTTCGGCTTGTAGAATTTATACAAACTGAAATAAAATCTGAGAAAATAAAGAATAATACTTTGAATTCAATGTGATCTAAAAAAATATAAATTATGAAATTTGGAGTTCTCTATAGAGAGAAAAAATCTAATGATCAGACCATATATGGGCTGACCAGAATGCAGAAAATGAAAGAAAACAAAATGCACTAGTCCTAGCCTTGCTCTGATACCAAAAATGGTGTGGAGTAAAGGGCGTAGGGATGCTAGTAAGGATGCTGATGATGCAAAGAAATTTTTCTTGATAGTTAAAGAATTTTAGATGTTTTTTTTTTTTCTTTTCTTAGGGTTTTGATTCCCGATCACAAGCAAAGACTAGAAATAAGAGAAATGAATAACGGAAGCTTACACTAGCAGTTCAAATCCCTAAATAGTGAGAATGAGAACAGGATCCCGGGATTAAGAAACCCCGGTAGGACTAAGCTCGAAAAGCAATACCTACTTAGGAGATAGAGAGAGCAAACCTCACACGTCCAAAGCGCCCGATGCAGAGATCGCTCAACACGGCGGATGCGGCCTAGATGCCCGAGCAGTCAAACCCGTGGAAACACTGGCTTTCAGTCGGAAGGTCGCGATGGCAAAGCCAACTGTCTCCGGTGCTCGAGATGCCAGGGAGGACCTGTAGGCAAACAAAATAGGGATTAGCAAAATGGAGAGATGTACTGAAAGGGACTAAGATGGGGTTGAGAAAGGGCTTCAAGCCCGGTGTCCAGCTAGATTCTGAAATCGAAGAAGGAGATAACTTGGGGCCTCGCACCCCGTGACATCCCGGAGGACGAAGGACTGTGGCCACACACCACTCGACATCCAGGAGGATGAAAGACTCACGACGCCCTGGGGCGACGGACAGGTGGCCTTACACCACTCGATGTCCCTAGGGACGAAGGCAACTTCACTCAAACCTAGTCTAGGAGACAATGGTTGGAGGATAAACACTCAAACTCTTTTTTCATTCAATCATTCAATAGCTTTACAATGAAGAGATTGGGTCCTTTAAATAGGCACCCAAGGCCCATTTGAATTCAAAATAATTCAAAACCCTTGAACCCAAATTACAACCCCAAAAGTTGGCGCCCACATGGATGTGGCAAGATCTCCATGGCTGACCAAAAGGGAAGAGGAGATTGGCATGGCATGTGGGAGGGCTTGGAGAGGGGGATTGGCCTTTAGACTTCCTTCTTTGCATGCTCACTTTGGGAAGAAAACATGGAGCAAGGCTTGCTTCAAGGGATGTGTCTCCTTTTGATTTCTTCCATGCCTAGATGGAGTTAGTCATGGCCGACCAAGGAGGGAGCTTTTGGGCATTGCAAATTTGATGGCTTGGAATGGGGAATGTGCTCCTTGACCTTCCTCTTTTGTGTGACTACTTTGGGAAGAAGGCTTGGAAAATGGCTTGCTTTGTGGCTTGGTCTCTTCAAGAATCTTCAACGCCCCATTTATTGATGGATCATGGCATGATGTGGGGGAGGGAAGAGGGGGATGATGTCTCCTCCTTCCAAGGTCACCCAAGAGAAAAAGGCATGGAGAGGGCATGTGGAATGCATGAGGGCGCCTCCTTGTTTCCTTCCTTGGATGCCTAAGTGGCAATTGATGCGGCGCCACATAGGTGGCTGAGGTGGCACCTGTGTTGGCATCTTTCCAAGTGAAAGAGGTGGGTTGGTCCACAACGAACTTGACTTGGTCTTGAAAGCCAGGTTGACTTCAATTGGGCTTGGGCCCAATCCAAACTCAGACTCGAACCAAAAACAAATACAGGACCCATGACCTAAACTTGACCCAAATTGGTCAAGGTACAAGACTAAACAAACTTAGACTAGGTACATGACTAAAATTATAAAATTACATTGGCTCATAGTCTTATTACAGGGCTCACAGAACTGGGTTCAGGTCGCGGCCTAGCAGCTTCCTCTAGGGGTCTTAGTCTGGCCTCTTTTTGATCCAGTCTATTGGTCAACTGGTTGCCTAACTGGGTCATGGATTGAGTTAGGGCTCCAATGTCAGCTCGCAGTTGGTCCATGGTTTCGGTAGAGGGTGGAGAAGGTGGGTGAAAAGAGGTTCCTGATCTAGTGCACATGTAACAAAACGATGCTACGGTTTGCTAGACCTAGGAGATCTCTCCAAATGTGAAGTCAAGAAGATGAACTTGAAAGCAGTAACTTGGCACCTGGCTAGGTAAGTGTAAGGTTAGTGGAGGTTCCTCTTTTCTTGCCTAGACACCAATTAGAAATTGGCCAGGTAAGTGAACCAACCCACTTCCCTTCGGGATCTAGTCCCTGAACCACTTGCCTAGACACCAGTTACTCAAGCACACACCAACAAGTAAAAAAATTGACCATTTTTTTGTGTCTTTCAGATGTGTGAATGTTAAACAAAATGCAGGAATTAAAATATGCTCCTAAATGCAAGAAATAAGCTAGATGGATGAATGAAGCAAGAAATGAGATGCTTGCTGAAATTTCAGACCTGAGATTTTCTCAGGTAGTATTTTGGCTTATAGAAATTCTATAAACTGAAATCAAATCTAAGAAAATAGAAAAAAATACTTTGAATTTAATGCGATCTAACAGAATAGAAATCATGAAATTTAGAGGTCTCTATAGAGAGAAACAATCTAATGATCAGACCATATACGGGCTGACCAGAATGCAGAAAATGAAAGAAAACAAAATGCACTAGTCCTAGACTTGCTCTGATACCAAAAATGGTGTGGAGTAAGGGGCTTGAGATGCTAGTATGGATGCTTATGATGCAAAGAATTTTTTTTTTTTTTGTAGTTGAAGAGTTTTAGATGTTTTTTTTTTTTTTTTTTTAGGGTTTTGATTCCCGATCACAAGCAAAGACTAGAAATGAGAGAAATGAGTAACAAAAGCTTACACTAGCAGTTCAAATCCCTAAATAGTGAAACAAGAACAGGATCTCGGGATTAAGAAACCGCGATAGGACTAAGCTCAAAACACAATACCTACTTAGGAGATAGAGAGAGCAAACCTCACACGTCTGAAGTGCCCGATGTAGAGATCGCTCAACTCGGTGGATGCGGCTTGGATGCCCGAGCAGTCGAGCCCATGGAAGCACTTGCTTTTGGTCGAAAGGTCGCGATGGCAAAGCAGACTGTCTCCGGTGCCTGAGATGCCAGGGAGGACTTGTAGGCAAACAAAATAGGGATTAGTGAAATGGAGAGATGTACTGAAAAAGACTGAGATGGGGTTGAGAAGGGGCTTCGAGCCCAGTGTCCGACTGGATTCCGAAGTCGAAGAAGGAGATAACTTGGAGCCTCGCACTCCGCGACGTCCCGGAGGATGAAGGACTGCGGCCTCACACCACTCGACATCCAGGAGGATGAAGGACTCGCGATGCCTTGGGACGACGGACAGGTGGCCTCACACCACTCAACGTCCCTGGGGACGAAGGTAACTTCACTCAAACCTAGTCTAGGAGACAATGGTTGGAGGATAAACAAACTCAAACTCTCTTTTCATTCAATCATTCAATAGCTTTACAATGGAGGGATTGGGTCCTTTAAATAGGCACCCAAGGCCCATTTGAATTCAAAATAATTCAAAACCCTTGAACCCAAATTACAACCCCAAAAGTTGGTGCCCACATGGATGGGTAAAGCTCTTCATGGCCGACCAAATGGAGGAGAGGATTGGCGTGGCATGTGGGAGGGCTTGGAGAGGGGGATTGGCCTCTCGACTTCCTTCTTTACATGTTCATTTTGGGAAGAAAACATGGAACAAGGCTTGCTTGAAGGGATGTGCTTCCTTTGATCCTTCAACGCCCACTTGGTGTGATTCATGGCTGGCCAAAGTGGAGGGAGCTTTGGGCGTTGCAAGGTTGAATGCTTGGAAAGGGGAGTGTGTCCCTTGACCTTCCATTCTTGCATGAATACTTTGGGAAGAAGACTTGGAAGATGGCTTGCTTTGTGGCTTGGTTTCTTTATGAAATCTTCAACGCCCCATTTAATGATGGATCATGGCATGATATGGGGGAGGGAAGAGGGGATGATGTCTCCTCCTTCCAAGGTCTCCCAAGAGAAAAAAGGTATGGAGTGGGCATGTGGAATGCATGAGGGCGCCTCCTTGTTTCCTTCCCTGGATGCCCAAGTGGCAATTGATGTGGCGCCACATAGGTGGCTGAGGTGGTGCCTATGTTGGCATCTTTCCAAGTGAAAGAGGTGGGTTGGCCCACAAGTAACTTGTCTTGGTCTTGAAAGCCAGGTTAACTTCAATTGGGCTTGGGCCCAATCCAAACTCAGACTCGAACCAAAAATAGATACAGGACTCATGACTTAAACTTGACCCAAATTGGTCAAGGTACAAGACTAAACAAACTTAGACTAGGTACATGACTAAAAATTAAAAAATTACTTTGGCTCAAAGCCTTATTACAAGACTCACAGAAGTGGAACCTTAATCTGAGATCCACAGAGGGTTGAGGAGCCTCTATCGGATCCTGGTGCCCATACCACCGAAGGATAGTTTCCCCCTACCGAAGATTGACCAACTGGTGGACACCACCTTGGGTCACCGACTGCTCTCCTTTATGGATGCATTCTTTGGATAGAATTAGATCTGGATGCACCTAGAGGATGAGAAGCACAACGCCTTCATCACCGACCAAGGGATGTACTACTATAAAATTATACCCTTTGGACTGAAGAATGCCGGAGCCACGTACCAGTGTCTGGTCAATAGGGTCTTTAAAGATTAGATTGGCTAGAACATGCAAGTGTACGTGGATGATATGCTTGTCATGAGCAAGCCGAGCTCGGACCATGTCGTCGACCTAGCCAAAGCCTTCAATAACCTCCGAAAGCACCAGATAAAACTGAACCCGACAAAGTGCACCTTCGAAGTGGCGGTAGGGAAATTCCTTGGCTTCATGGTCACCCAGAGGTGGTGGGGATACCAGAATCAGACACAAATCTCTGTATCCCATATGGTTTAATTAGTCATGTATCAAAGTTTTGAAAATTTTGTAATCAGTTAAGATCAAGTCCTGTAATAAGTTAAGGTTAGTTGATTTGTCTCAACCCTCAACCTAGTTAGTATTTTGAGTCCTGTACATCAATTATAAGTCCAGTATGAGTCTAATTTTTGTACAAGAGAGGAGGTCACCCTATTTTGGAGTTCCTCCAGGTCACATCCAGGAGTCAGAGACTGCTACATCAATCCATTGGATCTTGTGTGACAACCCAGGATCCAAGATGCTTCCAGAAATCCTGATTCTTTCTAGATGTCCTCCAGATGCCCAGATTCCAGTCCAAATGCCAGAGCATAATCTCAAACCAGGGAATCCATTATTCCAAAGGTTCCTCTACATCCTAGCCTAAAGAAGTCAAGTCCAAGTGCCAAGCCCAAGCCCTAAAGAAGCAAGATTCTATGGAATATTCCTACTACTAGGCTACCATGCCACCCTAGCTTCCAGAGGCCCAAACCCATGCACCCAAGTCCCTTTGGGCCAGCCCCTTGCTGCCCCTAGAAGCCCAACACGCCCTCCTAGGCATCCTTGAAGTGTTGACCAAGTCCAAGAGGTGTCCTTGAGTGGAATAGTCAAAGCATGAAGGAAAAAGGAGAAGACTAGGTCAATTCCTAACCTAATGGGGATTTGTTTTTTTAACCTAGCTTGGAAAGGACATGTATTCCAATTTGGAAGAGGACTTGTAACTCAACTATAACCATGGTTAGTGAGGGCATGGGAACTCTATAAACACCCAATCCCTCCCCCTCTTGTAATCAACTTTTATTCATGATATCAAAACCCTGGTGAATTATTTTGAGCTTGCAAGCTTGTGTTACTTATTTTTTTGGTTCTTTGGTTTGTGTTTCCTTGCTGACCTAGAATACTTCTACACCCTAATTCACTACATCCAAGCCTTCAAACGTCTAAGAAGGAGTATCCTAGGCCACCAAGCAAGGAGATCTTCATCAAGCTTCAAGCCGCCCCGCTTCTAAACCCTAACCTGATTCCTTCTAAACCTAATCCCCTTTCTTTTTCTTACTTGCTATTTTGATTGACCCTTGACATTTTGCAGGATTTCCAAGGTGTTTCACCTCCCCAGAGGAGGCTTTCCTTGCATTCGAAACCATCCAAATCAGCCATCTAATCAAGGGAACCGAACTTCATCATCTAGACTCCAATCAGAGTGCTGTGTGACCTCTTCATCAGAAATCCTTCAAATCATTGATTGGTAACATCCTTCCCTTCTTTTAATTTCTGATTTGATGAAGATAAGCTATCATAATCCAGGAGTTTCTCAATTCTTGGGTCCTGGAATTTATTATTTTGCATGAGTTTGCCTGCGATATGATGATTTTATGCATTGTTCTTCTTCTTGCTAGTTCTTACTTTTATTTGGGAACTTAGCTTACAAACTAAATTATAAAAATTATAAAAAAAAATATTTTACTATTTTTTCTGCATGTTTAGCAATCTTAGAGTTATCCCGCATCAAGAGGGACATTAAAGCAAACCCGGAGAAGGTCCAGGTGATCGTCGACATGGAGCACCCGATGTTCAAGAAGCAGGTCTAGCGCTTGATAGGGCATATTGCAGCCCTAAGCCGGTTCATCTCAAGATCGGCGGACTGCTGCCTCCCCTTCTTCAAGGTGCTGTGTAAGATGCACGACTTCACCTGGATGGAGGAGTGCAGGATGGCCTTCGAAGGGTTGAAGGAGTTCCTGGCCTCTCCTCCGCTACTCTCTAGACTGGAGGAAGGAGAAGAGCTTCTGCTCTACCTGGCGGTCACACCTGGAGCCGTCAGCTTGGTCCTCATCCATGCGAACAAGTACGGGTCGCAAAAGCCATTATACTATGCTAGCAAAATCCTCTGCGATGTGGAGATCAGGTATACTCGCTCCAAAAAATTTATTTTTGCTCTTATAATATCTGCTAAGCACCTCAGGCCCTACTTCCAAGTGCATCCCATCGTGGTCGTGATGGACCAGCTGCCAAGGACCATACTCAGCCACCTCGAAACATCCGAGAGGTTGGCTAAGTGGTCCCTGATGCTGAGCAAGTTTGACATCACGTACCAGTCGAGGTCATCACAGAAGGCCCAGGTCCTAGCCGACTTCCTATTCGAGTGCACGAGACTTGCCGAGGAGTTGGAACAGACTTCCTTGGAGCATCGAGTTGAGCCCGTCATGGAGGAGGAACCTTGGATCCTCCACATGGATGGCACATCCAACTCTGGCAGGAGCGGAGCAGGCCTCATCCTCGCCAACAGTGGTAGGATCGTGGTAGAATGTGCTCTCTGCTTCAAATTCACCGCAACGAATAACCAGACGGAGTATGAGACGCTCCTCGCAGGCCTAAAGGTTTCATGCGAGTTGGGCATCCAGGCTTTGAAAGTCTTCACCGACTCCCAACTGGTAGCCGAACAAGTTTTCGGGGAGTATAAAGCCAGGGATCCCCAGATGGTGAAATACGTGGAGTGAATCTGCTTATGCATGATAGGCTTCCAATGCTTTAACATCTTCCATATCTCCCGTGGAGAGAACGCTCGTGCGGATGCATTGTCGAGACTCGCAACCCTACCGGACTCATCACTGGGGCATGCACATATTGAGTACCTCGAAAATCCAAGCTATGAGCCCTGGAGGAGGTACAGCAGGTCACCCCGGAGTGGAGCTGGATGGATAGGTACATCAGATACATTACCGACAGCACTTTGCTCAAGGACTGCACGGAAGCCGGTCTTGTCAAAAGGAAAGCCTCTCGGTTTGTCCTGATAGAAGGACAGCTCTATCGCCGATCCTACTCATACCCCATCTTGAAGCGCTTGAGACCCGCAAAGGCAGCCTTCGTCCTTCAGGAGATACACAAAGGCCTATGCGGGAACCACGTCAGAGGAAGGATGTTGGCGTACAAAGCTCTCTGCCAGGGATATTTCTAGGAGACCATGAGGGAGGATGCTGCCGACTTCTTGAAGAGGTACGACAAGTGTCAGCGCCATGCCCATATACAACATCAACTGGCGACACCAATCTCGCAACTCTCCACCCCTTGGCCATTTGCCCAGTGGGGAATGGACATCTTAGGGCTATTTCCCCCTGCATCAGGGCAACGGAGATTCCTGCTGGTGGCCATTGACTACTTCATAAATGGATGGAAGCAGAGCCACTGGCACGGATCACAGAAGCCAAGGTCTGTCAGTTCTTCTGGAAGTCAATAATATACCGCTTTGGACTGCCATGCTGCATCATCATCGACATCGGGTGGCAGTTTAACAATCGGGAGTTCGAAGGATTTTGTGCCGAGCATGGCATCCAGTACCGCTTCACCTCTGTCACCCATTCCCAGACAAATGGAGAGGCCGAAGTGACTAACTAGAGCATTCTCTAGGGACTTAGGGCCAGGCCGGACTAGGCCAAGGGTAGGTGGGCGGAAGAACTTCCAAGTATCCTCTAGGCTTACCACACAATGCCCAGGACAGCGTTGGACGAAAGACCCTTCAACCTTGTCTTCGGCACCGAGGTCGTGGTCCCAGTCGAGTTTGGCATGCCTATGCACGGGTGTAGCAATATGACGAAGCACAGAACTCGGCGTACCTTCTACTCAACTTAGACCTCCTCGAGGAGACCAGAGATAAGGCTCGGCTCCGGATGGTAGCATATCGGTAACGAGTTGCTCGATACTACAATGCTCGAGTAAGGCCCAAGGCATTTCGACCTGGTGACCTGGTGCTCCACTGAGCTGAAGCATCTCAACCTCGGGAGTGCGGCAAGCTCTCGCCAAACTTGGAAGGTCCATATAAGGTGGTCGAAGCTCTTCCGCATGGAGCCTACTACCTTAAAAATTTGGATGGTGCCAGGTTCCCGCGAACATGGAATGCCTGCAACCTAAAAAAATATTATTAGTAATGTAAGGCTCACCCTTTAAAATAATAAAGGCCCTCTTTTGTACAAATCACCTTCTGCTTTGCAGGAATGTCGCTGCCCAGCCCGAGGTCCGGCATGCCAAATGATGTGAAACCAATATGCATGCGATTATTTTTGTGTGTTTTACATGTGGGGTGAGGTGGTTAAATCCCAAATATTAGATCAAAATATGATGTACATAATTCTATATGAATTTTAAAAGCTATGCATGCAGATCAGGACCTAGAAAAGCAGTAAAGAGGGATCGCCGGGGTTGAGAAGCCTCAGTTAGGGCTAGTTCTTCTACAATAAAACTACTGGTGGTAGAGGGGGTGTACCTGACAATGTCTGATGCACCTGGTGAAGATTTCAGTGAAGAGATTACTCATTCCTCGATGGATGCAGCCTGGAAAATCAAGCCAGAGACCTGTGAATTCCTGACTTTCTGTTCGGTGGTCTGATTGCGGCCTGATTGGAGTCATTGGATTCGTAGGAACTCGAAGACCTGCAAACAACCATCAAGGGTGAGAAAGCAAGGTTGGAAACACAAGAAAATCTCAGAAACAAAGCAGCAAGGGCACAGGAAGAGGAAACTTGGATGAAGGCTAGAGTCAGTTTCAACACCGGGAAGAAGAAGACACCAATAAACCCCTTAAGCACAAAGCAGGGTAGTACAAAGCAATTATAGAGAACTAAAGTATATTTCATATATCAAAATCAACTCTCTTACAAGAGACTAGGGTCCTTTAAATAGACCCTTAGTCTTGGGCTCCAAGTAAGGGTATATTAGATTTTACATAAAAATTTTATTCCCACCCAAACCCTAGCTAGAAAATAAGGCAACATTAGGTAGAATAAATCCCTAAAAACTCTCCCTCTCCCCTTTCCTTGGTCGGCCAAGAGGGTGACTCTAAGGGGCCGACCAAGGGGTGGTCACCATAAGCCTTGGCGCCCTAGATCCCTCCTGGGCCTGGGCTGGCCGAATTTTGCTTCCGGCTGGTCTAGGGCTTCAAGGTTTCTGATTTCTCCTCCTGGGATCTTCAAATCTTCAAGCTGGGTTGGACTTGGGCTACTCTTCCATGTCTTCAATCTGACTGGACTTGGTCTTCACTTATATGATGTGGTCTTGAGTCTTCAGTGTGCTTGGACAAGACTCAAAAAAATAAATTTAGCTCGATAAGAGCTGACTAACACTGGACTGGACTAGCTCAACATGAGCTGACTAATACAGGACTCAAATAAAGACAACTTAGCTGAACTAAGCTTTATTACAATGGACTCGAATGTTATTAAGTGATCCACAGAGGGTTGAGAAGCCTTTGCCTTATTTTGGTGCCTCTGGTATCTGCACCACCAAAACTCGGAGCCTAGCCCTCCAATAATAAAACTGGGAGCCCAGCTCTCTGACTCCGACTCCTGGGACCCAACTCCCCGCATCAATAGCGTAAGGTTCTCTCTCACCAATAATCAAAGTCCTCCCTATGCAAACACTCTTTGCCTTGTAGGAGGACCAGTCCATCAAAGCCTCGAGCCAAGCTCTTCGGCCACCAAGTCTTCGAGCCCAGCTCTAGGACATTAAAGCCCTGAGCCCAGCTCTTAGGTCATCAAAGCCTGGAGCCAAGCTCTTCGCCACCAAGTCTTCGAGCCCAGCTTTAGAACATCAAAGCCCTAAGCCCAGCTTTCAGGCCATCAAAGCTTGGAGCCAAGCTCTCCGGCCACCAAGTCTTCGAGCCTAGCTCCAAGACATCAAAGCCCTGAGCCCATCTCTGAGGCCATTAAAGCCCGGAGCCAAGCTCTCAGACCACCAAGTCTTCTAGCCCTACTCCAGGACATCAAAGCCCTAAGCCCAACTCTCAGGCCATCAAAGCCCGAAGCCAAGCTCTCTGGCCACCAAGTCTTCGAGCCTAGCTCCAGGACATCAAAGCCCTGAGCCCAGGTCTTAGGCCATCAAAACCCGAAGCCAAGCTCTCTGGCTACCAAGTCTTCGAGCCCAGCTCCAGGACATCAAAGCCTTGAGCCCAGCTCTCAGGCCATCAAAACCCAGAGCCAAGCTCTTCGGCCATAAAGTCTTCAAGCCCAGCTCCGAGATATCAAAGCCTTGAGCCCAGCTCTCAGGCCTTCAAAGTCCGGAGCCAAGCTCTCCGACCACCAAGTCTTTGAGCCAAGCTCTCAGGCCACTAAGTCTTCAAGCCCAGCTCCGAGACATCAAAGCCCTAAGCCCAGCTCTCAGGCTATCAAAGTCCGGAGCCAAGCTCTCCAGCCACCAAGTCTTCGAGCCCAGCTCCGAGACATCAAAGCCCTGAGTCCGGCTCTCAGGCCATCAAAGCCCGGAGCCAAGCTCTCCGGCCACCAAGTCTTCGAGCCCAGCTCTGAGACATCAAAGCCCTAAGCTCGACTCTCAAGCCATCAAAGCCTGGAGCCAAGCTCTCCGACCACCAAGTCTTTGAGCTTAGCTTCGAGACATTCAAGCCCAGAGCACAACCCTCCAGCACCAAAGTTCGAAGATCTAGATCTCAACCAAAATGAAACCCTCCTCTCTGATCTCATTACATGCCAAAAAATAAAGAGAAAAAAGAGAAAGAAAGAGGGGAGAGGCAAGGAGTGCTCAAGTCAAGACAGTTGAGAAAATCCATTCCATTGAAAACTTTTTGCTCATTTACAAGTATTTTCGGGCCCTCAACATGCCGGGCGACCCAGGCTAATGCTGGAAAAGAAGAAAATAATATTCTACTCTACCTGGGCAGCCCCGTTGGTAGGGCCGTGTGGCGATGAAGTTCCATCCCCCAAGGCTTCGGGCTGTGCAGCTCCGGCCTCGATGACTGCCATCGGTGGGGAAGGTTCGGGGATGACGACTGACCCCTCTGCAACATCTAAGTCCGGGCCTCACTCCATGTCCAAAGCTTGAGGAAATCTGAGCTGACTGCAACCCTCATCAGGGATGAACCCCTTGACTGGTCGTGTAGGTACACAAAGCCTTTGTACAAGGAGTCCGACACCGTCTGATAGAACCCGATGGCGAACTCCTCCAAGGCCTTGTACCTTGCCACGGCCCCTTCCGCCTCCTTCTTCACCTTGGTGATTTGTTCCCTCACTGCCTCGCCGACTTGGGCCCCTCCGCTGCCTCCCTCTCAACCGCAACCAGTTTCTCCTTCATCGCGTCCAGCTCGGTCTGAAGGGACTGAGCAATCCCCCTCTACCAGACTGCCTCGGTGTTGAACGAGCTCAGCCTCTTCTCGGTGCCTGCGAGCTCCTCGACCTTGCTCTTCGATTAGCTCTGCTCCTTGTCGAGGGCCTCCTAGAGCTCCTTCGAGTGCCTTTCGATGCCAGTAAGTTCTTTCTTGAGCTCCTTGTTCTTCCAGCTGAGCTCAAAGGAGGTGTCAGCCTTCTTCTTCAGCTCTATCTTCAAGGCCTCAACTTCGGCTGCACGTTGCTGGTCGTTCTTCAACCAGTTCCGGCAGCAATCCATGATCAAAAACATCTAGGCTCTGACCTACACCAAACAAGACATCAAAAAAAAATAGAAGAAAAAAAAGGAGAGAAAGAGAGGAAGAAGAAAGTTAAGCTACTTACCATGAAGAGTAGGGGGAAGATGCTACTGATTGCATCCCCCAGCACCTTCCCGGCCATCTCCTGCCGATCACAGGATTAGATTGAGAAATCAATCATGCACTCAGCCAGCTTTTGGTCTCGGAGCAGTGAGATGTCGGGCCCCAGTCTGAATGGGACTCGGCGGTAGTCTCTCTCCCTCCTACACGACCCCGAGGTGGAGTCACCCACTCCATCACCAGAAGAGGCCTCGGGGGCCAGTTGGGAGCTTGGTGCCCCCTCAAGTGGTGCTCCCGGTGTTGGCTCCACTCCTCCCCGCACCTCCTCCTCGATGAAGATGAGCTCCGGAGGAGGAGGTGACATGATGGTGATGGCTGCAGCAGCGGCCTTGGCCCGGACGGCCACCTCGGGCTCTGGGGTGGGGATTGGCTCTCGTCGCCTCGACCACTTCGACACAGACCCGGCTACCCTCTGCTCCAGCTTAGGAATGACAGCCACCACTCCATATGCTTATACAGGGGCAGCCTTGGACTCCCTCCTCCTCGGCTCGGCTGGCTCAGTGGGGGCGGCCGTCGACGTGCCCTTATCACGAGCCCTCTTCAAAGAGGACTCCTCAGCCAATCCTGATGGAGGCCTCTTCTGGGTGATCGAAAGCAGGTCATCCACCAAGAACGTCATACCTGCATATAGAAGATACAATGTCAGTCTTTGCTCAGAAGAAACAGATCAAAAGGAGCAAAATGGACTCGAGCCGAACTCACCCAACTCTCCTGTTGGGTTGACCTCGGCCTCGGCGAGGTTCTGCTCTGACAACGAAACCTCGAGGGAAGGAATCTGGGTAGTGCGGAGCTGCTCGTAGACATCTAGGTCAGCCACCTCAATCGCATAATTTTGGTGGGGCGACCGATTTGGGTTGCTCCAGACCCAGTCGACCCCCTCGACCATTTCAAAAAAGAACTTACTCTTCCATCCTTTGATAGAACAGGGTAGCTCAAACTTGATGCCCTTCGGGCGAGAGGAGAGGGACCACCACCCGTCCTCAGTAGGGTGGTGTTTCAGGGTGAAGAATGCCCTGAACAAAGAAAATCGGGCAATGATCCTGTGGAAGTGGCAAAGCACTATGAAGCTAAAGATGGTCCTTATGGCATTGGGGATGAGCTGAGCAGGGACCAGTCGGTAGTTGCTTAGCACAGACAAAAAGAAAGGATGGAAAGGGAAGCGGAGCCCTCCTGAGAAGGTCTCCTCATAGAAGGCAATTCGGCCCGGGCTATTGGAGGTAACCCGATCCCCTGGTCGGGGGATTAAAAGCCAGATGGAGTGCAGGATGCCATAGACATCCCGGATGGTCCCTAGTTCCATAATAGAGATCGTCGAAGTGATCCCGCTGGGACCTATTGACCGGACAGGCTCGGGGACAAGTTCAGTTGGAGGAAGAGGACGAGAAGGAAAAGAGGGGGTTAAGTCCAGGTTCCCTAATGACTATACCACCACGGGGATGCCTCCCTCTAAGCTCGAAGTGTGCCCCATCTCCCTCCTCATCAAAAGAAGAAGATGATGGCGGCCTCGGCTTAGAGGGCCCGGCCTCACCCTGATTAGTCGAAGGATGGAAACTCGGCCCGAAATGAGACATGACTGATGTGGGCACTAGAATCAGGAAAAGACTCCAACCAATTCAGGTCAAGTCCGAGTCCTTGTGGTTGGAGCAGCAAAAGAGAAGTCCTGTAATTTTTCTTTTTTTTTGAGTCCAAGTAATCTTGTAGTTAATTTCGAGTCCATGTTGGGTCTGGTTTAATATCTTAGTTAACCCTGCAATTGAGAGTTGGGTCCAGTTAAATCAAGCCCAATCCATGAGTCCATGAAGCATCAAGACAAGAAGAAGCCACCTCATCAAGTGACCCCCACCTTGTGCCACATGTCAAAAGCTCCAATGGATGTCGCCACCTCAACAAGTGGTCCCCACTTTATGCCACATGTCAAGAGCTCCAAATGACACTGTCACCTCATCAAGTGGTCTCCACCTTGCACCACATGTCAAGCTTTGAAGGAGTTTCAAGCAACAAATGCCACCATATCCTCCAACTCCCCACATTTCAAGCAACAAATGCCACCATATCCTCCAACTCCCCACATTTCAAGCAACAAATGCCACCATATCCTCCAACCCCCCTTGTAATCCTCCTAATCCTATGGGTTTTCAAATTTTAAAAATGTTGTAAGGCTTCTATTTAAGCTATGGGATGCCCCATTGAAAAGGGGTTAATGAATGAAGTTGGTATTTTTTCTTCTGTGTGTTTTTTTTCTATGTGTCTATGTGGTAGCTTAGCCTTTCTCTTCCTCTACTCCAACCCTAATCTTTCCTTCTTCCATTCCCAACGCCAAAGACTTCCTCTTCTTTCATAACTTCAAACTAGCTCCAGTGTTCAAGGGTGAATCAAGAAGATCATCACAAGGCGACCAACCTACTCCACTTCAAGCATTCCACCATGACGCCAAGATGGATCTCCTTCAATGCCTCTTCCACCCTTCTTTCTTTTCTCTAGTTGATTGCTTGTTAAGTCACTCATCTTAGGGTTTCATTGTTGTAGGGTTCTCCGGGATTTCGGCTTCAAGAGGAAGGTTTACTTGCCATAGATCCAGAAAACAAGAGGGGCCTTCAGTGGTATTATGTTCATGTCATCCGGGAGACCTCTTCAAGAGTGAATCTATTCTAATTGAAGGGCCAATGTCAGGTATGTCTAGTGTTGATTAAGTCTGCAATGTTAAATTAGACCTAGCTTGGCTTGCGTGGTTCTCTTCTGGTCCTATTCCTTTCTTATTCTGAGAGTCTCGATCACTAGGTTTATGTTAGATCCTTCGAGCTTCTTCACTAGATCTCTTTGATAGTTTATGTTGAGTTGTTTATATGCAAATAGGAAATTTCTTGGTTAATCATTTGCTAATCTCCATTAGGGTTGCATAGTTTCATTTTACATTCTACACCAATGACGAAGAAGATCAAGGGGAGAAAAAGGCAGACGAAAGCCCGGAGGTGAACCTAGCCCTAAGAAGAAGACCCTACTCGACCAAGGCAAGGAGGAAAAGGACTAACCTATTGTGAACTTTGGGAGACAAGAATGGCTAGGTGGATGAAAGAAGAGTCTCGGTACAGTGGCGGGCATGAAAAATTTGAAAGAAGACATATTTCGGGAAAGGCAGCTTTTCCTCTCGAAATGACTGGTGCCCGACCATACCGTTATAGATCCCCACCATCAGATCCGTGCTACGTGTCATTCATTGGCAAGGCTGGCATCTGGCTTTGACTGCAGCCGCTTTGGATTCTGCACCCGTAATAACTACTCCTCGGACGTGTCCACATGGCTCCTCCAGGTAGGCGGAAGAAATCGCTTCCCAAGACACCGTCGATCATGGCCATTATTGCACTGGATCCCCACCTTTCCATGTCAGCAATGCATTTACTCCCTTCACCCCGAGTACCCCGCACCGACAGGACTTGGGAGTTGGGGGCAAATGATATGGCAAGAAGCTGACGTGTAATCCCTGTCAGATGCCATGTCAAAAAAACTGCCATGATGGACACCCTACCTTGGACTCCTTTGATCGGGCCGAGCTCCCCCAGAATGATGAGGCAGCCTGCCAAAGCTGAGTTCCATCCTCTGCCAGGTCAGCACTTGCGAGCTCGGGGCACCTAGGCCGGAGCTGAGTGACCTCTTTCGCCGGATCGAGCCCCTATGAGGTCGAGCCCCCTGGACTGGAGTCGAGCTCAACTCTCCTCCACCAGGTTGAGCCCCTTCGAGGCCGAGCCCTCTGAGCAGGAGTCAAGCATTCCTCTACCGGGTCGAGCCCCTTCAAGATCGAGCCCTTTGGGTCAGAGTCGAGCCCAGCCTCCTTCCCCAGGTCGAGCCCCTCTAAGGCTGAGCCCCTCGAGTCGGAGTCGAGTCCCAGCTCTCTAGTTCGGCAATCACCTTGGGCAATGCCGCCTGGCACCAAAAGGGGTAGAGCTACCCCCGAGGCACCAGTGAACTACCCAAGGACCATGAGGAAACACTCATCAAATCATAATAACTGTCTGCAGCCACCACTTACACCAGAAGAGGAGGAAGCTCCCTGACCCGGGTGCCACACTCTCCACCAACCACCTGCACCGCCTGAAAGTGGAAGTCAACTAGGAAATTCGAATCCCAGGGGTGGCGGTCCCCTAATCAAGGCACTGTCAAACTTCTCAGAATGAGATGATCATAAGGGGTGTCAGAATGCATGGCATCTTCCCTTGTCACCGATCAGGAAATACATCCTGACCACGGTACGGGATACCGCCTCACGCACCTGCCAACACGGAAAAAATCCTGAGGTATGCATTCAACAATCACCTGGACTTAAAAGAACCTTCGACGCCCCCAGCAAGGGGGCATGCAAGCTTAATCGCAAAACACTCATCCAAGTGAGTGAGAAAGAGGAAGCCACACAAGAAGGCCAATCCACCTTGGCTACCATCTCTCCTAACACACTCGCACCCCCACTCTTACACCACTCACTCCTCCTAGCATGGAGTCCATCAAGAGGGGCTCGACCAGGAGGATCTGTTCTCCTGGATCATCACTGACTTGACCGTCGGAGTGCCCTCGTCGAAATCCCCGTCCCGGATATTTGACCTTGTTTTTTGCAGGCTCTGAAGCACAGGTCAACCCCGAGAAGACGAGAGGTGATCCGACATCGACAGCAGCTATGGGTCACGATGATCTTGGTGGCAACAGGTTTCATTTTAAATAGTTCATAATTATGCACAAGTATATTAATTTTAGAGGTTTTTACTTGTGTAGTGCCTTCATGTATAACTTGTAGTTTATACCTAATTTTCTTTACTGAAATGCAAGTGAAAATCTGGTTAAACTCATTTGCATCCAAAGTACAATAAAGAAGGTTCATGGCTTTGGCATTTAGTTCACCCATTTTCATGTCATATTCATCCCATTCCTCTTTCAGTTTAGGGATATCTATGCCATCAAATTTCTTCATAGGTATGTGAGGTCCTTTCAAAATTATCTTCCATAATTGAAAATCAACAACTTGAATATAAATTTTCATTCTAGCTTTCTAATAAGTGTAATTGGTGTCGATGAACAATGAAGGTCTATTACTTGATTGATCTTCAGCCAAAGATGTGTTCATTTGGGTTGCCATTGAACTTTTCTCTTAATAATTAGATTAATGGCATTGAGACATAGCTTTGATACCACTTGTTGCCCAGTTGGCCAATCCAAGAGAGGGGGTGAATTGGGTTCTTAAAAAAAATTTAGCAAGTATGTGCCTTTTGAAAAACTTTGTATGGTGAATGAAGTGATAGAGTATTGCAAGTGAAAGTAAATAAGTATACAAAAACAAGTCAAGCACAAACACTATAAAATTTAGAGTGGTTCGGAGCAACCTAACTCCTATGTCCACTACCCAAGGTGCACACTTGGGTTTCCACTATATTCACCCAGAATATAGCTGGATTGTTTTCCTACGGGCTCACAATCCAAAACCCAATACAAAGTTAGTTTTATCGGGCTCATTAATAACCCAACTTGGTTTTCAAAGCTAACCAATCAACCTCAAAAGAACTTACAAGTTACAGCCACCTGCTGTACTTATAACAACTCAAAAATAGAGTTAAAAAGGAAGCAACACTAAAACAAACCCAAGGTTGTTGAATGGTTGTAGTTGAAGCTCTTAATGAGACCTTCTTGAATACTTCTTCAATGCTCTTCAAGGCTTCCTTATCTCTTCAAAGATTAACTCAAGAAGTTGGTGGGAAGTTGTTGGAGAACTTGAGTTTTCACTTGAAAGGTCTTAGGATATTCAATGCTCTCTTGTCTCTTGTAAAAACTCCTTTTTCTTCACTTAAATCCATCATTTATAGTTTCTCAAAGTGTTCCCAGGTGAATATGGCCATTAGAATTCCTTGGAAACCAAAAACTAGCCGTTGGGAGGCTTTAGAATTAAGAAATTTAATTTTTGGAACTAGCCGTTACTATTCAAATTTTGGGATTTGAATCGGCTCGCGGACCTCGAGTCGGCTTAGATGCTTAGTGAAGAAAAATTACAGTATGTGAGAGTCGACTCATTTCAGATTAGAGTTGGCTCAACTGACTGAAGTCTCAGAAGCATATTTCTGTCACTCTATAAGAGTCAGCTTGGATTATCATTGAGTCGGCTCGAATGTTGTGTATCAAAAAATTTCTATGCCATGCCAAACAATGTATTAGCTCTATTATTGTAGTCGACTTGAGTGAAACTTCTTCAAAAGCTTCGAAACAACTTCAAACATCTTCCAAACATCTTCTAAATAATTTCTAAACAACTTCTAAGATATTTAAACTTAAAATTACATGGCCCCTTTTACATGAATATACAATTGATTTTTCTTAGGGCTCTCAAATATATGAGATTTTTTCTTTGAGTACATGAATTCATTCCAATGGTCTTAGAATTATATGGTGGATGATTGTCCATTTGAAACATCCTACAAAAACTTATTAAATATTTAAAAAGTATCAGTATCAAATGTATGCTTCAATATTTTATAATCATCAAAATCATTCAAGGGGTCAACAGGATATTTGTAATTTGGACTAGTCATTGCTGTGTGCTTTGGCAAAAGGGTTGCTAAAAAATGACCTTAAAAAGTCATTGGCCAAGACCTATCTTAAGGACTTTGCTGGAATGCTAGCCCGAGCTGAAAAGTATGCTCGGATTGAAAAAGCTTGCATATTGGAAGAGGATCTACCCACTTATACACTAAGGTGAGGTAAGGAAATGTGAGGATGCAAACATTTTTCGAAGCATGAGGGAAGAGCCCGGCCTTGTTGCAGATCCCCGTAGGAGAGGAACATATCCTTGAAAGATTATCGACCTGAGGAAGCCCCTTAAGCACCGTCTTTAGAAAAGTTCTACACCTATACTCCTATAAACACATCAAGAGAAAATGTGCTAATGGTGATCAAAAGGCACATTTCAGAGCCTCGAAAGCTGCAGATGCCATTGACAAAGAGAAATCAAAATAAATTTTGCTTATACCATTAGAGCCATGGCCATGATATCGAGGAGTGCATCCAGCTATGAGATGAGATTGAAGAGCTAATCAGGCAGGGCAATTTTGATCGATTCATTCGATAATAGAGAGGGCCAAGAGAGTAGCCAAGATCACCATGAGCAGCTAAACAACTATAGCCACTTCACCTCCAAAGGGAGGTGATCCCATGCCATTGGGACAAGCAGGAATGATAATCTGGGGGTGTAGTCACTCCAAGCAATCGATGGAAAAATGAACAACGTTGATAGTTCTTTTTTTTGAAGAAGAAGATGGCATTCAATTTTCATTCAATGATATGGTGGTGGTAACTTTGAACGTAAAAAAATTTTAATGTACATGACTTCCTTATTGATAATGAAAATTTGGTAGATGTTTTGTACCATGATGCACTCTTAAAAATGGGAATATCATCCGAATGACTTATTTGAGTGAATTCTCCACTAGTAAGATTTACAGGAGATGCAATCCAGGTAGAGGGAATGATTACCCTGACTTTGAGAATGTCACATTACCCTCTATGATCAATCACTCTGGTAGACTTCCTGGTTGTTCGGGCACCATTAGCTTATAACGCCATTCTTGGATGACCAAGCTTTAACACCTTCCAAGCTATTGTCTCCACTAACTGCCTAAAAGTGAAATTCCTAATAACATATGGGATCTTAGAGATCCACGGAGATCAGAACTTAGCACTATATTGCTACCATATCGAGCTTCAAGAAGAAAAGTTGCTGAAGATTATCCAGTTAAAGGCTTAGATGCCCATGGTGACCTAACCAAACAACGAGGAGAGCCGTCTAAGGACCTCGTCTCCATATCCTTGGCCAATGGAAATCCAGAGCACATGATTAGGTTTGGCTCCAACTTGGATCAGATAACTAGAGATCAGCTAACTTCATTTTTGCAAGAAAATGCTAATGACTTCGCCTTGGCACCCACAAATATGCTAGGTATCGATTCCTCAGTGATAGTATACTTGTGGAAGATAGATCCTAAGTGTCAACCTATCAAGCAAAAGAAGTAGAGTTTTGTGCTTGAGTGCCAAAAAGTCATCACCGAGGAGGCCAACAAATTGCTCTATGTTGGCTTCATCCGAGAAACCACGTATCTAGAGTGGATTGCCAACCTAGTTATGGTAAAAAATTGAATGGCAAATGGCAAATTTGCATAGGCTTTAGGATCTCAATAGAGCATGCCCAAAAGATGGCTACCCATTACCATGAATGGATCAGATGTTCAATGCAACCTTGGGCCATGATATTCTAAACTTCATGGATGCCTTCTCCAGATACAACAAAATCTGGATGGCCCTAAAATATGAAGATAAAATTGTTTTTATTATTGATCGAGGCCTCTTTTGTTATAGAGATATGCCATTTGGACTAAAAAATGTAGATTTTACTCATCAACATCTGGTGAACAAGGTCCTTAAAGACCAGATCAGGTAGAACATAGAGATATATGTGGATGACATGCTCGTCAAAAGCAAAATTGCTAAAACTCCTATCGAAGATCTATAGGAGACTTTTAATACCCTTTGTAAGTATCAGATGAAATTAAGCCCCACCAAATATGCCTTCAAAGTGGTTTGAGGTAAATTCTTAGATTCATGGTTTTTAGTAGGGGGTGGAAGCTAATCCAAAGAAAATCAAAGTTGTCTATGACATGATCCATCAAAGATGGTCAAAGATGTCCAGCACCTCACTAGGAGGATTGCGGCCCTCAATAGATTTGTCTCAAAATTTACTAAGTGCTACCTCCTATTCTTCCAAACTTTAAAGTACCCAAAGGATTTCCAGTGGATAGAAGAATGCCAAAAAGATTTCAATGATCTTAAAAATTACCTTAGCTCCCCATCACTATTAAGGAGGCCAGATCCCGATGAAGAGTTATTCCTATATTTGGCAACTTCTCCTTCGATAATGAGTGCAATGCTGATCTAAGAGAAGGATAGGGTTCAAAAACCCATCTACTATATCAACAAAATCTTGAGAGATGCGGAGACCCAATATTTGAAGCTGGAGAAACTGGTATACGCTCCCCTTATCATTGTTCGGAAGCTCCATCCATATTTTTAGGCTCACACCATCATCTTGCTGACCAATCAGTCCATGAAGAATATTCTCCATTAACTCGATATGTTCATATGTATGTCCAAATGGGTGATTGAGCTCTTAAAGTTTGATATCAAATATGAACCTTGATAGTTAAGTAATCATAAAAAATCATGTAGTTTGATGATGAACAATGTTGGATTGACCCACTGATCAACTTCTTGAGAGATGGTAAACTCCACATAGACTGGAAGGCAACCCACAAGATCAAGTACAATTTCTCGAAATACTTGGTGCCTAAAGGGGAAACTGGTGTGGGCACTAGGATCTGACAGAGGCTCCTCAACCCTCTGTGGATCTCAGATTAGGGTTCCACTTCTTTGAGTCATGTAATAAGGCTATAAGTCAAAGTAATTTTATAATTTTGAGTCATGTACCTAGTCTAAGTTTGTTTTAGTCTTGTACCTTGACCAATTTGGGTCAAGTTTAAGTCATGGGTCTTGTATTTATTTTTGGTTCGAGTCCGAGTTTGGATTGGGCCTAAGCCCAATTGAAGTCAACCTGGCTTTCAAGACCAAGTCAAGTTCCTTGTGGGCCAACCCACCTCTTACACTTGGAAAGATGCCAACCTAGGTGCCACCTCAGCCACCTATGTGGCGCTACATCAGTTGCCACTTGGACATCCAAGGAAGGAAGCAAGGAGGCGCCCCTCATGCATTCCACACACCCCCTCCATTCTATTTTCATTTGGGCGACCTTGGAAGGAGGAGACATCATCCCCCTCTTCCCTCCCCCACTTCATGCCATGATCCATCATCAATGGGGCATTGAAGATTCATGAAGAGACCAAGCCACCAAGCAAGCCATTTCCCAAGTCTTCTTCCCAAAGAATTCATGCAAGAGTGGAAAGTCAAGGGACACACTCCCCATTCCAAGCCTTCAACTTTGCAACGCCCAAAGCTCCCTCCACCTTGGCCGGCCATGAGTCACTCCAAGTGGGCGTTGAAGGATCAAAGGATGCACATCCCTTCAAGCAAGCCTTGCTCCCCATTTCCTTCCCAAAATGAACATGCAAAGAAGGAAGTCAAGAGGCCAATTCCCCTCTCCAAGCCCTCCCACATGCCACGCCAATCCCCTTCTCCATTTGGTCGGCTATGAAGAGCTTTCTCCATCCATGTGGGTGCCATCTTTTTTGGGTTGTAATTTGGGTTTGAAATATTTTGAATTCAAATGGGCATTGGGTGCCTATTTAAAGGACCCAACCCCTCCATTGTAAAGGATATTGATGATTAAATGAAAAGCTTGAGTTTTGTTTCTCCTCCAACCATTGTCTCCTAGACTAGGTTTGAGTGAAGCTTCCTTCGTCCCCAGGGACGTCGAGTGGTGTGAGGCCACCTTTCCGTCGCCCCAGGGCGTCGCAAGTCCTTCATCCTCCGGGATGTCAAGTGGTGTGAGGCCACATTCTTTTGTCCTCTGGGGCATCGCGGGATGCGAGGCCCTAAGTTATCCCCTTCTTCAACTTCGAAATCCAGCCGGACAGCGGGCTCGAAGCCCCTTCTCAACCCTCCCTTAGTTCCATTTCGATACTTCTCTCCATTTCACTAATCCCTCCTTTGCTTGCCTACAGGTCCCCCTTGGTATCACGGGCACCAGAGATGGTCTGCTTTGCCATCGCGACCACCTGATCGAAAGTCGGTGCATCCGCAGGTTTGACTGCTCGGGCATCCAGGCTGCATCCACCGAGTCGAGCGATCTCTGCATCGGGCACTTCAGATGTGTGAGGTTTGCCCCTATCTCCTAAGTAGGTATTGCATATCGAGCTTAGTCCTACCGGGGTTTCTTAATCTCGGGATCCTGTTCCCTTTTTCACTATTTAGGGACTTGATTTGCTAGTGTAGGCTTCTATTATTCAGTTTCTCTTATTTCTAGTCTTTGTTTGTGATCGGGAATCAAAAACTTATAAAAACATTTAAAACTCATCAAATATAAAAACCCCTTTGCATCATAAGCATCCATACTAGCATCTCTAGCCCTACTCCCCTGCATCATTAGTGGTATCAGAGCAAGGCTAGGACTAGTGCATCTTTTCCTTTCATTTTCTGCATTCTGGTCAGCTCGTATATGGTCTGAACATTGAATTGTTTCTCTTTTTAGGGACCCCCAAATTTCATAATTTCTATTTTTATAGATCATAATTAATTCAAAGTATTTTTGGCTATTTTCTTAGATTTTATTTCAATTTGTAGAATTTCTACAAGCCAAAATACTACCTGAGAAAATCTTAGGTCTGAAATTCCAACAAGCATCTCTTTTCTTGCTTCATTCATCCATCTAGTTTATTTCTTGCATTTAGGGGCATATTTCAATTCTTGCATTTTGTTTAGCATTCACACATCTGAAAGACACCAAACAAAAAAAAAAAAACAAGAAAATTTTAAGTCATTTCATTAGTCATTTGTGTGCATCATTTTGCATAACTCATCCTAAGGGCATCAAATTAACATAGGGTCAGGATTTCATTACCTGTCCCTAGCCCAAAAACCACCACCCGACATATAAAACCCTAGCCATTAACTAAAATTAATTAGATACTTAATCTGCTCTAGTGAGCTAGGGACACCCATGAAGTCGGGTCGACCCAAGTGCTGAGCCAAGCTAGATCACTTGTTGGTGTGTGCTTGAGTAGCTGGTGTCTAGGAAAGTGGTTCAGGGACTAGATCTCGAAGGGAAGTGGGTTGGTTCACTTACCTGGCCAATTTCATTAGTGTCTAAGGCAAGCAAAGAGGAACCTCCACTAACCTTATACTTACCTGGCCACGTGCCAAGTTACTACTTCCAGGTTCATCTTCTTGACTTCACATTTGGTAAGATCTCCTAGGTCTAGCGAACCGTAGCACCGTTCTGTGTGTGTGTTACATGTGCACTAGATCAGGAACCTCTTTTCACCCACCTTCTCCACCCCCTACCGAAGCCATGGACCAACTTCGAGCTGACATTGGAGCCCTAACTCAATCCATGACTCAATTAAGTAACCAGTTGACTAATAGAGTTGATCAAATAGAGGCCAGACTAGGACCCATAGAAGAAGTTGCTAGGCTCCGTGAGCATTTCTGGTCGGGACACCGGAGGCACTAGAATAAGACAGAGGCTTTTCAACCTTCTATGAATTGATCAATAATTTATGAGTCCATCTGTAATAAGGGCTTAGCCCATCTGAGTCCATTTTAGTTGTTATTTGAGTCTTTTGAGTTTCAGTTCTGTACTAGTCAGCTCATGTTAAGCTAGTTCAGTCCAGTGTTAGTCAGCTCATGTCGAGCTAATTTTATTTTTTGAGTCCTATTCAACCATATTGAAGACTCAAGACCACATCATACAAGTGAAGACCAAGTCCAACCAAATTGAAGACATGGAAGTATAGCCCAAGTCCAACCCAGCTTGAAGATTTGAAGACCCCAGGAGGAAAATTCAGAAAACCCTGATTCCTTGCAGATGCCCTCCAGATGCCCAGATTCCCTTCCAGATGCCAAAATATATTCATATACCATGGCATCCATGATTTTAGAGGTCCATCTGCATCCTAGCCCAAAGAAATCAAGCCCAGATGCTAAGCCCAAGCCCCTAAGAAGCAAGATACCAGGGAATATTCCTGCTACCTGGCAACCAGGCCACCCCAGCTTCCAGAGGCCCAAACCCATGTGCTCGAGCCCCTTTGGGCCGGCCTCTTGCTGCTCCTAGAAGTCCAACATGCCCCCTTAGGTGTCCTTGGAGTGTTGGCCAAGTCAAGAGAATATTTAGGGATTTTTCTACCTAATGTTTCCTTATTTTCTAGCTAGGGTTTGAGAGGGAAAATGATTCTTATGTAAAGACTTATGTGCCCTTACTTGGAGCCCAAGGTTTAGGGTCTCTTTTTAAAGGACCCTAGCCTCTTGTATGAAGGGAGATTTTTGATATGAAATAAACCTTGAGTTTTTTTATTGTTTTGTGTGATTACCCTGCTATGTGCATAAAGGGGTTTGAGAGTTCTTCTTCCCGGTGTTTGCAATCATCTTCCTGCCGCCAACCATCCTTCCAGCCACCTCCAAAACTTTCTTTCCTTTGCTGTTTTCCTTTGTTTTCTTGATTTCCTCTGAGTTTTCTAACCCCTGACAGGTCGTTTGTAGGTCCCCGAGTTCCTACGAATCCAACGACTCCAACCAAGCCTCAATCGGACCACCAAGCAGAAAGCCGGGTATCCGCGGGTCTTTGGCTCGATTTTCCAGGCCGCATCCATTGAGGAACGAGAGATCCCTTCACTGCGATCTTCACCGGGCACTTCAGATGTTGTCAGGTACACCCCCTCTACCTCGAGTAATTATATTGTAGAACTTGCCCTAACCGAGGCTTCTCAGCCCCGGTGATCCTTCTTTAGTACTTTTCTAGGTCCTAATCTGCATGCATGGCTTCAAAAACTCATACAAAATTCTCTACAACTGATTTTGATCTAAAATTTGGGAATTAATCACCTAACCCCACATCTAAAATATACAAAAAGAATTGCAAGCATATTAGTCCCCCATCATTTGGTATCAGAGCTTAGATTAGGGCTTGTATTCTGCAATTTTTTCAGTCCGTATATACTCTTTTATTTAAATTATTTCTCCATGATCAAAACTCCAAAAATCATGAAATTTATTTTGATGGATTCATAATAATTCACAATAATTTTCATAACTTCTTTCAGATTTTATTTCTGCCTGTGAAGTTTTTGCAAGCCGAAATACAGCTTGCAAATCTTTGGTTCTGTTTTTTCAGCAAGACAAGTTTGGAAGTTTTACGGTTTTGTTTAGCATCTTTTGCATATCTTTTAATTTTAGTATATTTCCAGCATATTAGGCCATGATTTACAAGTTTTCTTCTATTTAAGAAAATACCAAAAAAAAAATCACATATTCTCCAAAAATACCAAAAACATCTAAACCCTAATTTGCATCCTCATCTGCCAGCCATCATTGCATAATTTACTTTTAAGGGCACTCTTGCTATATCAGATGGGGGGAGGATTTGATCACCTCTCCTTAGCCCAAAACCACATCCCTTGCATTCGGTCCCAAGCCTTAACCTAAAATTAACTAGACTTAATTTGCCTTAGTGGGCTAGGGACACCAACTGGTCAGGTCCGGGCTAAGTGTCAGATCATTGTGTCAAGCTAACCTGTGTGTGCTTTGTGCTCGGTGTCTAGAACGGTGGTTTAGGGATTCAATCCCGAAGGGCTTGTGTGCTGGTTCGCCTACCTGGCCAATCTCTGATTGGTGTCTAGGATTGGCAATCAGGGACCTAACACTCCCCTTACACTTGCCTGGCTGAGTACAGGGTTACTATAGGTTAGTTTGCCACCTTGATTGAGCATCTAGTTTTGGACTCTAGGTCTAGTCAGCTATAGCCGGTTTGATCGAGTCTTGCATGAGCATTAGATCAGAAGTCCCATCTCATCCACCATCTCCCTGAACTCATGGATAAGCAGGAAGCTAGGATTCAAGCCCTTATAGATCAAATGGCCCAGATGGCTACCCAGATGACTACCCAGATGACCCAGTTAACTCAGTCTGGTACCCAAACCAACAATAGAATTGACCATCTTGCCAAAAGGTTTGACCAGTTAGAAGGCCGTGTAGGGACCATACAAAGAACCCATGGGTCACAGTTTGAGCCAGATCTTGAGTCCCCTCAACCTAGGAGGACCCCAAACCCTGATCTATACCATGAGGTCGAACCTAGGAGAGCCCCTTATCCTGACCCGTACTACAATCCTCAACCTAAGAGGACCCCAAACCCTGATCCATACCAAGAAGTTGAACCTAAGAGAGCCCCTCAGCCTGACCCATACAATAATACTGAACCTAGAAGAACCCCTTACCATGACCCTTATTATGATACTGAACCTAGAAGAACCCCTTACCATGACCCTTATTATGATACTGAACCCAGGAGAACCCAATACTCTGACCCATATAGGGAGTCCAATCCTAGGAGAACCCAATACTCTGACCCATATAGGGAGTCCAATCCTAGGAGAACCCAATACTCTGACCCATATAAGGAGCCCAACCCTAGGAGAACCCAATATTCTGACCCATATAGGGAGTCCAACCCTAAGAGAACCCAATATCCTAACCCATATAGGGAGCCCAACCTTAGGAGGACCCCATACCATGATCCTTAGAACCTGACCATAGAGCTGACCCAAAATCCTATGACCCCAGATCCTATAATCCCATGACCCATAGATCTGCACCCTTGTCCTATGAGCCCAGAGAACCCATAACCCCTAGGTATCAATCTAGTACTAGTCAGGTTTCCCTTAGTCAACTTGAACCTCATAGGATTAGTATTCCTAAATATGAGCCCAGTAGTGAGCCACAACCCCTTAGGTAACCTGAACCTACTAGGAGTAGTACCCATAATCAGAGACCAGAACCTAACCAATTTCCCGCTAGCCAACCTTCTCCAACCATTCCTAAGATTCACAAGGCTTAGATTAACACGAAAGTGTATGAAGCTGATGTGAGCCTAGTGGATGAGTATGAGGAAGAAGAGGAGACACCTTTAGATGACCTAGAATTAGCTGACCCAATAGATACCCAGGTAGAAGCCAACCTAGAGGTAGTTGACCTTGACCACATCCAACCTAAAGCTATAGTGGAAGAATAAATAGAGGAAGAGAACCTAGGTACTACTACTAGAGCCTTACTTGAGGAAACCATAGAGGAGAGCCAAATTATAGAGTCTAGTCCTAAAATACAAGAACTAGAAGAATTTGTTAAGGACTTGATCTCTTTGAATCAGTACCCTCAGGATGAGCCTCCTCCTATAGTTTCCATTAAGGACTTCTTCCCCGAAATTGGTGACCAATCCTTCCATTATGCAAACCCTGTAGATATAGCTCAACCTCGTAAGGTTAACCTCATTAGTATAGGATTAGTTCCTGACACCCCGTCTTTTATCCTACTTTATCCAACTAACCATGAACCTTTTTCTCTACCTTACCAAACTAATTCTGAATCCACTTCCTATTTTCTGCCCTTTCCAGACACCTTCAGTATTTCTACGATCATTAGATTGTATTTAGCTGAGATTAGCATACTGCATGCATTCATCACGCATGTTAGGTTTGCATCTTACTTCTAGCATACTCTTTGGAATTTGCTAGGAGTTCACTGTAAATTTTCATGTGCATGTCAAGCTAGGATCAAATTTAGAGAACTTATAATCTGATAGGTTTAGATCCAAAGAGTTCAATAAAATTTCCTTCGATAAGAATGCATAGTCGAGTCTGTTAGGTCCTTTGCATCATTTGTTAGGAGACTGCATGTGCCTAGCATGTTCACCACCCGCACTAATCTTAAAACAACTGGCTAATTCCCGAAGAAGGGTCAAAGAATTTGATGTAGTGGATTCTATCTTGGTTAGGCATAGGCCTAAAAAAAGCTTCATGCTCATAGAGCCGGACCTTTTAAAGTGATAGAGAAGGATTGGATCAAATGCCTACGTGTTAGACATACCTTCGAATTTGGACATTAGTTCTACCTTCAATATTATAGACCTGGTTGAGTACAGGGAACCGGCAGCGATACCTAGTGCAGCTTTTGAACCTATTCCTTTTCATTGTGAGTGACCCTAACCCAGAGTGTCCACTAATAAATTTGGCCTGAGAGAGGAGAACGGATTGAGCGTATTCTTGACGATCAAGCCATTATGACCCGGGGCCGCGGTTATCAACGTTTCCTAGTCCGATGGCAAGGCCGTCCAGAGTCGAACGATTCATGGATTTCTCAAGAGGACTTGCAACACCTCAACCTAGACCTCCTCGAGAGATATGTGAGCTAGCTTGATCTTCACTCGATAGGGTCGAGTTCCTCCCACCCCGGGAGAATTGGTGGGGACACCGGAGGCACCAGAATAAGACAGAGGCTTTTCAACCCTCTGTGAATTGATCAATAATTTATGAGTCCATCTGTAATAAGGGCTTAGCCCATCTGAGTCCATTTTAGTTGTTATTTGAGTCTTTTGAGTTTCAGTTCTGTACTAGTCAGCTCATGTTGAGCTAGTTCAGTCCAATGTTAGTCAGCTCATGTTGAGCTAATTTTATTTTTTGAGTCCTATTCAACCATATTGAAGACTCAAGACCACATCATACAAATGAAGATCAAGTCCAACCAGATTGAAGACATGGAAGTATAGCCCAAGTCCAATCCAGCTTGAAGATTTGAAGACCCCAGGAGGAAAATTCAGAAAACCTTGATTCCTTGCAGATGCCCTCCAGATGCCCAGATTTCCTTCCAGATGCCAAAATATATTCATATACCAAGGAATCCATGATTTTAGAGGTCCATCTGCATCCTAGCCCAAAGAAATCAAGCCCAGACGCCAAACCCAAGCCCCTAAGAAGCAAGATACCAGGGAATATTCCTGCTACCTGGCTACCAGGCCACCCCAGCTTCCAGAGGCCCAAACCCATGCACCTGAGCCCCTTTGGGCTGGCCTCTTACTGCTCCTAGAAGCCCAACACGCCCCCCTAGGCATCCTTGGAGTGTTGGCCAAGTCAAGAGAATTTTTAGGGATTTTTTTACCTAATATTTCCTTATTTTCTAGCTAGGGTTTGAGAGGGAAAAGGATTCTTATGTAAAGACTTATGTGCCCTTACGTGGAGCCCAAGGTTAAGGGTCTATTTAAAGGACCCTAGCCTCTTGTATGAAGGGAAATTTTTGATATGAAATAAACCTTGAGTTTTTCTATTATTTTGTGTGATTACCTTACTGTGTGCATAAAGGGGTTTGAGAGTTCTTCTTCCCGATGTTTGCAATCATCTTCCTGCCGCCAACCATCCTTCCAGCCCCCTCCAAAACTTTTTTTCCTTTGCTATTTTTCTTTGTTTTCTTGATTTCCTCTGAGTTTTCTAACCCCTGATCGGTCGTTTGCAGGTCCCCGAGTTTCTATGAATCCAACGACTCCAGCCAAGCCTCAATCGGACCACCGAGTAGAAAGCCGGGTATCCACGGGTCATTGGCTCAGTTTTTCAGGCCACATCCATCGAGGAACGAGAGATCCCTTCGCTGTGATCTTCACCGGGTGCTTCAGACGTTGTCAGGTACACCCCCTCTACCTTCAGTAATTATATTATAGGAGAACTTGCCCTAACCGAGGCTTCTTTGCCCCGGCGATCATTCTTTAGTACTTTTCTAGGTCCTAATCTGCATGCATGGCTTCAAAAATTCATACAAAATTTCCTACAACTGATTTTGATCTAAAATTCAGGAATTAATCACCTAACCCCACATATAAAACATACAAAAAGAATTGCATGCATATTAGTCCCCCATCAGTTTCCAGAGAGCTCCTACCTACAGAAAACCTGAGCCCTTTAGGAACCAGAGCCGTATCCCCGGATCCACCCAAGGTTATAGCCAGGCTTACCCAAGTCGACCAAGCCCGAACCGATCTGACCCCAGTCGACCAAGCATAGCTTGACCCAGTCCTAGTCATCCCAGTCTGAATCGATCCCAATACAGTAGAGAGGACAAGGGCAAGGCTATTGAAGTCCAGAGGAGACCCGATCCCCAAGGTAACAGTTATAGGTGTCATAAACCTGAGCATTTTGCTAGTCAGTGCACCACCCCTGCCCTACTTATAGATGAACCGACTGAAACTGAACCCGAACCCATTGTTGAACCTGAGGAGGAAGACTTTAAGGTTGAACCCATTGAAAATCTAGGGAAAGAAACTCTTGAGACAATTAAAGAATTGAAAGAAGACATCTGTGAATCAAGTTTAGTAGAGGAATATGGTGAAGATGGGCCCCAGGTAGAATTCATCGAGGAACCAAAAGAAAAAGATCCTGAACCCATTAGAGACTGTGAAGGAGTAATTGAGCCAGGATCGAACATTATAGAGGATGGTGAGGGTTCACAAGTATTTCCCTTAGAGGAGGTCCAGGAACAAGTCCCTATAGAACCACCCCAGGAGGTAGACATCAGTTTTGAGGACTTTCAAGATAACATTCCCAAAGACCTTCCTAATGACCTTCCACCATCTAGGAACACCCGTCTAGCCTTGGAACTTGCACCTGTAGAACAATGTCCAAATCTTAAGATTATCCTGAATAACCAAGGTCTATTTCATGATGCCCAGAGATTACCCCAAGACTCCGACTCCTATTTTCTCCCCTTCCCAGAGCCTTCTCACATTTTTAGAGCCATGGGGTTGCATTTTGTTGAAATTACCAGGCTGCATGACTCCTTAGAACCTATCCCTTTTGCCATTTACTTTTGGTACACTTTATGGCATTTGTTAGGGATCCTTGATAATTTTTCTTGTACATACCAGACTAGGGTCAAACCTAGAGAGTCCATAATCTGTTAGGTTTAGGCCCTAGAGCGTCCAATAAAGTTTTTTTCAGTAGGGATGCATAGTTGAGTTTGCATTTTGCATCATATTAGGATTATGCATTAAATATAATTTTAAAATAATTTGGGCTGATTCCCAAAAGTGAGCCAAAGAGTTTGAAATAGGGAATTTTGTAATGATTAGGCTCAGGTCTGAATGGTTTCCACCGGAAACCATTAAGAAGCTTCATGCTCGTGGGGCTGGTCCCTTTAAAGAGATTAGGAGAATGGGCCCTAATGCCTATGTGCTAGAATTACCTTCGGATTTTGGAATTAGCTCGACATTCAATATCACTGACTTAGTCCAGTATAGGGAACCCGCAAACATACCTAGCGAGCCATTTGGGCCTGACCTTTCTTTTAAGAGTGAACCTGAACCTGAGTGTCCACCTCCAAATATACCTGAGCAAGGAGAGCGGATCGAGCATGTCTTGCATGACCAAGCTATCACTACCCGGGGCAAAGGCTATCAATGTTCCTTGGTCCAATGGCAAGGCCGACCCGAATCCGATGACTCGTAGATCACCCGGGAGGACTTGCAGTGCATCGACCCCGATATCCTGGAGAGGTACCAAAGCCAGACTAACCTTTACTCGACAGGGTCGAGTTCCTCCCAGCCCGGGAGAACTGGTGTGGGTACTAGGATCCGACAGAGGCTCCTCAACCCTCTATGGATCTCAGATTAGGGTTCCACTTCTTTGAGTCATGTAATAAGGCTATAAGTCAAAGTAATTTTATAATTTTGAGTCATGTACCTAGTCTAAGTTTGTTTTAGTCTTGTACCTTGACCAATTTGGGTCAAGTTTAGGTCATGGGTCCTGTATTTATTTTTGTTTCGAGTCTGAGTTTGGATTGGGCCCAAGCCCAATTGAAGTTAACCTGGCTTTCAAGACCAAGTCAAGTTTCTTGTGGGCCAACCCACCTCTTACACTTGGAAAGATGCCAACCTAGGTGCCACCTCAGCCACCTATGTGGCGCCACATCAGTTGCCACTTGGACATCCAAGGAAGGAAGCAAGGAGGCGCCCCCTCATGCATTCCACACGTCCCCTCCATTCTATTTTCATTTGGGTGACCTTGGAAGGAGGAGACATCATCCCCCTCTTCCCTCCCCCACATCATGCCATGATCCATCATCAATGGGGCATTGAAGATTCATGAAGAGACCAAGCCACAAAGCAAGCCATTTCCCAAGTCTTCTTCCCAAAGTATTCATGCAAGAGTGGAAAGTCAAGGGACACACTCCTCATTCCAAGCCTTCAACTTTGCAACGCCCAAAGCTCCCTCCACCTTGGCCGGCCATGAGTCACTCCAAGTGGGCATTGAAGGATCAAAGGAAGCACATCCCTTCAAGCAAGACTTGCTCGCCATTTCCTTCCCAAAATGAACATGCAAAGAAGGAAGTCAAGAGGCCAATTCCCCTCTCCAAGTCCTCCCACATGCCATGCCAATCCCCTCCTCCATTTGGTCGGCCATGAAGAGCTTTCCCCATCCATGTGGGCGCCATCTTTTTTGGGTTGTAATTTGGGTTTGAAATGTTTTGAATTCAAATGGGCCTTGGGTGCCTATTTAAAGGACCCAACCCCTCAATTGTAAAGGATATTGATGATTAAATGAAAAGCTTGAGTTTTGTTTCTCCTCCAACCATTGTCTCCTAGACTAGGTTTGAGTGAAGCTTCCTTCGTCCCCAGGGACATCGAGTGGTGTGAGGCCACCTTTCCATCGCCCCAGGGCATCGCAAGTCCTTCATCCTCCGGGACGTCGAGTGGTGTGAGGCCACATTCCTTTATCCTCCAGGACGTCACGGGGTGCGAGGCCCCAAGTTATCCCCTTCTTTGACTTCAGAATCCAACCGGACACCGGGCTCGAAGCCCCTTCTCAACCCTCCCTTAGTTTCATTTCGATACTTCTCTCCATTTCACTAATCCCTCCTTTGCTTGCCTACAGGTCCCCCTTGGTATCACGAGCACCGGAGACGGTCTGCTTTGCCATCGCGACCACCCGACCGACAGCCGGCGCATCCGCGGGTTCGATTGCTCAGGCATCAAGGCTGCATCCATCGAGTCGAGCGATCTCTGCATCAGGCACTTCAAACATGTGAGGTTTGCCCCTATCTCCTAAGTAGGTATTGCATATCGAGCTTAGTCCTACGGGATTTCTTAATCCTGGGATCCTGTTCTCTTTTTCACTATTTAGGGACTTGATTTGCTAGTGTAGGCTTCTATTATTCAGTTTCTCTTATTTCTAGTCTTTGTTTGTGATCAGGAATCAAAAACTTATAAAAACATTTAAAACTCATCAACTATAAAAGCCCCTTTGCATCATAAGCATCCATACTAGCATCTCTAGCCCTACTCCCCTGCATCAGAAACTCTATAAATGATCATTTTCTTTACCCCTCCTTAGATGCCTACGACAATCAAAGGTGAAATTGGCACTAAGGGAGGTTCATGAGGAGATCTATGAGGACCATATCAGAAATAGAGTATTAGCAAAAACATTGCTCTGACAAGGTTATTACTGGCCAACCATGAAGCGAGACATCGAAAGATTCATTATGAAGTGTGATACTTACTAGAGGAATGCAAACATCCAACATTTTTGGACCACATCGATCACTCTTATATGTGCCTCATGGCCATTCGCACAGTGGGGGATGGATTTCCTTGGTCCGTTCCCTTTAGCTTTAGGGTAGTACAAGTTCCTGCTAGTTATTGTTGACTACTTCATAAGATGGGTAGAGGCTGAGCCATTAGCCAATATCACCGAGTCAAAAGCAATAAATTTCATATGGGAGGCAATCATCTACCACTTTGGCATTTCCTAGGTGTTGATTTCCGATAATGGATGATAGTTCATTGGAACTCACTTCGAAGAATTCTATGAAGACCAAGAAATTTTATACCATCTCACTTCAGTGGCAGATCCCCAAGCTAATGGAGAAGATGAGGTTACAAATCAAGCCATTCTCCAAGGAATTAAAAAGAGGCTTGGTGAAGCTAAAGGATCATGGGTTGACGAGCTCCATCATGTGCTTTGGGCATATCGAGTGATATCGAGGGTTTCGACAAGAGAAGCCTAGCTTTCGGAACTAAAGTGGTGATACCTATCAAAATTGAAGTACCCTTAGCATGGGTCATAAACTATAATGAGCATACTAACTCAGAAAGGCAACTCATAGACCTAGACTTGATAGATGAGGTTCAAGAAAAAGCATACATTAAGATGGTAGCATACCAACACAAGGTCGCTCGTTACTTCAATGCCAAGGTTTGAAGCAAGACCTTTGGGGTCGATGATCTGGTACTACATCGAGTGAAAATCTTCCAACTTGACTAAAGGGGAAGCTCTCACTAAACTAAGAAGGGCCCTACTAGGTAGAGGAAATTATCAAGCCCAAAACCTATTAGCTAAGGCAATTGGATGGAACCCCCTTGCTCCTGCCATGAAACTCTACAAATTTATGGATCTATCATTAGTAATGTGCCCCTCTTCTACTAAATAGAAATTCTTTTTCCTATTTATGCTTATGGTAAAAGGTTTCTTGGATGAAAGTCCCCCCTAAGTGAGAGTTACTGTGGCTAAATGAGATCCAAACAACTCATCTAGGATAATTTATATTTAAAAACTAAGATGCTCGTATGGTTGGGATCCAATACCGAGGGGTTTAGATGTCCATTAGCCTAAGGAATTCCCTGTTAAAGGACCAACATGGAGGAGTTGATTAAAAATAAAATCATCATTTACTTAATATCACGATCACAAGTCAATAGGCTCTTGTAATTGAAAAGATCACGATCGGATGCCAACAAGCTATTGCAATCGAAAATACTATAATCGAAATCCAACAGGCTTTGATAATCAAAAACACTATGATCGAAAGCCAACAAGCTCTGGCATTCAGAAACACTATGATAGAAAGCCAATGAGCTTTGGCAATTAGAAACACTATGATCGAAAGCTAGTAGGCTCTAGTGATAAAAAACACTATGATTGCAAGTCCATAGGCTTAAATGATCAAAAAAATCATGATTGGAAGCCCATGGGCTTGAGCAATCAAAAAGATCATGATTGAGGTTATGATGCCCGATCATTCAAACCTCTATTATCTATCAAGATACAATTTGGGATGTAATTATGCAACATAAAATGAATGCAGCTCAAAAAAAAAATAGGTATGCAACAAAAGCATGAAAATCCTAGAAGTTTTCCATTAATAAAATTAGATTACACACAAATAGCCTTGTAGCTATGTTACACAGATTTAGAGTTTATCTTCTGATAACATTGCTCTTTAGACTCCTAGAATACAAAAAAAACAGCAATGCCCATCAAAGGACTAGATGTCTCCTAGAATCTTAAGCTCTTCCATAGAGCTGGGATTGCTTTCTGAGTGGTTAAGTGCACCATGATCCTTGACGGAATAACCAGGAATGGTTAAGGGCACGAGCACAATGCCTGCCTCTAGGATGAAGCCAATGTGATGAAAAGCGTACTCGGTAGTACCAACGAGGAGGATGGGGTGAAGCAAGATGACAGTGTTCAACAAAGCAGCCCATCACCAGAAGAAGAAAGTTCACCAACGAGCGAGGGTCAGCCAGAAAAGTAAGAAACTACCCTTAATTTATTCTCGGATTGCTACGACCATCCACAATCTCTAATGAGAGATCTCAATCTACCTCTCTAATGAAATAGAGTTGTCTCCCGAGGAAGGCTTACATGAAGTGGCATGGAGCCTGAGCCCTACATCTTGCATTAAATCTGCCAGCCGGTTGTAGCTGTAATGATGTTGATTGACAGCTATTTATTAAGTCCACCAACTGACTGCAATAGTGGTTGTCCAATAACGGTGCTAGATGCCCATGAAATCCTCCTTCTAGGAAGAACCCCTCATTCAAAAAGAATGGTCTTACAATTCCGGCACCTCCGTCAAAGGCCAACTGTAATGACCCTTTGAAGGTTTTCGATAGCAAAACCCTAATAGGTTAGAGGATTCAAAGAGCGAGATAGAAAGTTGGTGAAAGAAGAACTCTAAAAATTTCGATGAACTTTACTCAACCAATAATTGGGTTGAATTAAAAATTTGATAAAGTACCTCATTAATGGTTTAGTCAGGTATCAACTGTCCTTAGGAATGTCCAATTTAACTTTCAATTCAAGGATGAGTTTGTTGATGAGGGATGAGACTCTAACATGATGAATGCAGATGAATGACATAAGAAGGATAAGAAAATCAGATTAAAGGAGAAATGATTTCTAAGGTTGTTTAGATTTAGTTCCCGAAAAAAGCTAAGACTAGGTTAGGGTTTCATGCAATAATTAGAATTCCTACCCACATGCTAGAACTATCAACGAAATAAAACAAGTAAAGAATCCTAGGTCTAAGAAGGCCTATTAGGAGCATATTCAATCTTCAAAAATTAGAAAAAGTGAGAAGAGAAGGGGTTTACATACCTAGTAATGATTTGTATGATGTCATAGAAGAGTTCACTTCGCTCGGATTGGTGCCTGGATGGTGGGGACACTGGAGGCACCAGAATAAGACAGAGGCTTTCCAACCCTTTGTGAATTGATCAATAATTTATGAGTCCATCTTTAATAAGGGCTTAGCCCATCTGAGTCCATTTTAGTTGTTATTTGAGTCTTTTGAGTTTCAATTCTGTACTAGTCAGCTCATGTTGAGCTAGTTCAGTCCAGTGTTAGTCAGCTCATGTCGAGCTAATTTTATTTTTTTGAGTCCTATTCAACCATATTGAAGACTCAAGACCACATCATACAAGTGAAGACCAAGTCCAACCAGATTGAAGACATGGAAGTATAGCCCAAGTCCAACCCAGCTTGAAGATTTGAAGATCCCAGGAGGAAAAATTCAGAAAACCCTGATTCCTTGCAGATGCCCTCCAGATGCCCAGATTCCCTTCCAGATGCCAAAATATATTTATATACCAAGGAATCCATGATTTTAGAGGTCCATCTACATCCTAGCCCAAATAAATCAAGCCCAAGCACCAAGCCCAAGCCCCTAAGAAGCAAGATACCAGAGAATATTCCTGCTACCTGGCTACCAGGCCACCCCAGCTTCCAGAGGCCCAAACCCATGCGCCCGAGCCCCTTTGGGCCGGCCTCTTGCTGCTCCTAGAATCCCAACACGCCCCCCTAGGCATCCTTGGAGTGTTGGCCAAGTCAAGAGAATTTTTAGGGATTTTTCTACCTAATGTTTCCTTATTTTCTAGCTAGGATTTGAGAGGGAAAATGATTATTATATAAAGACTTATGTGCCCTCACTTGGAGTCCAAGATTAAGGGTCTATTTAAAGGACCCTAGCCTCTTGTATGAAGAGAGATTTTGATATATGAAATAAACCTTGAGTTCTTCAATTGCTTTGTGTGATTACCCTGCTGTGTGCATAAAGGGATTTGAGAGTTCTTCTTTCTGGTGTTTGCAACCATCTTCCTGCCGCCAACCATCCTTCCAGCCCCCTCCAAAACTTTCTTCCATTTGCTGTTTTCCTCTATTTTCTTGATCTCCTTTGAGTTTTCTAACCCCTGACAGGTCGTTTGCATGTCCCCGAGTTCTTACGAACCCAACGACTCCAGCCAAGCCTCAATCGAACCACCGAGCAGAAAGCCGAGTATCCGCGGGTCATTGGCTTGGTTTTCCAGGCCGCATCCATCGAGGAACGAGAGATCCCTTCACTGTGATCTTCACCGGGTGCTTTAGACATTGTCAGGTACACCCCCTCTACCTCCAGTAATTATATTGTAGTAGAACTTGCCCTAACCGAGGCTTCTCAGCCCCGGCGATCCTTCTTTAGTACTTTTCTAGTTCTAATCTGCATGTGTGGCTTCAAAAATTCATACAAAATTCTCTACATCTAATTTTGATATGAAATTCAGGAATTAATTACCTAACCCCACATATAAAACATAAAAAAAGAATTACTTGCATATTAGTCCCACATCATTTGGTATCAGAGCTTAGATTAGGGCTTGTTTTCTGCAATTTCTTAGTCCATATATGCTCTGTTATTTTAATTATTTCTCCTTGATAAAAACTTCAAAGATTCTAAAATTTATTTTTCTAGACTCATCATACTTTACAGTAATTTTAAGAATTTTTTCAGATTTTATTATGGCCTGTGAATTTTCTTCAAGCCTAAATACTCCTTGCAAATTTTTGGCTCTATTTTTTCAGCAAGACAAGTTTGGAAGTTTTAGGGTTTTGTTTAGCATCTTTTGCATATCTTTTAATTTTAGTATATTTCCAGCATATTAGGCCATGATTTGCAAGTTTTCTTCTATTTAAAAAAAACACAAAAAAAAAAAAAATTTACATATTCTCCAAAAATACCAAAAATATCTAAACCCTAATTTGCATCCTCATCTGCCTGCCATCATTGCATAATTTACTTTTAAGGGCACTCTTACTATATCAGATGGGGGGAGGATTTGATCACCTCTCCTTAGTCCAAAACCACATCCCTTGCATTCGGTCCCAAGCCTTAACCTAAAATTAACTAGACTTAATTTGCCCTAGTGGGCTAGGGACACCAACTGGTCGGGTCCGGACTATGTGTCATATCATTGTGTCAAGCTAACCCATGTGTGCTTTGTGCTCAGTGTCTAGAACGGTGGTTTAGGGATTCAATCCCAAAGGGCTTGTGTGCTGCTCCGCCTACCTGGCCAATCTCTGATTGATGTCTAGGATTGGCAATCAGGGACCTAACACTCCCCTTACACCTGCCTGGTTGAGTACAGGATTACTATAGGCTAGTTTGCCACCCTGATTGAGCATCTAGTTTGGACTATAGGTCTAGTCAGGTGTAGTCGGTCTGATCGAGTCTTGCATGAGCACTAGATCAGGGGTTTAATATCACCCACCTCCTTCACAAATGTCTGAACCCATGGAAAATTTGCAAGCCCAAATAAAAGCACTCACTGAGCAACTAACCCAATCCATGGCCCAGTTAACTCAGTCTGGTACCCAAACCAACAATAGAATTGACCATCTTGCCAATAGGTTTGACCAGTTAGAAGGTTGTGTAGGGACCATACAAAGAACCCATGGGTCACAGTCTGAGCCAGATCCTGAGTCCCCTCAACCTAGGAGGATCCTAAACCCTGATCTATACCATGAGGTCGAACCTAGGAGAGCCCCTTATCCTGACCCGTACTACAATCCTCAACCTAGGAGGACCCCAAACCCTGATCCATACCGAGATGTTGAACCTAGGAGAGCCCCTCAGCCTTACCCATACAATAATACTGAACCTAGAAGAACCCCTTACCATGACCCTTATTATGATACTGAACCCAGGAGAACCTAATACTCTGACCCATATAAGGAGTCCAATCCTAGGAGAACCCAATACTTTGACCCATATAGGGAGTCCAACCCTAGGAGAACCTAATATTCTGACCCATATAGGGAGTCCAACCCTAGGAGAACCCAATATTCTGACCCATATAGGGAGTCCAACCCTAGGCTAACCCAATATCCTGACCTATATAGGGAGCCCAAACTTAGGAGGACCCCATACCATGATCCATCCTTAGAACCTGACCATAGGCTGACCCAAAATCCTATGACCCCAGATCCTATAATCCCATGACCCATAGATCTACACCCTTGTCCTATGAGCTCAGAGAACCCAAAACCCCTAGGTATCAATCTAGTACTAGTCAGGTTTTCCTTAGTCAACTTGAACCCCATAGGATTAGTACCCCTAAATATGAACCCAATAGTGAGCCACTACCCCTTAGGCAACCTGAACCTACTAGGACTAGTGTCCATAATCAGAAACTAGGACCTAGCCAATTTTTCCCTAGCCGACCTTCTCCAACCATTCCTGAGATTGACAAGGCTTACATTAACACGGAAGTGTATGAAGCTGATGCGAGCCTAGTGGATGAGTATGAAGGAGAAGAGGAGACACCTTTAGTAGACCTAGAATTAGCTGACCCAGTAGATACCCGGTAGAAACCATCCCAGAGCTAGTTGACCTTGACCACATCCAACCTAAAGCTATAGTAGAAGAACAATTTGAGGAAGAGAACCTAGGTACTGCTGCTAGAGCCTTACCTGAGGAAACCATAGAGGAGAACCAAATTATAGAGTCTAGTCCTAAAATACAAGAACCTGAAGAATTTATTAAGGACTTGATCTCTTTGAATAAGTACCCTCAGGATGAGCCTCCTCCTATAGTTCCCATTAAGGACCTCTTCCCTGAGATTAGTAACCCATCCTTCCATTATGTAAACCCTGTAGATATAGCTCAACCTCATAAGGTTAACCGCATTAGTATGAGATTAGTTCCTGATACCCCGTCTTTTATCCTACTTTATCCAACTAAACCTTTTTCTCCACCCTACCAGACTAATTCTGAACCCATTTCCTATTTCCTACCCTTTCCTGAGTCTTCTCATGTGTCTAGAACTATTAGGTTATATTTTGTTGAGGTTACTAGGTTGCAAGGATCCATAGAGCCCATCCCATTTGCTACCTACTTTTGGCAGACCCTCTGGCACCTATTAGGTGTTACTAGCAAATTTTCTTCTGCATGTCACCCATCAACCATGACTCATGCCCCCATACCCAAGTGATAGTTAAGACCTAATAAATCTCTTTAGTCGAGTCTATTAAGTGTAGGTTTGAGTCCTTTGAATCATTTGTTAGGAGTCTGCATGTGCCCAGCATGTTCACCACCTACACTAATTTTAAAGAAACTGGCTAATTCCCGAAGATGGATCAAAGAATTTGATGTAGTGGATTCTATCTTGGATAGGCTTAGGCCTAAAAGAAGCTTCATGCTCGTAGAGCCGGACCTTTTAAAGTGATGGAGAAGGTTGGATCAAATGCCTAGGTGTTAGACTTGTCTTCGGATTTGGGCATTAGTTCTACCTTCAATATTACAGACCTGGTTGAGTATTGGGAACCGGCAGTGATACCTAGTGAGACCTTTGGACCTATTTCTTTTCATTGTGAGTGACCTTAACCCAGAGTGTCCACTAACAAATTGGCCTGAGAGAGGAGAACGGATCGAGCGTATCCTGGACAATCAAGCCATCATGACCCCGAGCCGTGACTATCAATGCTTCCTGGTCCGATGGCAAGGCCAGCCAGAGTCAGACGATTCAAAGATTTCTCGAGAGGACTTGCAATGCCTCAACCCAGACCTTCTCAAGAGATATGTGAGCCAGTCTGATCTTCATTCGACAGGGTCGAGTTCCTCTCACCCCGGGAGAATTGGTGGGGACACTGGAGATACCAGAATAAGACAGAGGCTTTTCAACCCTCTGTGAATTGATCAATAATTTATGAGTCCATTTGTAATAAGGGATTAGCCCATCTTAGTCCATTTTAGTTGTTATTTGAGTCTTTTGAGTTTCAGTTATGTACTAGTCAGCTCATGTTGAGCTAGTTCAGTCCAGTGTTAGTCAGCTCATGTTGAGCTAATTTTATTTTTTGAGTCCTATTCAACCATATTGAAGACTCAAGACCACATCATACAAGTGAAGACCAAGTCCAACCAGATTGAAGACATGGAAGTATAGCCCAAGTCCAACCCAGCTTGAAGATTTGAAGACCCCAGGAGGAAAAATTCAGAAAACCCTGATTCCTTGCAAATGCCCTCCAGATGCCCAGATTCCCATCCAGATACCAAAATATATTCATATACCAAGGCATCTATGATTTTAGAGGTCCATCTGCATCCTAGCCCAAAGAAATCAAGCCCAGGCGCCAAGCCCAAGCCCCTAAGAAGCAAGATACCAGAGAATTTTCCTGCTACCTGGCTACCAGGCCACCCCAGCTTCCAGAGGCCCAAACCCATGTGCTCGAGCCCCTTTGGGCCAGCCTCTTGCTGCTCCTAGAAGCCCAACACGCCCCCCTAGGCATCCTTGGAGTGTTGGTCAAGTCAAGAGAATTTTTAGAGATTTTTCTACCTAATGTTTCATTATTTTCTAGCTAGGGTTTGAGAGGGAAAATGATTCTTATGTAAAGACTTATGTGCCCTCACTTGAAGCCCAAGATTAAGGGTCTATTTAAAGGACCCTAGCCTCTTGTATGAAGAGAGATTTTGATATATGAAATAAACCTTGAGTTCTTCAATTGCTTTGTGTGATTACCCTGCTGTGTGCATAAAGGGGTTTGAGATTTCTTCTTTCCGGTGTTTGCAACCATCTTCCTGCCACCAACCATCCTTCCAGCCCCCTGCAAAACTTTCTTTCCTTTGCTATTTTTCTCTATTTTCTTGTTTTTCTTTGAGTTTTCTAACCCCTGATAGGTCGTTTGCAGGTCCCCGAGTTCCTACGAATCCAACGACTCCAGCCAAGCCTCAATCGGACCACCGAGCAGAAAGCTGGGTATCCACGGGTCATTAGCTCGATTTTCCAGGCCACATCCATCGAGGAATGAGAGATCCCTTCATTGCGATCTTCATCGGGTGCTTCAGACGTTGTCAGGTACACCCCCTCTACCTCCAGTAATTATATTGTAGGAGAACTTGCCTTAACCGAGGCTTCTCAGCCCCGACGATCCTTCTTTAGTACTTTTCTAAGTTCTAATCTGCATGCTTGGCTTCAAAAATTCATACAAAATTTCCTACAACTAATTTTGATATGAAATTTGGGAATTAATCACCTAACCCCACATATAAAATATACAAAAAGAGTTGCATGCATATTAGTCCCGCATCACTGGATGATTCGGTCACTTTCCCATGAATCCATGGGCTTTTTATCAGCTTTGTTCAAAGGTAAAGAAGAATTCATCCAGAGGGTGTGGTACCAGAGGGATCCTACAAATATCAGGGATTAGTGTCAAGGATGATAAGAGAAATATAAAACAGGGGATTAGAAGAGAAGAAGAAGTAGTAGGATTGCCGGGACCGATTTGAGGACTATAGAAGATGAAGATGCATGGATCCTTGGAGGGCTGATGGTGGGCATTTTAGGGCTCTTGCTTGGATAGACAATGGCAGGGGTTTGGTGGAAGAGGGAGGGATGGTTGGCGGCTAGGGTTTGCTCACAAGAAAAAAAGACAAGTCTCACACCACTTCCAAAGAACACAAATTGTCACAAGAAAAACTCACCAGAATTTTAATTCATGAAAAAAGATTGATTACAAGAAGGGGAGGGCGTGGGTATTTATAGATTCATCCAACCCTTTCCCTGTCAAACTAAGAGTACATAGTATGAATAGGATTAGGAGAATAAAGTTGAGTAGAATAATGAGTACATAATTTGAATAGAATTGGTAGACTGAAATCCTTGTAGAACTTGGACATCAACTCCTTCTTGGACTTGGAAGCTTTGACTTTTCTCTATGGGCTTGGACTGGTATGAAATTCTTGCTGGGCTTGGACTGGGTCAAAGCCTTGGGCATCTTGGATTGGATCAAAATATGGGGCACCAACTTCATGATGGGCTGGGGGGCATCAACTACTATAGGCCTTGGACTAGGGTGCCAAGGATAGGGATCTGGGGTGCCACTTCTTCATGAAATTTTATGGGCTTGAGGTGCTTAAGGCCGGTATGCTGGGGCACCATCTCCTGGAGGGCTTGGGTAGCATGAAGAAATCTATATGCTGGGTTGGTGACTTAAGTGTGGGTCCAAGGGTCCTCCTCTTGAATAAAATTACATGAACTCAAAAAGGTCTAACTGACAAGACTCAGAATAGGCCTAAATAAATAAATGGACTCACTAAACAGATAAGCAAGACTCAATGGACTAAATAATGAACTTCCACTGACTTAGCGAACCCAACTGGCTCACTTTATAATAGGACTCATAAAATTTGGACTTCATTACAGGACTTAACAAAAATTGACCAACACATGACTTAGAGAACAAATTGATGCTTGAAGTCTATGTCTGATCTGATGTCTCCATCAATTCTCCTAGGGTGGGAGGAACTCAACCTTGTCGAGTAAGAAAGTCGATCTAGCTTAGGTATGGCTTTGACAGGTCTGGGTTGAGGTGTTGTGGATCCTCTCAAGTGATCCATGAATCCTCAGATCTTGGTCGACCTTGCCAACGAACCAAGTGACTGGTAGCCTTTGATCTAGGTACTAGTGGCTTGGTCATCTAGGTGCGCTCAATATTTCCTCTCACAGGCTAAATTGATGTGGACACTCAGGGTTGGGTTTGCTCTCAAAGAAAGGGTTAGGCTCAAACTCACTGGGTATCATTGCTAGCTCCCTATACTCTACTAAGTCTGAGATATTGAAGGTTGAGCTTAATGCCTAATTAGGTGGTAACTCAGGCACTAGGTCCAATCTTCTTTATCACTTTGATGGATCTAGCTCACATGTATGTAGTGATGAGAGATGACTCTAATATTGCTAAACATGCAGGAAAAATAGTAAACTAATTTTTTAATGATTTTTATAATTTAGGTTTGTAGGCTAAATTTCCAAATAAAAGTAAGAACTAGCATAAGGAGTAGTAATGTATAGAATCATCATGATCGTAGGCAAACTCATGCAAAAATAATAAATTCTAGGACCTGAGAATTGAGAAACTCTTGGATTAGGATAGTTTATCTTCATTAAAATAGATATCAAGAGAATGAAAGGTTTCTTACCAGTCAGAGATTGAAAACTTTGCAGTGGAAAGGATCACTCACACTCGGATTGGAACGTGGAAGAAAAAGCTTCAGTTCCTTGAATCAGATGGCTGATCTAGACTCGGTCTGAAGGCAAGAAAAGCCTCCTCCAAGGAGGTGAAATACCTCAGGGATCCTACAAGCATCAGGGGTCAATCAAAATAATAATTAAAAAAAGGAATAAAAACTAGGGTTTAGAAGGAAACAAAATTAGGTTTAGGTGTGGGTGTCCTGGGGAAGAAGCAGTTGCTTGACTGGAGCAGCAGCCAGGGCATCTTCCTCTGGACGTGGCTGATCTCCCAGGATGCAGAGGAAAGCTAGGGCAGTAGGGGTTTGGCCAAGGGACACAAGGAGAGCACTCAAGAATAAGAACCAAACACAAGAATAAGACAATGTCTCAAAATTTCAGCAAATTATATTCATAAGGAAAAATTGATTACAAGAGGGGGAGGGGTGGGGTATTTATAGAGTTCCCATGCCCTCTTTAACTAGGGTTACACTTAGGTTAACAAGCCTTTTCCTAGTTGGATTACATGTCCTTTTCTAGCTAGGTTAGAATTACAAAGCTTAAAGCAAGTAGGAACATAAATCCTAACTAAGTTAGACTAGTCTTCTCCTTCTCACTTAAGGACACCTCTTGGACTTGGTCAACACTTCAAGGATGCCTAGGAGGATATGTTGGGCTTCTAGGAGCAGTAAGGGGCCGGCCTAAAGGGGCTTGGGTGCATGGGCTTGGGCCTCTGGAAGATGGAGTGGCCTGGTAGCCTGGTAGCAGGAATATTCCTTAGTATCTTGCTTCTTAAGGGCTTGGGCTTGGAGCCTGGCTTGATTTCTTTAGGCTAGGATGTAGGTGGACCTCTAGAATCATAGATGCCCTGGTCTGGGAATATGCTCTGGTATTTGGAGAGGAATCTAGGCATCTGGAAGGAATCAGGATTTCTGGAAGCATCTTGGATCCTAGGTTGTCACACAAAATCCAATAGGCTGATGTAGTAGCCTCTGACTCCTAGATGTGGCCTGATGAAACTCCAAAATAGGGTAACCTCCTCTCTTGTACAAAAATTGGGCTCATACTAGATTCATAACTGATGTACAGGACTTAATATACTGACAGGTTGAGGGTTGAGATAAATCAACAAACCTCAACTTATTACAAGACTCAATCTTAATTGATTATAAAATTTTCAAAACTTTAACATATGACAAATTAAACTATATGGGATCCAAGGATCTATGTTTAATCCTGGTGTCCTGACCAATTCTCCCAGGGTGGGACGAATTCGACCTCGTTGAGTAAGGGTCAATTTGGCTTAAGGAGGGTCTGGGTTGAGGTGCTGCAGATTCATATCAGCGTTCTACAAGTTCTCAGATTCTGGCTGACCTTGCCACCAGACCAAGTATCGCTAATAATCTCTATCCCAGGTATCGATAGCTTGATCATCTAGACTCCCTCAATCTTTTCCTCATCAAAAGGCCAAATTATATGTGGTCACTCTGGGATGGGTTCTCTTTCAAAAAATGGGAGTGGCTCAAGGGGCTCGCTGGGTATCACTACTGGCTCCCTAGACTTTACAAAGTTTGGGATGATGAAAGTGGAGCTAATACCTAAATCAGGTGATATCTCAGGCACATAGGCATTGGGTCCATTACTCTTCATTATTTTGGATGGGCCAGCTTCGCGAGCAGAAAATTCCTTTATCATCACATATTCCTCTGCATAAATGTCTTTATCTTTCCTTTGAGAATTAGCCAAGTTGTTATTTAGTTCATTACTTATGTTCAACCCTTGACTAATTTTTTGATGCATGTACTGTGCAGAGGCTAGTGTAGGTGTAGATATGTGATTTAGGACAGTGAAGTTTATTAGACTCAACTAATACCTATTAGACTCAACAAACTTTCCTATCGAATAAAATTTTATTGAAATTTCTAGGATCTAACCTAACACACTATAGACTCTCTAGGTTTGACCCTAGCATGGCATGCACATGAAAATTTACTATGTATGCCTACTAAATGCCAAAAAGTATGCAAGAAGTAAGATGCAAACCTAACATGCACAATGTATGAATGCAGTATGCTTACTTCTATAAAATGCAAATGAATGGTTAAAGAAATATAAGAAAATTCATGAAAAGGCAAAAAATATGAGGTGGATTCAGGGTTAGTCTGATTGAAAAAGGGTTCGAGGTTAATCAGGTAGACTAAGAGACAAGAAGGTGTTTTAGGGATGAGTCCTATACCAATGAGATTTATCTTATGGGTTTGAGGCATATCTAAAGGGTCTACATAATGGAAGAAAGGGTTGTTGATTTCAGGAAAGAGATTAATTGGAGTCAATGGAATGATTTCATCTTGAGGGTACTGATTCAAAGAGGTCAAGTCCTTAATAAACTCTTCTGGCTCATAAATCAAAGGACTGGGCTCTCTAATTGGGCTTTCTTTTAGTGGCTCCTCAGGTAGGATTCTAACAGTAGGATTGGATTCCTCATGGTCTTCTTCCTTTAAGGGTTCTTCCACTACATGGTCAGCTAACTCTATGTTGGTTACTGTTTGGGTATGGCTAGGGTTAGCTAAATCTATGTCTGCTCCTACTTGGGTATGGTCAGGTTCAACTAATGTTGGGTGGTCTTCTACCTGGTCATCTAATGGTTCAATCCTATCGGTCATTTGGTTATTCGATTGGATCAGTTGGTCAAACATTTTATTCCTTTGGTCAAACTTGTGTTCCAACTGGTCAAACTGTTCCATCATGGCCTAAAGAGGGTTTCTAGTTTGGACTGCATGGTTATACTGGGTTGGTTACACTAGACTTCTGGTTCAACTAATTCTGGGTTGGTTTCTATCTAGGTTTGGTCATAGTCAACTAATCCTGGGTCTTCTATAGGGTACTCTTCTAAATCTTCAATAGACTCATTATCTTCATACTCCTCTACCAGACTTGGGTTAGCCTCATATATCTCTTCTTCTAGATCATCTTGGTGAACAAATGGGATGGTAAGAGGGGTTTGGCTATTGGGAAATTGACTAGAGTCTAGGATAACAGGGGTGGGTAAACTAAGGGTTATAGGTTCATAGGTTATGGGTTTAAAGGTTATGGGTTCAAATCTAGGGGTATCAATCCTATAAGGTTCAGGGTGACTGAGGGATAGTGGGTTACTATAGGATTCATATCTAGGGACTATGGGTTCCTGGGGTCTATGGGTATGATCTGGGGTTCCTACTTGGTTTAATCTAGTGGTTAATTAGTCGATCCTAGTGATTGTTTGGTTGTTTGTTTGGGTTATCTGGTCAAATCATTTGTCTACTTGGTCGAATCTATGGTTTATTTGGTTCACCTGGGTCTGGGATTGATCAAACATAGTGTTTATCTTGGCAAACTGATTTTGGGTTTGGGTGTTAGCTTAGTTTAGTTGGGCAAACTGGTTCATGATGGCCTCAAAATTGGAATCCATGGTTGAATTGGTTTGGGATGTGGACTTTTGGTATTGGGTTCCTAATCTAGTGGTCATACACTCAATCTAGCAATCAGAATGGAATGGTGTAGCCAAGCATGCAAAAAGAACTAGGCTAGTACAATCTAGGGTTTCCTAGACCTAGAGCCAAAACTAGGTGGGTCAACTCACTTTACACAACCCAGCAGCTAATCCTTCCATTGGTCAGGTAGGGGGTGGGGTGGTGGGAGGTTCCCCCTGCTTGTCACAGGGTCCTTATTATAAACCACCAGTCCACTTAGGTTGTTTGACTCTGGAGCCCCAGCCTTAGACACCAGCTTTCAGTAATAGCTAAAAGATTAAATGCATTAGTTGGCCCACACAGCTCAGACCCAACCTGTGGGTGTCACCTAGCCCTCTAGGGCAAATTAGGTCTAATCAATTTTAATTAGGCTTAGGTCAGTATGCTGATAGTTGTTTTGGGCCCAGGACAGGTGATGAAATCCTACCCTGATGTTATATTGATTGCCCTTAAGATTAGATTAGAGAGATGATGGCATTTAATGGTCTTGATACAATCTAAAACAATCAAAAAAATAAAATATTTTATGTATATTTTATGAAATAACAAATTAGGTTTAGGTTGATTAGGTTAGCAATAAAATTGGGCTTGGGATTGGGGTGTGTGGAAGTTGGTTACGTTTGGTTGAGTCAAGTGTGCAGAATTAGCATAATTATGAAAATTAGGATTTCAAATGATACAGGTTTTGACATATATATAGATGAAGAAAAACTCAAAAAAATTCTAAGACAGAGGATAGATAGCGATGATGATACCTACCAAATTTGGTGCAAAACAAAAATCAATTGATGATGAAAATCCTAGGGTTTTCTGACTATTGCAAAAATCTCAAGATTTTGTTAGGGTTTCTAATATACCGAATTTTAATGATTTATATTTTCTATAAAATTAATTAAAAATTATGATAAATTAGAGAACATGATAGAGAACAATGCATGTGAATTTCATAGAAAATTAAAATCCCTAGGTGATCAAAATTAGATGAAGAACAGACACCTAATTCAGTGGACAGGATATAGAAAATTCAAAAATTAGGGTTTTGTGAATCTAATGCAAATGAAAACTATCCTAAATCTGCTCTGATGCCAAACTGATGTGAGATGACTCTAAGATTGCCAAACATGTAGGAAAAATAGTAAACTATTTTTTTTTTGATTTTCATAATTTAAGTTTGTAGGCTAAATTCTCAAATAAAAGTAAGAACTAGCATAAGGAGTAGCAATGCATAGAATCATCATAATCGCAGGCAAACTCATGCAAAAATAATAAATTCCAGGATCCAAGAATTGAGAAACTCCTAGATTAGGATAGTTTATCTTCATCAAAATAGATATCAAGAAAAGGGAAGGTTTCTTACCAGTTAGAGATTGAAAACTTTGCAGTGGAAAGGATCACTCACACTATGATTGGAACCTGGAAGAAAAAGCTTCAGTTCCTTGAATTAGATGGCTGATTTGGACCCTGTCTGAAGGCAAGGAAAGTGATGGGGCACGGGATAGGGATAGGATCGTCGGTGAGCTAAGAAGTCGCCGAAGATTAGGGTATCCTATTTTTTTCTATTTTTTGATTTCTTTATGGTGGTGATGATGGAAAAAATAGGGATGGAGGATAACGAGGATGGACTACCACGAATCCTGAAACCCACTCTCACAGAGAGACTTCACACCTCTAGGACATTATACCTGCCACCCACCTCACTACATCCAGTCTAGGGTATCTCACCTACCACCCATCTCACTACACGCAGAGCCCAGGGTATTTCACCTGCCACCCAAGTCACTCCTGGAGCCATAAGGGGGATTTCAAAGAACATGGAGGAAAACGAAGATGGGGGGATAACTAGGGCATCACGCCCCTACGATGTCCCGAAGGACAAAGACAACATCAACACCCGCAGGTGAAGACATAATGGGCCATAGCCCTGAACAACAACTGCACCAACTGACAAACCAAATCCTAAAAATTCAATTTCTTCTATCCCTTCTACAATAGGAATGAGGGGTTATTTATAAGCTCCATAACCCTCATTTGAATTTGAATACAGGATAGGGATAACTCAAATTTAAATACAAGATAGGATAAGATAAGCCTATCCATATCTCAATCCTAACCAACAAAATCCTAATTTAAATTTCAAATACAAGATAAATCCTAAATTTATTCTTCAAATTTATTTGCTGCTCCGAAATTCATGCTGCTTTGAGATTCATGCAGGATGATGTCCCCATCAGAAAGCCTCCTTTGAGGAGGTGAAATACCTCGGGGATCCTACAAGCATCAGGGGTCAATCAAAATACCAATTAAACAAAGGAATAAAAACTAGGATTTAGAAGGAAACAAAATTAGGTTTAGGTATGGGTGTCCTGGGGAAGAAGCAGTTGCTTGATTGGGATAGCAGCTAGGGTGTCTTCCTTTGGACATGGATGATCTTCCTGGATGCAAAGGGAAGCTAGGGCAGCAGGGGTTCGGCCAAGGGACACAAGGAGAGCACTCAAGAATAAGAATCAAACACAAGAACAAGACAATGTCTTAAAATTTCAGCAAATTATAGTCATAAGGGAAAATTGATTACAAGAGGGGGAGGGGTGGGCTATTTATAGAGTTTCCATGCCCTCTCTAACTAGGGTTACACTTAGGTTAACAAGCCTTTTCCTAGTTGGATTACATGTCCTTTCCTAGATAGGTTAGAATTACAAAGCTTAAAGCAAGTAGGAACATAAATCCTAACTAGGTTTGACTAGTCTTCTCCTTCTCACTTAAGGACACCTCTTGGACTTGGTCAACACTTCAAGGATGCCTAGGGGGTGTGTTGGGCTTCTAGGAGCAGCAAGGGGCTAGCCCAAAGGGACTTGGGCCTCTGGAAGCTGGGATGGCCTGGTAGCCTGGTAGTAGGTATATTCCCTGGTATGTTGCTTCTTAAGGGCTTAGGCTTGGCACATGGGCTTGATTTCTTTGGACTAGGATGCAGGTGGACCTCTGGAATAATGGATGCCCTAGTCTAGGAATATGCTCTAGTATCTAGAGAGGAATCTGGGTATCTGAAGGGCATCTAGAAAGAATCAGGGTTTCTGGAAGCATCTTGGATCCTGGGTTGTCACGCAAAATCCAATAGACTGATGTAGTAGCCTCTGACTCCTAGATGTGGCCTGATAAAACTCCAAAATATGATAACCTCCTCTCTTGTACAAAAATTGGGCTCATACTGGACTCATAACTGATGTACAAGACTCAATATATTGACAGGTTGAGGGTTGAGACAAATCAACTAACCTCAACTTATTACAAGGCTCAATCTTAATTGATTACAAAATTTTCAAAACTTTGACACATGACTAATTAAACCATATGGGATCCAGGGATTTGTGTCTGATCCGGGTATCCCCACCATGTAGCCTAATCATCACAAGATTTTTCTAACGAACTCTTAGACTCTTTTAGAGAATTAATCATGTTCTTATAAAGATCTCTTACAGTAATCTTATCATTAATTCCTTATGTAAATCTCTAATCATGCAGTGCAAAAACTCATAACAACACCTAATGACATGTAGGCAAATGACTCATGCCAATACTTATTGATATGCAGATTTGACTAAACCCTAAGCTATGACCGTGGGTCTAACCCTTTGTCAGGAGGGTGACATGCAGATGAAAATGGTGCATGAACTCCTACAGGTGCCATAGGATCCTCCAAAAGTAAGATGCAAACATGACATGCTCAATGAATAAATGCAACATGCTTACTTTTACAAAATGCAATCTAATGGTTAGAGAGACATAAGAAGCTTCAGAAAAGGACAGAAAATAAGTGGTAGGTTCAAGGTTAGTCTGGTGGGGTAGAAAATAAGAAAAGGGTTCGGGGTTGATTGGAAAGGACATGATACAAGAAGGGGTTTCAGGGATGAGTCCTAGACTAATGAGGTTGACCTTATGGGGTTGATATATACCTACAGGGTTTGCATTATGGAAGAATGGGTCACTAATCTTGGGGAAGATATCAATTGGAGTCAAAAGAGTGACTTCATCCTGAGGGTACTAGTTTAAAGAGATCAAGTCCTTAATAAACTCTTATGGCTTATGAAATTTAGGACTAGGCTCTACAATTGGGTTCTCTTCTAAAGTCTCCTCAGGTAGAGTTGCAGTTGCAGGATCATGTGTTTCTTCCTCTAATGATTCTTCCACTATAGGTTCAGTTTAGGTGTGGTCAGGGTCAACTAACTTTGGGTTGGCTTTTATCTGGGTATGGTCAGGGTCAACTAACTCTAGGTTGGCTTTAGTATGGGTAGGGTCAGGGTCAACTAATTCTGGATTTGCTTCAGTCTGGGTATCTACTAGGTCAACTAATTCTAGATTAGTTTCAGTTTGGGTATGGTCAGGGTCTACTAGTTCTAGGTCATCTATAAGTAACTCTTCTTCTTCTTCCTCATACTCATCCACTAAGCTCACATCAGCTTCATATATCTCCTCTTCAAGGTCATTCTGGTGAACCAATGGGATGGTAAGAGGGGGTTGACTAAGGGAAAATTGACTAATACTAGGCTCATATCTAAGGGTACTAATCCTATGGGTTGCTTGGGTATTTAATTAGGTAATTTGGTTGATCTGGGCGGTCAACTGGGCAAACTGGTTTTGGGATTGGGTATTGGACTATTTATTTGGGTGGTTAATTGGGCAGTTGGTTGGGCATTCAGTTGGTTCATCTGGCCAAATCGTTCAGTCATGGCTTTCATGAAGATCTCAAAGTTGGATTCCATGGTTGAGCTAGGTTGGGGCTTAGACTATTGATATTTGGTTCCTAACCTAGTGGTCATGTAATCAATCACTCAAAGTGGTATGGTGCAATCAAGCATGTAAGGATCAGTACGTTCTAGGGTTTGCTAGACCTAGAGCCAAAATTGAGTGGGTCGACTCAACTTACACCCAACTCAACAACTAATCCTTCCTCCGGTTAGGTAGGGGGTGGGAGTGGTGGGAGGCTCCCCCTGCCTGTGACAGGGTCCTAATTAAGTAACCACCAGTCCACTTAGGGCGTTTGCCTCTGAACCTCTAGCCTTAGACACCAGTTTCCAGTAATAGTTGAGGAATTGAATGCACTAGTTAACCCACACAACTCGAACCTGACCTGTTGGTGTCCCTAAGCTCACTAGAGCAAATTAGGTTGCTAATTGAATTTAATTAAGGCTTGGGTTCTGATGCTGGGTGGTTGTTTTGGACCCAGGATAGGTGATGAAATCGTGTCCTGATTTGAGATAGGAAATTGTCCTTAAGATTAATTGAATGAGATGATGAACACACAATAAAACCTGATGCAATCTAATAATAATAAAAAAATAAAAAAATATTTTTTTGTTTTTTTATGAGGTGACAAATTAAATTTGAGTTGGTTAAGTTATCAAACAAAAATTGTCTTGGGTTTGGGGGGGTTTGGATGTGAGTTAGGTTTGGTTCAGTCAGGTGTGCAGAAACTGAGATTAGGGTTTGTTTGATGCAGAAGTTAGCATTGATTTCAATGCAAAAAAATTCTAAAAAATTTATATAATAGAGAATCATGTGTAAGGATGCTTCTTACCAAATTCCATGCAAAACTAAAATATTATTATGATGCAAAACCTAGGATTTTTAACTGGTTGTAGGAAAACATAGAATTTTGATTAGGGTTTCTAGGATGCCAATTTTTTTATACATTTTGGTTCTATAAAATATTAGAAAAATATTATTAAAATAGAGGACTTAACAAAGATGACGTGATACAAACTTCAAAGAAAAATAAAATACCTAATATGGTGAAACAGATCAAGGTGTGGACTTGTGATGCAAAATTTAGAGGTCCAAAAATTTCTGACTACAGTCAGGGTTTGAGTTATGAATTTTTTTCTAGACTGTTTTAAATCTGAGAATTCCACAAAAATCAAATAAAATAGAGGACAAGACAGAGACCCAATGGAGTGAAAATCATTGAAAAATAAAATCTTTTTGATGGGTAAACAGCCCTATGTTTTGACTAATTATGCAGAAAATAGCATGCAAAAATCTAGACTATGATGCAAGAACATGTCCAAAACTATGCTCTGATACCAAAATTGATGAGGGATGGGACTCTAACATGATGCATGCAGATGAATGACATAAGAAGGATAAGAAAATCAGATTAAAGGAGCAATGATTTTCGAGGTTGTTTAGATTTAGTTCCCGAAAATAGCTAAGATTAGGTTAGGGTTTCATGCAACAGTTAGAATTCTTACCCACATGCCAGAACTATCAATGAAATAAAACAAGTAAAAGATCCTAGGTCTAAGAAGGCCTATTAGGAGCATGTTAAATCTCCAAAAATCAAAAAAAGTTAGAAGAGAAGGGGTTTACATACCTAGCAATGATTTGCATGATGTCGCAGAAGAGTTCACTCCGCTCGGATCGGTGCCTGGATGATCCGGTCACTTTCCTGCAAATCCGTCGATTTTTTATCAGCTTCATTTAGAGGCAAAAAGAATTCATCCAAAGGACATGGTACTAGAGGGATCGTGCAAATGCCAGGGGTTAGTGTCAAGGATTGTTGACCCCATAAGTGATTTTGATGATAACCAAACATTGGAGCATGCACATATTTTACTAACAACTCTTCAAGTGGTTTACAAGTTTTTGTAGGATGTTTTATTTGATCAAACTTCAACTCCTACATTTATACTTCTTGTTTTGAGTTATGTTGTAATTTGTTTTTGTAAAGAAGAACCCAATGAAAACATTAAGAAAAATCATATAAAAGGGTTACTTCTATGTGTGTTGTGCCTTGTTGCCGCGTCTTCTCCTAGACCGGGACGGTCGGCTATGTTGGAGCACTCCTCCTCCGGTCGACCAACAACAAAGTCCCCAAATGCCGGCAGTGCTCTGGCGGGGGACACTTCGATGCTTAAGTTAGCAGGAGTTTGAGGGCAACAAAATGGTGAAATCGAAGAGAATAGCACACGGAGAGGGAAGAGTGTACTTAGCCCCAAGCGGAGTTCCCCCGGTCACCTTAAGTAGGCATGGAATGCTGCCAAATTCTGTTAGGGGATAGGCTGAGAAGTCCCGATTTACCCATAGGAGAATCAGGGTGGTGGCCAGGTGGCGCGGAGACGTGGCCACATTATGGAGTCCATTGTAACAGAATTTCGGTTCCAGCTGGAAAGGGCTTCTGGAGCCTTCGAGCGGTTCCCAGGATGAGAATGAGTCAGTCATACTTAACAGAGATGGGTCATCCGATCGATAGGGAACATCTGTCAGGAGCTCTAAGGAAGCTGACCGGTCGGGCCTCGAAGGAAGTTGGTCGTTCGGACCTCTCCTTCCATTGGTCAGTCGGTCGAGCTTCTGCTTTGGAGAACGTCCACCAAGACTTCTGGTGGAGGGAGCCGACGGGTCAGACCTCAAAGGAAGTGGGTTATTCGGACCTCTCCTTCCATGGGTCAGCCGGTCGGACCTTTGGGAGAGGGGGCCAATCGGACTAGCCAGAAGCTCATTTGCACTGGTCCAATTCAGGAAAAGTCGGTTGAGCGCAACAGTTGCCCCCTGCTCCTGGACTTTGAGGGGACACGTGGCTTCGAAGGACAGGAGCATTATTTTTGTGCAGGTCACGTCTGTCCACTGCTCAATGCGGAATCATCATGTCGAATCGCTTTGAATCTTCCACGACCGGTGTCAGGGACAGATGTCATCCCCGTATTGGGTGTGCAGGTGTCGTAGTTAATGTGGAGAAGGCGCCATGACGAGGGGCCAGGCTGGCTCGCACGATGATTAAAGTGGAGGGACGTGCCGCACCACGTGGCAGATCCGGATGGCCGATGTTGCTTCCCAGACAATCTTTACACCATTGATCCGGTCTTCACACGGATCACTACTTGCCAATTTCGATCAATCGGTCGCTTCGATTTCTGAGGCAAGGAGAGTCACGTCTGCCGATGGGACGGTTACAACTCCCGTGAGGCGGAGGCAAACAACCCTCCGGGGGCCTATAAAAGGGAAGGCGAGGTGGTCAGGAAAGATTTTCTGCTGCAACTATGCTCCGTGAGAGAAAAAGAGAGCTTCTCCTCCCCCTTCGCAAGACCTGTCACGCCCTGAATCCAGCACCGGAATCGACTACATGACCGGCCGCACAAACCCTATGTTTTATCCTAGAGATCATGCAAGGCCTAGTTACACAAGAGTCAAACATATCAAATTAAAACTAATATTATAAATAATTAAGTAACAATTGAACAATCCATTTATTAAGTCGATATCATTAATTGGTCTACTGATTCACAAACATCAGCAACCGAAACTAAAACTAACTAACTAGCTTAACATTTATAAAGCTCCGTCTCCTGCCCAGCCCAAAACCTCGCTATGTATCCTGAGTCTCTGAAAAAAAAAAAAATAGTAGAGAGTGAGCTATACAACCCGGTAAGGTTTCCATGTGATCACAAATAATAATATATATATATGAAAACAGCAAAACACCAATATATCATGTGATGCAGTCAAACAATTCAAGTTTCAAAAACTTTGAAAAATTTTAAATTTTTCTTTTAGAATTTCTATTATTTAACCATTATCTTTAGGGTTCTGGACTAGCCATGGTCACACTCCAGCCTGTGACTGGCACACTATTGTCACACTCCAGCCTATGACGGGCACACTATTATCACACTCCAGCTTGTGACGGGCACACTGTTGTCAAACTCTAGCCTGTGACTGGCACACAAATTGTCACACTCTAGCCTGTGACTGGCACACTGAGAAACCATGGTACCGCCGTGGCATGGCTAGTCCAAACACCGGTTTACTTAACACTTTATCATTTCATCTCACATAGTCAGAACATGTCACCTTTCAACGATCGATATCACGATCAAACACATTCAAAGATCACTTGGTAAACATGATATATTAAATAAAACACAAACAACATTAACAACAAACTCATTCTGTATCCCGGGAAATCAAATCATGCTATCCAAAAACAACCATGCATGAAAAATATTTAAATATATGCTCGGATCAAATCAGGTCATGTAAAATATATTTATATTACGGGTAATCAAGTCTAGAAGTCCTTACCTCTTAAAAACCAACTATCCATGCCTGAACTAATCCGTACCCAAAATCTGCGCGACACCTTCCTGCTCAGGAAATGATTCTCTACATAAACAAATAATTAAATTAAAAATCTGAATTTCCCAATTTTTCATGAATCTCGAGAAAATCACTTGACTTTCTCTCTCTTCTTCCTCTCTCCTCTTTCTCTCTCTCTCTCTTTTTTTTTCCTGGACCGCACATAACCCTTTTTTTTCTTTTCTTTTCTTTTTTTTTCCTTCTTCCTCTTTTTTTTCTTCTCTTTCGAACCCCCATGGCTTTCCCTTGACTAATCCGAGCCGACCTCCCATGGTCGCTGGTGGTGGCCAATGGGAGGTCACCGGAAGACCCCGATGGGTCGGAAGCAGGTGGCGGCATGACCTCCGGTGATGAATGGCCCCAAAACCGAAACGAAAACCCAAGAAAAAATATCAAAAATCCTCCCAAAAAACTGAAAATAAAAGGAAAGGACTTACCGGCCGGTGTTGGAGAGCTCCCGGTCACTCGTCGGAGAGGGAGAAAGTGCGTGGAGGCGGCTCGATGAGGTGGCGGTGAGGAGTTTTTAAAGAGAGAACAACAAGATTTTTCCTTGCTGTTTGAAACTCTACCACCGACCAACGCATCCCAACCCTACACGAACCCATCGCCAACCAATCCCCTCTCCCCTCACGACTCTCCCACCGAGACCCCCAGCAGAAACTCCGGCCGGATGAGGGAGAAAACTCCTCCCCTATTCCGGTCTCAGCCAACATCCCACTTCTTCTTCTTCTTCTTCATTTTTTTTTTTATGAGTTTGGGTTGAAGTCGGCTGGGCTTGCCGACTTCAGCCCAAGCCCAATATTACATTCTCCCCCGTTAAAAAAATTTCATTCTCGAAATTTACGTACCTGGTATTTCGAAAACCTGTGGATATTTTGCTCGCATCTCTGCTTCAAGTTCCCATGTAGCTTTTCTTTCACTGTGATTGCTCCATTGCACCTTCATATATGGTATGATTCGGTGTCGCAATTCTTGATCCTTGCTATCGACGATTCGTAAAGGCACCTCCTCATAGGTCAAATCCTCTTGAAGTTGCAAAGGTACATAATCTATTGCATGATTGAGATCGGGAATGTACTTCCGTAACATAAACACATGAAACACGTTGTGCACTCCAGATAAAACTGGTGGTAGCACTAATCGGTAGGCCACCTCACCAACCTTATCCAAAATTTCAAATGGTCCCACAAATCTCGGGCTCAACTTGCCTCGTACACCAAATCTCATCACACCATTTATGGGAGACACTTTCAAAAAGACATGATCACCAACATTGAATTCCAGCTCTCTTCATCTCTTATCAACATAACTTTTCTGTCGGCTCTGAGTAGTACGCAAATGTTCCCTGATCATTTATACCTTTTCCACTGTTTGTTGCACTATTTCTGAACCCAACAATTTTCTTTCCCCTATATCATCTCAACAGATGGGAGATCTACACTTCCTACCATATAATGCCTCAAAAGGCGCCATCTGAATGTTGACTTGATAACTGTTGTTGTAGGCAAACTCTATTAACGATAGATGACAGTCCCAAGCACCACTCAAGTCCATAACACAAGCTCTTAACATGTTTTCCAAAATTTGGATGGTTCGCTCTGCCTGTCCATCGGTTTGGGGATGAAATGCTGTACTAAAACTAAATTTGGTCCCCAATGCTTTATGAAGACTCTTCCAAAATTGTGAAACAAACCTACTGTCTCGATCCGATACTATAGAAACTGGAATCCCATGTAATCTCACAATTTGTTCCATGTATAAATTTGCAAATTTTTCTAGAGAGAGTCTGACACGAAAGGATAATAAGTGAGCTGATTTCGTCAGCTGGTCCATAATCACCCATACTGCATTATTTCTCTTAGGGGTTTTGGGCAAACCTGTCACAAAGTCCATGGTAATGTGTTCCCATTTCCACTGAGAAATTGCAAGAGACTGCAATGGTCCAGCAGGTCTTTGATGCTTGACTTTTACCCGTTAACATACCAAATATTGAGCCACATACTAAGCTATATCTTTCTTCATACCAGTCCACCAAAAGTTTTCACGTAGATCTTGATACATTTTTGTACTACCCGGATGCATCGTATATACTGAACCATGCGCCTCTTCCATAATCTCATTCTTTAATTCTGGAAGCTTTGGAATACATAACCTGTTACCAAATATCAGGGTATCATCTTCATATATAGTAAATTCTGACTGAGCACCAGATTTAACTGTCTCCTTAATTCTCTGAAGCTCTAAATCTTCCTTCTGAGTTGATTTAATTTTGTCAATCAAGATAGGTTGTACCATAATACTTGCTAATTGAATCCCAGAATTATGAATTCGTACCTCAATTTTAGACCTCTCCAAATCCATTATGATGTGCTTTTGATTAGTAATTAAAGCTGTTAACTTACTTGGGAACTTCCTACTCAGGGCATCTGCTACAACATTTGCCTTGCCTGGATGGTAGTTGATAGTCAGATCATAATCCTTTAATAGTTCCAACCATCTTCTCTGTCTCAAGTTCAGCTCCTTCTGAGTGAATATATATTTTAAACTTTTATGATCTATAAAGATTTTACAACGACTACTATATAGGTAATGCCTCCATATTTTTAAGGCAAAAACTACAGCTGCTAACTCTAAGTCATGAGTAGGATAATTTGACTCATATGATTTCAGCTGTCTAGAAGAATAGGCTATCACCTTTCCATTTTACATTAAAACACAACCGAGACCCTTTTGAGATGCATCACTATATATGCTGAAATCCCCTGTCTCTGCAAGAACAGTCAACACTGGGGCAGTGACTAATCGTTTCTTCAATTCTTGAAAACTCTATTCACATTCATCTGTCCATTCAAATTTTGTTCATTTCTGGGTCAAGCGAGTTAAAGGTATAGCAATAAGAGAAAATCTTTCAACAAACCTTCGATAATATCCTGCCATTCCCAGGAAACTACAAACTTTAGACACGTTAGTAGGTCTCTCCCACTCTACCACTGCTTCCACTTTCTTTGGATCCACAGAAACACCATCCTTAGAAATAACATGGCCAAGGAAAGAAATTCTGTCTAATCAAAAGTCACATTTTTTAAGCTTGGCATACAACTTCTTATCCTTGAGTATTTGTAATACTATTTTTAAGTGTTCCTCATGTGCCTGTAGACTCCTTGAATAAAGCAGTATGTCATCAATAAATACTACTACAAATTGATCCAGATATGGTCTAACCACTTGGTTCATGAGATCCATGAAAACTGCAGGTGCATTTATCAGACCAAAAGGTAGAACCAAAAATTCATAGTATCCATATCTGGTTCTAAAAGCTGTCTTTGGCACATCCTCTACCTTTATCTTCAATTGATGATAACCAGAACGAAGATCAATCTTTGAGAATACCTGTGCACCCTGTAATTGATCAAATAGATCATCAATCCTTGGTAAGGGATATTTGTTCCTTATGGTCACTTTGTTCAACTCCCGATAGTCAATGCAGAGCCGAAAACTTCCATCCTTCTTCTTTACAAATAGGACCGAAGCACCCCAGGGAGACACGCTAGGTCTGATAAGTCCTTTATCCAATAGTTGCTGCAATTGCTCCTTAAGTTCTTTTAATTCTGCTGGGGCCATTCTATAGGGAGATTTGGAGATGGCACCTGTACCTGGTATAAGATCAATAGAGAACTCAATCTCTCTATCAAGAGGTAATCCTAGCAGATCATCAGGAAAGACCTCCAGAAATTCTTTCACAATGGGTATGTCTTCCAACTTAATCTCCTGCTATCGAGTATCTATCACTGCTGCCAGAAATCCTTCACAACCTTTTCTGAGAAGTCGCTTGGCAATAAAAGCCAAAATTACCCTCCTCATAAAGGTTAACTTGTTACCCTCAAAATAAAACTCTGACTGATCAGGAATCTGAAATTTCACTATCTTCTCGAAATAGTTGATGGAAGCATGGTATGCTGTTAGCCAATCCATTCCAAGGATCACATCAAAATCTTTCATATCCATGACTATCAAATCAGCTTCCATCTCCCTACCTTCGATATTCAATCTACGCTTCTTGTAGATTTGATTAACCACAAAAACATTCCCACTAGGAGTGGAAATATAGAGTTCAAATTCTAAAGGTGTTGGGGTTAACTCATTACTTTCTCTAACCGATCTAACATATATGAAAGAGTGGGTGGCACCAGTATCAAATAGAACATAAACATTGCTAGAAAATAATTTGATCATACCTGTCACTACTAAATTTGATGCATTAGCATCCTGCTGGGTGAGTGCATAAACCCATCCCTGAGTTACTGATTTCTGTTGTCCTTCAAGTTGCTATCTTCCACGAGGTACTTGGTGCTATGACCCTTGACCATAGGGACACACAACTTCCTTATGACCCGATTTGCCACAGTTATGGCACTTCCACTCATCTGGCCATGTACAATCTCGCTTATAGTGAGAACCACCACACTTAAAACACTTGACGTTACTCTTTTGTTGAATCTTGTCATTTGAAGTAGCATTGTCAAGCTTCCTTATTTTTGCACGGGTACCTTTATAGGATTGGCCTTGATACCCTCTTGTTCCAGATCTCTTCTTCAATGCTTTTTCTCTTTCAGCTTGAACCACATCCAATCCCCTTTCTATAATCAATGCCTTATTGATGACCTCTTTATAAGTTGGTAGCTCAAAGGCAGTCACCTGATGCTGAATCCGACCTCTAAGTCCATTTTCAAATTTCCTGGCCCGGATCCCTTCATCTGCTAACAGTGATGGAGCATATCTCGACAATTCTTCAAATTTTGAAGCATCCTGAGAAACAGTTAAGTTACCTTGCTCCAAGCGATCAAATTCTCGAAATTTTTATATCCGAACACTTTAAGGAAAGTACCTTTCATAGAAAACCTTTTTGAAACTTGTCCATGTAAAAAGGACATCAGTCGGTCCTTGCTTCCCAAGCTCTAACTCCCACCAAGCAGCTGCCTCATCTTGCAATAAAAAGGTAGTGAATGTATCCTTCTCCCCTTCCGGACACCACAAGGCTTGGAAAACTTTCTCAATGGATTTCAGCCAACCCTCTACCTCCATGGGATCAGATGTTTCCTTGAATACCGGTGGCACATACTTCTTGAAATCTATTAAAGTAATTGGTCGTTCTTATGGAATTCTAACTTCTGGCTGTTGCTACTGTAATAATAGCTGCTGCATGAATTATTGCTATTGCTGTTGTGCTTCCATTATCTCAGTATATCAACTCTTGCAGTAGCTTGTTGCTGCACTAAATATTGCAATAGCTGAGAAAGACCCACCTGGTCCCCAGGCTGAACTCTAGATCCTCCCGGTGTTCCTGTTTCTGCAGTTTCAGTCTCCGGGGTGTTGTCCAAAGGATTGGGTGCTGGTTCCTGTGGATGTTCCCCATCACCAATGTTGTCCATGGGATTGGGCGTTGGTTCCTATGGATGTTCCTTATCACTAGATAAAACCCCAGTATCCTCATGCTGCTCTATAGGATCCCAAGCATTTGATCCATCCGCAAATTTTGTGGGCCTCCTAGCACGTCCACACCCACTACCACGCACCATGGAAATCCTACACCAGTCATTATTAGTATACCACTAACACTCAGATGATCAAAAAAAAAACATGACATAATATCTACCCCACCTATGAATTAACCCACACTCTCTCGATGAGCTTATACCCTAAGATCCTAAAACCTGGTTTGCTTTGATATCACTCTGTCACGCTCCGAATCCAGCACCGAAATCGGCTATACGATCGGTCGCATAAATCCTAGATTTTATCCTAGAGATCATGCAAGGCCTAGTTACACAAGAGTCAAACATATCAAATTAAGACTAATATTATAAACAATCAAGTAACAATTGAACAATCCATTTATTAAGTCGATATCATTAATTGGTCTATTGATTCACAAACATCAACAACCGAAACTAAAACTAACTAACTAGCTCAACATTTATAAAGCTCCGTCTCACGCCCAGTCCAAAACCTCGCTATGTATCCTGAGTCTCTGAAAAAAAAAATAGTAGGGAGTGAGCTATACAGCCCGGTAAGGTTTCCATGTGATCACCAATAATAATATATATATATATATGAAAATAGCAAAACACCAGTATATCATGTGATGCAGTCAAACAATTCAAGTTTCAAAAACTTTGAAAAACTTTATATTTTTCTTTTAGAATTTCTATTATTTAACCATTATCTTTAGGGTTTCTGGACTAGCCCTAGTCACACTCCAGCATGTGACTAGCACACTATTGTCACACTCCAGCCTGTGATGGGCACATTGTTGTCACACTCCAGCCTGTGACGGGCACACTGTTGTCATACTCCAGCCTGTGACAGGCACACTGAGAAACCACGGTACCGCTGTGGCATGGCTAGTCCAAACACCAGTTCACTTAACACTTTATCATTTTATCTCACATAGTCAGAACATGTCACCTTTCAATGATCGATATCATGATCAAACACATTCAAAGATCACTTGGTAAACATGATATATTAAATAGAACACAAACAACATTAACAACAAAGTCATTCTATATCCCGGGAAATCAAATCATGCTATCCAAAAACAACCATGCATGAAAAATATTTAAATATATGCTCGGATCAAATCAGGTCATGTAAAATATATTTATATTACGGGTAATCAAGTCTAGAAGTCCTTACCTCTCAAAAACCAACTATCCATGCCTGAACTAATCCGTACCCGAAATCTACGCGATGCTTTCCTGCTCAGGAGACTGATTCTCTACATAAATAAATAATTAAATTAAAAATCTGAATTTCCCAATTTTTCATGAATCTCAAGAAAATCACTTGACTTTCTCTCTCTTCTTCCTCTCTCCTCTTTCTCTCTTTCCTGGGCCGTACATAACACTTTTTTTTTTCTTTTCTTTTCTTTTCTTTCCTTCTTCCTCTTTTCTTTTCTTCTCTTCCGAGCCCCCCTGGCTTTCCCCCGACTAAACCGAGTCGACCTCCCACGGTCGCCGGCGATGACTAATAGGAGGAGGTCACCGGAAGACCCCGACGGGTCGGAAGCAGGCGGCGGCGAGACCTCTGGCGATGAACGACCCCAAAATCGAAATGAAAACCCAAGAAAAAATATCAAAAATCCTCCTAAAAAATTGAAAATAAAAGGAAAGGACTTACCGACCAGTGTTGGAGAGCTCTCGGTCGCTCATCAGAGAGGGAGAAAGTGCATGGAGGTGGCTCGAAGAGGTGGCGGTGAGGAGTTTTTAAAGAGAGAACAACGAGAGTTTTCCTTGCCGTTTGAAACTCTACCATCGACCAACGCATCCTAACCCTACACGAACCCATCGCCGACCAATCCCCTCTCCCCTCATGACTCTCCCACCAAGACCCCCAGCGAAAACTCCGGCCGGATGAGGGAGAAAACTCCTCCCCTGTTCCGGTCTCAGCCAACATCCTGCTTCTTCTTCTTATTATTATTATTATTTTTTTTATGAGTTTGGGTTGAAGTCGGCTGGGCCTGCCGAATTTAGCCCAAGCCCAATATTACAAGATCAGTCTTCTAGGAGCCCAGCCTCAGGTCAGTCCCCCAGTCCTTCTTCTCCTTAGCACTAATGGCATCCAGTAGTCAAGGTCTGGCCCATAGGTGTAGGGAACCAGGATCGAGTGAGATCCAATCGGTGATGACCCGGGAATAGGTCAAAAACCTTAGGGCTGTGTATAGCATTCCGTCGACCTTGCATCTCTCCATTCCGGGTCGAGAGGGTAGAGCCAACAATTCACTAGGACCGGGGAACTTTCCAATGTACGAGGCCCACCTTAAGGCAGGTCTCAGGTTTCCCTTACACCCTTTCTTCATAGAGGTCTTTAACTTCTATAGAGTGACTCCAGCACAGCTGACCCCGAATAGCATTCGGGCGATCTGTTGCTTCATAGTGCTCTGTCGCAAGGTGGAGACTGAACCTAGGTTGTCCATCTTCGGTAACTTCTTCCTTTTAAAAAGGGACTTCAGGAGCCGAGAGTGGTGGATATTTTGTCCCCGCCCTAATTGAAGGATCCTGAAGTGCCTTCCGTCGGCCATCCATGGGTGGAAGGCCAAATTCTTTTTTATATACAGCCTTCAGCTCTGGGGCTTTGAGCCACTATGGAGAGAGTCGAGGCTGAGGCTCTGCGAGGGGAGGGCGATCTTGATGGCTGACCAGGACAAATTTAACGAGATTGACGGAGCCGGTCCGACCATGGTGTTTGAACTGCTTAGGGAGGATATCCTTCACCAGGCAGGGGTCAGCCACCAGAGATACCTAGGTAGGAACAAAGGGGCCGCCAGGGTTGACCGACCTTCTCTTATACATTCACCTCACTTGTACCATCGTATGCCCTTCGTTTGCTTACACTAATCTTTTTTTTGGAGTAGGAAGGGGAATGAAGATTGACAAGGCCAAAGTCATCTAGCGGGCAGTGCGGAAGAGGGCTACCCTAGTAGTAGAGCAGACTGCGGAGCCAGCCATGGAGAGACAAAAGAAGAGGCGGGAGGAGGAACGGCCTGTGCCTACAGTAGATGTGGACTCCGATGAAGACAATACCTTCTTACAGAGGTATTGGTGAAGAAGACAATACCGAGGTCTTCAGCTCTTGTCAGAGGGTCGGTCACCTAACCGGAGCAGGAATAGCTAGAATTATTCAGCATGGCGGTAGTGTCAGCTCCAGCACTCGTTGACCTAGGAGAAACGGTTCCCCTTACAGATAAGGGAAAGGGGACAACCGAAGGAGGAGCGGCCGAAGGAGAGGCGGCCGAAGGAGAGACGACCGAAGAAGAGTCTAAGGAAGAGGTCCGTTAGGAGGCATTCCAGCATTGGCATGCCTTGAACAACTCAAGAAGAGCATGGAGTCTACTCAGGGGGGCAATGATAGACACCAACTAGGAGCTATCCATTCAGAGAATTCTGAGTGACGAAGCCAAGGAGTCCTACCACGACCTTATGAGGGTAAAATACCCATCTTGCCCCCTTGTATTTTTCCTTTTCTTTCAATTATCTTGCATAGTGCTGACTTAACCTTCTGCTAACAGCTTCTTCATGGCATCTCCTTGATGGACGACGGCATCGGTCGGATACTGCATATGGCCAAGACCTCTGCCAAGAGTGTGCAAGAGCTGGAGGTGGTTCAGGCGGCCACGGAAGCATCTTTGAAGTCCATGGAGGAGAGGCTGTCGGCCGTCCAGGCAAAGGCCGAGTCATCAAAAGAGGCATCAAAGGAGATGCAGGACCGCTAGCTGATTGGGACGCTAGGCTGAAGAGGAGGAAGGCGAAGGTGAACTCCCTCACCCGCTGGATGAGAGAGGATGGGGAGCGATTCATTGAGGCTGACGGGAGGCCCCAGGTCGAGTGGGCATCTGCAGTGAAGTTGGTGGTCCAACTTGAGGAAGCCAAGGAGCTAGCACCGGGATAGGTCCACGATGTCGTAGCAAAATACAAGGCTTCCGCCAACTTCACGGAAGAAGTTGAAGAGGCCGTGTCGGACTTCTACCAAGAAGGTTATGATGACTGCTTGAAGAGGGTGGTCGGACATTTTTCGGAGCTTGATCAGTCTGGCACCGAGCTAAGGGAACCAGTGGAGGAAGAAGAGCACCTGACAGATGCTGGGGTCAAGCCCCAGGCTGAAGGTGGCATGGATGGGGGTAGGACCGAAGCCCCAGCTCAAGCTGATGTAGGGACGGTGGATGTCCTAGTTGAAGCTCCAGTTGTAACGGGAGGGGCCGAAACTGAGGCCCTTGTCGCATCTTTGATGGGTCAGACCTTGGGCATTTGTAAAGGTCTGACCTACTTTTGTAAAGAATTTCTTCGGACTTAATAGAAGAATCCTTTTGTCACTTATGTGTATTGATGTATACAAGATGGAATACATTCTTTTTGAAATTCTTCCAAGTATTTTCGGTCGGCTCTTTAGAATCGCAAGTTCTTCGAAATAGCTGCCAGATAGTAGCTCAATCCAAACTAAAGCATTTAGGAGAATTTCCAAGTGTTAGTCTGTCAGCTCATCTGGGCTCGGAACCTGGAGAGTGGCTAAGGGGCGGTAGCTTAGTCCGAACCTAGGTACCTAGAAATCTCTCCAAGTACTGGTCCGTCAGCTCATCCGAATTTGAGTCATGTAGGATGACGGATGAATAGCAGCTCAGTCCAAACCAAGGTGCTTAGGAATTTCTCCAAGTACTGGTACGTCGACTCATCCAAATTTAAGTCCTGTTCTCCATGTGGATTGTTTTGAAGTAGTTATCGACCAGGGTCGGACTTTCGGTAGTGGGCTTTCCTAGAGCCTTCGCTGATCGGGGTCGGACTTTCGGAAGTGGGTGCCCTAGAGCCTTTGCCAACCGGGGTCGGACTTTCAGAAGTGGGCTGCCCTAGAGCCTTTGCCGACCAGGGTTGGACTTTCGGAAGTGGGCTGCCCTAGAGCCTTTGCCGACCGGGGTCAGACTTTCGGAAGTGGGCTACCCTAGAGTCTTTATCGACCAGGGTCGAACTTTCAAAAGTGGTTCATAGAAGAAGTTGTGAACTTTAATGATAATACTTGCGAAGGTTGTCTACATTCCACGGGTGTGCTATTTGCCGTCCGTCCAAATGCTCGAGTCGATAGGTTTTGGCTTGAATCACCTCAATGACTCGATAGGGTCCTTCCCAATTAGGGGAGAGTTTTCCTTGCTTGGTCGGTCTTGAAATCTCCATCCTTCACAAAACCAGATCTCCGACCCGGAAAGTTCATGCTTTGACCAGCGAGTTGTAATATTTGGCCATCTGATGGTAGGCCACCATCTTCAAGCTTGTTTGAAGCCTGGTTTCTTCAAGTAAATCTAAGTCAGCCCTTCGTTGCTCTGAGTTGGTTAGCTCAGTGAAGTAATCAATCTATAGGGATTACAAAGAGACTTCCACGGGGATGACTGCTTGACTTCCGTAGGTCAGGTTGAATGGAGTCTCCCCGGTCACCATTCGAGCAGTTGTCCGATATGCCCAGAGCACTGGGTGAAGCTTCTGCCCAAAGCCCTTTGGCTTCGTTCAGTCGGGTCTTCAGTCTGTGCAGGATCATTCGATTGGTGACCTCAGCTTCTTCATTGGACTGAGGGTGGCCGATTGACGTAAGTCAATGGGAGATGTTATATTATTGGTAGAAGTCCCGGAACTTAGAGTTGTCAAATTGTCTTCCATTATTAGTAATGATTGTTTATGGAATGCCAAATCGGTAGATAATGCCATTCTGGATGAAGTTCTCCACCTTGGCCTTCGTTATTTGTGCTAGTGGTTCAGCCTCCACCCATTTGGTGAAGTAGTCAATGGCCACAAGAAGAAATTTTCATTATCTGGACGCCGGGGGAAAGGGTCCCAGGATGTCCATGCCCCATTGTGCAAATGGCCAAGGTTTCGTAAGCGGGGTCAGCTGGCTGGCGGGCCTCCTTTGGATATTAGAGTACCTTTGACATGCGTCGCACTTTCGGACGAAGTTTGATGCGTCCTTCTAAATTGTAGACCAATAGTATCCCTGCCGGATGACTTTATAAGCCAAGGATCTCTCTCTGAGGTGGTCATCGCAGATGCCTTCATGTACCTCTCGGAGTGCATAGTCTACATCGGTCGGCCCCAAACACTTCAATAGCGGCTGTGAGAATGATCGCTTGTAGAGGATGCCATCAAGGATGACGTACTTAGAGGCCATCCAATGCATAGGCTTAGCTTCGATCAGATCATCTGGAAGAGTCCCTTTGACCAGGAATGTAAGGATTGGGTCTATCCATGAGGCTTCCTGCTCGACTTGGTGAACCTTGGTCAGCTCTTCAGCAATACTTGGATGCTGCAGGTGCTCCACAAAGGTTCGGTCAGAGGTGCTGATAGGGTAGTGGCCAATCATGACAAAGCATCCGCCTGAGAGTTTTGCAGTCAAGGTATATGGAGAATTTCAAAGAATTTAAGCCGGGATATGAGGCTTCGTACCTTATCCAAGCACTTGGCTAAGGTCGGGTCCCTTGCTTCGAATTCACCTTTCACTTGATTGACCACCAATTGAGAGTCAGAGAAGGCCAGGATTCTGCCAATGCCTAACTCATTGGCTATCCTAAGGCCCGCAAGTAAGGCTTCATACTCCTCCTGGTTGTTTGATACTTGAAATGCAAAGTGTAAAGCATACTACAGGCACTGCTCATCGGGGTCAGCTAAGATCAGGCTTGCCCCGCACCCTGTGAGGTTGGATGCTTCGTTCACATGAAGGGTCCAAGCAGGTTCGGTCTCTTCCATGAGATCAGCCTCAGGAACTTCAGCTACTGATGAGGTCACTTCCGGCCTCCAGGTGCACTCTGTAATGAAATCAGCGATTACCTGAGCTTTCAAAGTCGATCGAGATTAGAAAAAGGTGTCAAACTTGTCCAGCTTGATGGCCCACTTGGCGAGCCGACCGGAGGTGTCAGGATTTCGAAGGATCACCTTGAGCAGTCAGCATGACGATCGGATGTGCCTGGAAGTAGAGTCGGAGGCATTTTGCTGCTTTGACCAAGGAATATACCAGTTTCTATACTTTAGGATACCTCGTCTCGGTGTCATGGAGGACTTTACTGATATAGTAGATAGGTTTCTGCTGGCCATCTTCCCCTACCCGCACGAGGATGGGACTGACCACCTTGTCCGATGCAGACAGGTATAAGTACAACACTTTCCCCTCCGTTGGTTTGGCCAATAGTGGAGGGTTCTTCAGGTAATCCTTCAGGGCTTCAAAGGCCGACCGACACTCATCAGTCCAATGGAAGCGGTCCGACCGGTGCAAGGTCTTGAAGAATTGTATAGACCTCTCCACCGACTGAGATAAAATGGCGAGAGAAGCTATACGGCCTGTGAGCTCCTGCACTTGATTTTTATTGGTCGGATATGCCATGTCAATGATAGCTTTAATTTTGTCAGGGTTGACTTCAATCTCTCTTTAGGTGACCAAATGATGCAGAACGGAAGCTCTGATACCAAAAATGATGCAGAACGGAAGCTCTGATACCAAAAATGATGCGGAACAAAAGAGATGATGCGATGCGGAAGTAAATTAAAATTAATGTATTTTTTTTATTTATTTATTTTCAGAAGTCGGCTTTGACTCAAAGGAAAGATAAACTGATGTTGAAAGAAAATAAGAAATGACAGAAAGCACAATTAAAAGGAGTGGATTATCAGAGTAACTCAGAAGTAGGATCGCTGGGGATTGAGAAACCCCCAGACCTAGGGTTTGCTCCTCTTTCAAGAAACAGACGAAGAGAGAAGAGAAGGTTTTATACCTGACGATGATATCTCTCGTTGCTTCAATTAAAGGACACTCTCGAGCAGATTGTAGGATCCTTGGAGACGGGGTATCTTCGCAATGGATCCTCGGATTGTAGTCCTATGGCAAGGTTGGCCTTCTTCTCGAACTCAGGATCTGGAAGAAGAAGAACAAAAAAAAAAAAACCAGAAACTCAAAGAAAGACACTGACCTGAGGACTTAATGAAGATTGTTGGATGTAGAAGTTCCGGAGATCTTGATACTGATCTGACTCTTCGTTGAACTTGCTCTGTAGTTGAAACAGTTGATTTGAACCTGGATGCTGGTGGCCGGCCTCTATGTGGAAGAGAGGGGCCGTGGGATGTAGATGGAAAATTAGGGTTTGGTGGTGGTGGAGTAGAGATGGGTGGACTAAGCTAGGGTTTTGGGGTTGGAGATCTCACACCTCCTCAAGGTTCCTAGGGAACCCGGATTTACTCCCTCACGGAGCTCAACACTTGAATACAAGTGCGGAAGAGAGAAACACAAAGTTACTCACAAAGAAATTGATTTCATTCATCTGATTTTCAAAGTTACAAAGAGAGGTCTATTATATAGACCTAAAATTTTCTCCTAGCTTGTACAAATTCTCATGTGGGACTATACTCTTCCAACCTCTAGATTAGGTAAAAAACCCCCTCTCTTGGTCGACCAAGACTTCAAAAAAAAATTAGGACGGCCATAAAGGAATTTTTTTTTTTGGAATTTTTATGGCACCTCCTTTGGAGTCTGGCGTGTGCTCGGAGTGTGGCTGGGCATGTGGCTTGGAGTGTGGCCTCCACTTGCTTGAACCTTGATTTGATTGGAAGACAAATGTGGCACCATTTTGGACCAAATTGAAACCACATCGGGACTTGCACCGAGTCAACATGACTCAACAAAATTTAAATGGTGACTCAAGAAATAAATAAAAATAAATAAACTGGTTGACCAGGTCAACCTTTATTACAAACCCTAATTTCTCGGGCAATGTCAATCAGAGATCCAGATGGAGCTCTGAAGTCTTCTTCTGAGTCTGGTGCCCGTACCAATTCTCCCGGGATGGGAGGAACTCGACCCTGTCGAGTAAGGCTCAAGTTGGCTCTGGTATCTCTCCAAGAGGTCTGGGTCCAATTCTTGTAATTCTTCTCGGGAGATCCAAGAGTCATCAGAATCTGGCCTTCCTTGCCAGTGGACCAGGTACCTTTGGTATCCTCGATTATGAGTAGAGATAACCTGATCATCCATAGGCCCTTCCTGATCATCCATAGGCCCTTCCTGATCAGGTTATCTCTACTCGTAATCGAGGATACCAAAGGTACCTGGTCCGCTGGCAAGGAAGGCCAGATTTTGATGACTCTTGGATCTCCCGAGAAGAATTACAAGAATTGGACCCAGACCTCTTGGAGAGATACCAGAGCCAACTTGAGCCTTACTCGACAGGGTCGAGTTCCTCCCATCCCGGGAGAATTGGTGCGGGCACCAGACTCAGAAGAAGACTTCAGAGCTCCATCTGGATCTCTGATTGACATTGCCCGAGAAATTAGGGTTTGTAATAAAGGTTGACCTGGTCAACCAGTTTATTTATTTTTATTTATTTCTTGAGTCACCATTTAAATTTTGTTGAGTCATGTTGACTCGGTGCAAGTCCCGATGTGGTTTCAATTTGGTCCAAAATGGTGCCACATTTGTCTTCCAATCAAATCAAGGTTCAAGCAAGTGGAGGCCACACTCCAAGCCACACGCCCAGCCACACTCCGAGCACACGCCAGACTCCAAAGGAGGCGCCATAAAAATTCCAAAAAAAAAAATTCCTTTATGGCCATCCCAATTTTTTTGAAGTCTTGGTCGACCAAGAGAGGGGGTTTTTTACCTAATCTAGAGGTTGGAAGAGTTTAGTCCCACATGGGAATTTGTACAAGCTAGGAGAAAATTTTAGGTCTATATAATAGACCTCTCTTTGTAACTTTGAAAATCAATGAATGAAGAAAATTATTTTTTTGCTATTCTCTTGTGTTGAGTGACCTAGGTTTCTCTTCTTCCGCACTATTCTAAGTGTTGAGCTCCGTGAGGGGGTAATCCGGGTTCCATTGGAGCCTTGAGGAGGTGAGAGATCTCCATCTTTATCCAAAACCCTAGGTTAGCCACTTGAAATTCCAAAACCCTAGCCACCCTTCATTATTTTCAATCCATCAAACCCTAGCTCCATCCATCTCCCACGGCCTCTCTCTCTCTACAAGTCCAGGCCGTCCACCTTCATCCAGATCCAGTTCGGCTACTTCAGATCCAGAGCAAGTTCCAAGGAAAATCACATCAACATCCAGGAGAACCCAGTTTTCAGCAATTTCAATCTTCAAGTTCATCAACCTGGTAAATCTTTCCCTTGACTCTCTGATTCCATCAATTGTTTTTCTTCTCTTCCAGATCTTGAGTTCAGGAGAAGCCAACCCGCCAAAGGACCGGTATTGGAGGATCCATTGCGAAGATACCTGAATCCGAGGATCCAACAATCTGTTCGGGAGAGTTCTTCCACCAAAATCTGTGAAGATCATTGTCTGGTTAGGTAAACCATCTCTTCTCTTTATTTCTATTCTGTTGAAAGTTCAGAGCGAAACCCTAGGTCTGGGAGTTTCTCAACCCCCAGCGATCCGTTACTTCTGAACTACTATGATAATTTAGTTTCCTTAAAATTGTGCTTTCAATTATCCTATTAGTATCTTTCAATGTTAGGTTAACTTTTCTTTGATTTGAAGCCAACTTCTACAAACATATAAAAACAACAAAAAAATTAGTTAATCTTAATTTACTTCCGCATCGCATTCCTTTATTTGTTCTGCATCATTTTTGGTATCAGAGCTTTCGTTCTGCATCACTAAGAAACCAAGGAACTTCCCGGAGGTCACCCCAAATATGCACTTGGTAGGGTTTAGCTTCATTCGATGGCGTCTTAGTGCATCAAAGGATTCCTGCAAGTCCTTGATATGGTCGGCTCTGTGGAGGCTCTTGACAATCATATCATCAACATAAGCCTCCATATTCCTTCCGAGCTGCCCTTCGAAGACTTGGTTGATCAGCCTTCAAAAAGTGGCACCTGCATTCTTCAGGCCAAAGGGCATCATCTTGTAATAATATAGTCCTTCGCCCATGACAAAGGCCATTATCTCTTCATCTTCAGGGTGCATCCTAATCTAGTTGTACCTGGAGAAGGCATCCATGAAACTTAAGAACTGATGGCCAGCCGTGGCAATCACCAGCTGATCGATCTTTGGAAGGGGGAAGCTGTCCTTCAGACAAGCCTTGTTGAGGTCAGTGTAGTCCATATAGATCCTCCACTTTCCACTAGCCTTTTTCACCATGACAACATTTGCCGGCCACTTAGGGTAATGGGCCTCCCTGATGAAGCCAGCGTCAGAAAGCTTCTTGATGTGGGACTAATATTCATGCAATTCTTTTTGTATGTTTCATATGTGGGGTTAGGTGATTAATTTCTGAATTTCAGATCAAAATTAGTTGTAGGGAATTTTGTATAAATTTTTGAAGCCAAGCATGCAGATTAGAACCTAGAAAAGTACTAAAGAAGGATCGCCAGGGCTGAGAAGCCTCGGTTAGGGCAGGTTCTCCTACAATATAATTACTGGAGGTAGAGGGGGTGTACCTGACAATGTCTGAAATGCTCGGTGAAGATCGCAGCGAAGGGATCTCTCGTTCCTCGATGGATGCGGCCTGGAAAATCGAGCCAAAGACCCGCAAATACCCGGCTTTCTGCTCGGTGGTCTGATTGAGGCTTGGCTGGAGTCGTTGGATTCGTAGGAACTCCGGGACCTGTAAACGACCTTTTAGGGGTTAGAAAACTCAGAGGAGATCAAGAAAATAAAGAAAAACATCAAAGGAGAAAGGAATTTTGGAGTGGGCGGCCAAAGCTCTAGAGGATTGGCTGGCGGCAGGATGATGGTTGCAGCACCGGGAAGAAGAACTCTCAAACCCCTTTATGCACACAGCAGGGTAATCACTCAAAGCAATAGAAGAACTCAAGGTTTATTTCATATATCAAAATCTAGTTTCATACAAGAGGCTAGGGTCCTTTAAATAGACCCTTAACCTTGGGCTCCAAGTAAGGGCACATTAGTCTTTACATAAGAATCCTTTTCCCTCTCAAACCCTAGCTAGAAAATAAGGAAACATTAGGTAGAAAAATCCCTAAAAATTATCTTGACTTGGTCAACACTCCAAGGATGCCTAGGGGGGCGTGTTGGACTTCTAAGAGCAGCAAGGGGCCGGCCCAAAGGGGCTTGGGCACATGGGCTTGGGCCTCTGGAAGCTGGGCTAGCCTGGTAGCCAGGTAGCAGGAATATTCCCTGGTATCTTGCTTCTTAGGGGCTTGGGCTTGGCGCCTGGGCTTGATTTCTTTGGGCTAGGTTGCAAGTGGACCTCTGGAATCAAGGATGCCCTGGTCTATGAATATATTCTAGCATCTGGAAGGGAATCTGGGCATCTGGAGGGCATTTGCAAGGAATCAGGGTTTTCTGAATATTCTTCCTGGGATCTTCAAATCTTCAAGCTGGGTTGGACTTGGGCTCAACTTTCATGTCTTCAATCAGGTTGGACTTGGTCTTCACTTGTATAATGTGGTCTTGAGTCTTCAATATGCTTGGACAGGACTCAAAAATATAAAATTAGCTCGACATGAGCTGACTAATACTTGACTGAACTAGCTCAATATGAGCTGACTAATACAGGACTCACATAAAACAACTCAGCTGGACTAAGCTTTATTACAGTAGACTCGAATGTCATTTAAGTGATCCCCAGAGGGTTGAGAAGCCTCTGCCTTATTCTGTGCCTCTGGTGTCCGCACCACTTCTTCACTTCTTCTTCAATGGCCCATTGTCTTTCGATGGCGAAGCTCCTCTTTTTCTGTCAGATGGGTCTATAGGTTAGATCCACCTTAAGCTGGTGAATGATGATGTCCGACAGATGCCTGGCATGTCAGACGCTGACCAAGCAAAGACATCAGCATTGCTCCTCAAGAAGCCAACCAGCTCCAGTCTGGCCTCCTCACCGAGTGTGCTCCTAATTTGGAGGACCTTAGTGGGGTCATCCTTCCTAAGGGGAACAAATATGATCTTCTCGACAGGCTGGCCACGGTTGTCGGCTTCGACCCGGGGATCAAGATGTTTAAGAGTGGGGTGTCCTTCCAATTGCTTGTAATGAATAGCCAGGCATTGTCTAGCCATTCTGCGGTCTCCCCTCATTTCTCTAACTCCATTATGAGTTTGAAACTTTGTTAGCAAATGGTAAGTGGATACAATGGCCCAAAACTTGTTGAGGGCCAGTTGGCCCAAAATAGCATTGTAGGCCAGAGGTCGTATGTACGACCATGAAGTTGAAGGGGAAAGTCCTCCGGTAAGGCTCCATCCCGATGGTCATGGGCAGAGTTATTTCACCTTTAACTCCAATAGAGTTTTCCCCAAAGCCTGTCAGTAGCATTAGGGATTCTCGTAGCCTTGATCTGGACAAGTTCATTCGGACAAAGGCATCATACAGTAAAACTTTTGTACAGCTTCCATTATCTATAAGAATGCGCTTTACATCATAGTTGGCAATGACTGCCGACACAACTACAGGGTCATCTCCAGGAAGATGAGGCTCTAGGAGGTCTTCATCAGAGAAATTGATTACATTGGAACCCCTGGGCCTCTTCACAATGTCCCAGTCCCCTTCGTGCCCCTAGTTGGACCATCGATGCAGCATACCAATGCCCCCATCGGTTGGGCACTGGTTGGGAAGCTCTGCCTCCTCTGGAGGGTCTTTGGTGATCGAGATCTCAGCCCGATCCCAGTGGGGTCAGATGTACTTGTTCAGGTACCCCCTCCTAATGAGGTCTTCAATGGCGTCCTTCAGTTGGAGGCACTCTTCGGTGTTATGCCTGTGGTCCCTATGGAACCGGTAGTACTTGTCTTTATTTCTAGAGGTAGAGGGACCCCTCATCAGTCGAGGCCTTTGCAGGAAGGCCTTATTCTCGATCTCCATAAGGATCTTCTCCCTCGGAAGGGAGAGGGGCACGTAGGTCTCAAACCTCCTGGGGAAGTCCTTCAGCTTCGGACTTCAGCATCGGGTGGATCGGTTGTCATCGCTGGGAGGTCAGACTTCAGGAGCCTTGTCACTTCGCTTCTTGGGGGCTGACCTCCCTTCAGCTTGGTGTCGACTCACCGATTGCTCCTTTACTAGGGTGTACTTTTGTGCCCTAGCCAACAGCTCAGTGTAGCTCGTCGGAAACCTTTTATCCAAGGAGAATGTGAGCCTGGACGAGTGGAGCCCTCTCTTGAAGGTTGACATAGCTACCACCTTATTCAAGTCCGGGACCTCCATGGCCACTGAGTTGAAATGGGCCATGTAGTCCCGAAGGGTCTCTCCCTTCCTTTGAAGCACGAGGAAGAGGTAGTTGGTGTTCCTTGGGATCTGACTGCATGTCTAGAAATGGGAAAGAAAAAGGTTCTCAAGTTGAGAAAAAGAGTGGATCATACTTGGTCGGATGGCGATAAACCACATCCGAGTGGCCTTCTTCAGGGTTGCTAGGAAGGCAATGTAGTGAAGGGTGTCGGAGGCGCCCTGTACCGTCATGTGGGCCTTGTAGGTGCCTAGATTGTCTAGTGGGTCAGTGGTGCTGTCGTAGGGATCCACTTGAGGAATTTTAAAGTGACGGTGGATCAGCTCTCCCAAGATTTTAGCAGAAAAAGGTGGACAGGTATCGTACGCCTGCCCTTCCTTGGCCTTCTACTACTCAACAATTTTAGCGATGCACTCTTCCATGCGCATAATTTTGCTACCATAGTCCCTCGGATCTTCAATAGGATGCCGACCTCACCTACTTCCCATCAGTGTGAGCTCACAGGGACCTTCGGGGCTCCGAAATAGCATGGGGTGGAGGCGGAGGAACCTCTGGCTGCTGGCCTCCCCCGGCGATCGGTTGATGGTTGACGCAAGACACCACAGGTGATTATGATTGGTTGTTGGCCACCTACCTGAGGTGTTGGACCATGGTGGTGAGTGTGTCAATGCAGTTTAGCAAAGTCTGGAATTGCTGTAGTCCCAGAGTGATTGTGGGTTCGACGGCAGTGGTGTCATCTTCCCTGGGAGGTGCTTTAGACCTGTGCTGGGAATGACCTCTTCTGGCAGAGGTATTTTGAGTTCTTCCCTTCGCCATTGCGAGATTTTCTCAATCGATTTCTCCTTTTAGGGTAAAGAGTAGAACAAAGGTTCGCCACCCTTCCTCTAGCGCCAATCTGTTGCCGCATCTTCTCCAGGACTGGGATGGTCAGCTATGCTGGAGTGCTCCTCCTCTGGTCGACCTGCAACAAAGACCCCAAATGCCGGTGGTGCTCCAGTGCGGGACACTCCGATGCTTAAGTTAGCAGGAGTTTGAGGGAAACAGAATAGAGAAATCGAAGAGAATGGCACACGGAGAGGGAAGAGTGTACTTAGCCCCAAGCAGAAGTCCCCTGGTCACCTTAAGTAGGCATGGAATGCTGCCAAATTCTGTTAAGGGATAGGCTGAGAAGTCCCGATTTATCCCTAGGAGAATCAGGGTGGTGGCCAGGTGGCACGGAGACGTGGCCACATTGTGGAGTCTGTTGTAACAGAATTTCAGTACCAGCTGGAAAGGGCTTCTGGTGCCTTCGAGCGATTCCTAGGATGGGAATGAGTCGGTTGAACTTAACAGGGGTGGGTCATCCGACTGACAGGGAACATCTGTCAGGAGCTCTGAGGAAGCCGACCAGTTGGGTCCTGAAGGAAGTGGGTCATTCGGACCTCTCCTTCTGTGGGTCAGTCGGTCGGGCTTCTACTTTAGAGAACATCCACCAGGACTTCTGGTGGAGGGAGCCGACAGGTCGGACCTCGAAGGAAGTGGGTCATTTGGACCTCGAAGGAAGTGGGTCAGCTGGTCGGACCTTTGGGAGAGGGGGCTAGCCAAACTAGCCGGAAGCCCATCTGCATTGGTCCAATTCAGGAAAAGCCGGTTGAGTGCAACATGCCTTAAATTTATTTTGAGTTGGTTTGCATGAAAAGTATAAGAGTGTTGGTGAGTGTTTTCTTGAAGTTTAATTGTAAAAATTCTGAAGAAGTCACTCGAGCCAACCCAGCATGATGAAGAGCCGACTCCATCTCATGGCACACACTAAGGATTCTGGTACGCAGCAATCCGAGCCAACTCGAAGGAAACTGAGCTGACTCGAGTAAATCCGAGTCAATTGGAATAAGTCCGAGCCGACTCTTCCAGAGTCCAGACTTAAAGATTTCTAAGAACAAGCCAGGTGAGTCGACTCTATCAGAATAAATTTTGAAGACCTGAGAAAGCGAGCTGACCCGATCTGCAACGAGCCGACTCCTCTAGAGTGAAGTTTTTGCACCCTGAGACAAAGAGCCGACTATACTGAAAAAATGGCGACTCGACCTATCGACTCGAAGGATCTGAGCCGACTCGAAGGAATCTGAGTCGACTCGAATATCATTTTCAGGTACATAACGGCTAGTTTCAGAATTTCTTTTTGAATGCCAAAAAGTGATCCAATGGTCATATGTCACATCCCAACAGTCTACAACATCTCAAACTATCTTGGAGTGATGAAAGACCATATATTTGAGGGATTTGAACTTTATTAAAAGAAGAGGGAAGAAGTTTTTGAAAGCTTCTCAAAGTTTTAAGGGTTTATTGAATATCCAACCAACCACCAAGAAAGATAGCATAAAGAGCATTCAAGTCAGTCTTCAAGTCTTCACCAACTCTGATCTGAAGCTTGAAGCACTTTGGAAAGAAGCCACTGAAGCAATTAAAGTGCATTGAAGCACATTCAAGTGGACTTCTCTCAAGCTACACCGGCAACTATCCAACAACTAGAGTTTGTCATTTATTGTTGCTCAATTCATTCATGAATTATTTGGGTTATTGGTGAGCTCGATTGAAAAACCAAATAGGTTCTTGGTGAGCCTTTGATTAAAACCAAGTTGGGTTCTTGGTGATCCTGGTAAAACCAAGTTAGGTTCTTTGTGATCTTGTGAAAACCAAGTTGGGTTTTTTTGGTGATCCTATTTAAAACAAAAAGGTGTTGGGTTTTCTTTGGTGATCCCGTTAAAACTAAAGTATAGAGGTTTTGGATTGTGATCCTATAAAACAATCCTACTGTATTCGGGTGTGATATAGTAAAAATCTTAAGTGGTATCTTGGATAGTGGACATAGGAGCTGAGTTGCTCCAAACCACTATAAATTTCTATGTATTTGTGTTATGATTCTTTGATCTTATTTAGCTTCTACAAGTTATTATTTTGTCACAGCACCTAACACTCTAAAAGGGATTTTTAGGTGCACATTATCTGCTTAATTTTTTAAATTCCCAATTCAACCCCTCTTGGGTAGCCACTTGGACAACAACTGGTATCAGAGAAGTGTCTCTAATTACATTAGAGTAAAGATTGATGGCTCATCCCATGAGTACATCCTTGGCTGTAGGCCAGTCAACTAATAGACCTCTACTCTTCACAGGCACAAATTATTCTTATTGGAAGGCTAGAATGAAAATCTATATACAAGCTATTGATTTTCAATTATAGAAGGTCATTCTTAAAGGGCCACATATTTCCATGATCAAAATTGATGGCATGGATGTTCCTAAGCTTGAAGAGGAATGGGATGAACACGACATGAAATTAGGGGAATTAAGTGCCAAAGCCATGAACTTGATATACAGCGCTTTGGATTAAAATGAGTTTAATTGAATTTCCACTTACTCTTCAGCAAAGGAAATTTGGGATAAACTTGAGGTGACCCATGAAGGAATTTTTCAAGTGAAGACTAGTGGGGGCACCAGGATTAGACACAGATTATTGGGCGCTATTTAGTTGACCTAGCCATGTGTCAAATTTTGTAATCAACTAGAATTGAGTCCTGTAATAAGTTGAGGTTAGTTGATTTATCTCAACCCTCAACGTAGTCATTATTTTGAGTCCTGTATATCAGTTATGAGTCCAATATGAGCTCAATTTTTGTATAAGAGAGGAGGTTACCATATTTTGGAGTTCCACCAGGCCACATCCAGGAGTTAGAGGCCACTACATCAGCCCATTGGATTTTGTGTGACAATCCAGGATCCAAGATGCTTTCGAAAACCCTGATTCCTTCCAAGTGCCCTCTAGATGCCCAGATTCCCTTCCAGATGCCAAAGCATATTCTCAAAATAGGGCACCCATGATTCTAGAGGTCCACCTGCATCCAAGCCCAAAGAAATCAAGCCTAGGTGCCAAGCCCAAGCCCTTAAGAAGCAAGATTCCAGGGAATATTCCTGCTACCAGGCTAACAGGCCACCCCGGCTTCCAGAGGCCCAAACCCATGCACCCAAGCCCCTTTGGGAAAGCCCCTTGCTGCTCTTAGAGGCCCAACATGGCCCCCTAGGCATCCTTGAAGTGTTGACCATGTCCAAGAGGTGTCCTTGAGTGGAATAGTCAAAGCATGAAGGAAAAAGGAGAAGACTAGGTCAATTCCTAACCTAATGGGGATTTGTTTTTCTAACCTAGCTAGGAAAGGACTTGTATTCCAATTGGGAAGAAGACTTGTAATCCAAGTGTAACCATGGTTAGTGAGGGCATGAGAACTCTATAAATACCCCACCCCTCCCCCTCTTGTAAGCATCTCTTTCTTATGAATACAACTTGCTGAAATTTTGAGTTATTACGTTGTGTTGGTATTTTGTTTTGGTTCTTTAGGTTGTGTTTTTGTGCTTGGACGAATTCCTTGCTGCCCTAGCTTCCTTCCATGCCCTAAACCACTACCATCCAAGCCTTCACACATCCAAGAACGAGTGCCCTAGGCTGCCAAGTAGGGAGATCTGCAACAAGCTTCAAACAGCCCAGCTTCTAAACCATAACCTGATTCCTTCTAAACCTAATTCTTTTTTTTTTCTTACTTGCTGTTTTGATTGATCCTTGACACTTGTAGGATCCCCGAGGTGTTTCCCCTCCCCTGAGGAGGCCTTCTTTGCTACCCGGACTACCCAAATTTGCCATCAGATTCGAGGGAGATAAGGCTTCTTCTTCTAGGCTCTGATCAGAGTGCGTGTGATCCTTGCTACCACTAAATTCAAATCTCTGTCTGGTAAGAAACCTTTCCTTCTCTTATTATCTGATTTAGATGAAGATAAACTATCCTAAGCTGGGAGTTTCTCAACTCTCGGGTCCTGGATACTTCATTGGTTTGTATGGGTATGCGTGCGACCCGATGATTCTTTGCACTGCTAGTCCTTCTGCTAGTTTTTACTTTATTTTGGGAATCTAGCCTGCAATTAAAATTATAAAAATCATAAAAAAAATATTTTACTATTCTCCATGCATGTTTAGCAGTCTTAAAGTCATCCTGTATTAGTTTGGTATCAGATCAGGTTTAGGATAGTTTTTATCTGCATTGCAACCACAAACCCTAATTTCAGCATTATGTTCACCGCATTAGGTATCAGTTTTGCATCTATTTTTGATAATCTAAAAATTTTATTTTTCTCTAAAATTTGAATGAATTTCTCTATGTTGAGTCCTCTATTTTATAAAAAAAATTTAATTAATTTTAAAGGAACCCTAAATTATAAAAATTTGGCATATTAGAAACCCTAATAGAATCCTTATAATTTTTGTAGTAATCCAAAAAAACCCTAGGTTTGAATCATCATATGATTTTTTTTCTACATGAGATTTGGTAGGTTTTATCATCACCATCCATCCTCTGTCTCTAATTTTTTTTGATTTTTTCATGCATCAGGATCTATGTCAACTTCTGTATCATCCGAACCCTAAGTTATCTGATTTCTGCTAAATTTTACATCTTGACTCAACCTAACCTAATCAACTTCCACACACACCAATCCCAAGCCAAACTTTATTTGCTAACCCCAGTTAACTTAAACCTAACTTAACACATCATAAATCACTAAAAAACTTTTTATTTTCTAATTGTTTTAAATTGCATTAGGGCCATCGATTGCCATCATTCTTAACCTAATCTTAAGGACAACTCTCTATCTCAGATTAGGGCAAGATTTCATCACCTGTCCTAGGTCCAAAACCACCATCATCATACTAACTCAAGCCTAATTAAAATCAATTAGACCTAATTTTCCATAGTGGGTTAGGAGACATCAACAGGTCGGGTCTAAGCTGTATGGGCCAACTAGTGCATTTAACCTTTTAGCTTTTACTGAAAGCTGGTGTTTAAGGCTGGGGGTCTAGAGTCAAATGACCTAAGTGGTGTTGTGGTTTTTAATTGGGTCCCTACAAAAGTAGGGGGGGCCTCCCACACTCCCACCCCCTACCTGGCCAGTGGAAGGACTAGTTATTGGGTTAGGTGTAAGTTGAGCTGACTCACCTAGTTTCTGGCTCTAGGTCTAGGAAACCCTAGATTATACTAGCCTTTTCTTTCTCTTTTGCATGCTTGGTTGCATCATTTCAATTTAATTGTTTGATTTGTTACATGACATCTAGATTAGAAACCCAATATCAAAAGTCTAAACTCCAACCAAACCCAACTATGGATTCTAATTTTGAGACCATGATGAAGACCATGAGTGATCAGATTATCTCCCAAATGAACTTCAAGCTTGACCGAACCCAAAATCAGCTAGCCCAAATAAACCGTAGGTTTAACCAATCCAATTCTAAGCTTGATCGAATGAACCAAAGATTCAACCAAGTAGGAACCCTAGGCAAGACCCATAGAGCTGAACCCCAGGAACCCATAGTCCCTAGATATGAACCCAGTAGTAACCCACTATCCCTTAGTCAACCTGAACCCTATAGGTTTGATACCCTTAGATTTGAATCCATAAACTTTAAACCCATAACCTTTGAACCCATAACCCTTAATTTACCCACCCCTGTTACCCCAGACCCTAGTCAATTTCTCATTAGCCAAACCCCTCTTACCACCCCATTGGTTCACCAAGATGACTTGGAAGAAGAAATATATGAGGCTGACCCAAGTCTGGTAAAAGAGTATGAGTCTATTGAAGATCTAGAAGAGTACCTTATAGAAGACCCAGGATTAGTTGATTATGACCAAACCCAAGTAGAAGCCAATTCAGTGTTAGTTGAATCAATAGAGACCCAGGTAGAAGCCACCCTAGAATTAGTTGACCCTGACCATACCCAGGTAGTAGCCAATCTAGATTTAGCTAACCTTGACCATAATCAGTTAATGGCTGACCTAGAATTAGAGGATATTTTAGAAGAGGATCCAATTGTAGAGCCTAGTCTTGAATTTCCTAAGCCAAAAGAGTTTATTGAAGACTTGGCTTATCTCACCAGGTACCCTCAAGAAGAATTCACTTCCTTGATCCTAATTGAAGATCTTTTCTCTGAAATTAGTGACCCATTCTTCCATAAGGCAGACTCAATAGATAGACACCAACCCCTTAAGGTCAATCTTATTAGTTTAGGATTAATCCCTGACACCCCTTCTTACATCCTAGTCTATCCAATTAACCCCGAATCCTTTTCTTACTTTCCACCCAATCTGACTAACCCTAAATCCACTTCTTATTTTCTACCCTTTTCTGAAACTTTTCTTGATTTTCTAACCCTTAGATTGCATTTTGTAGAGATTTGCATACTGCATTCATTCATCGAGTCAGTCATGTTTGCTTCCTACTTCTGGAAGACCCTCTGACATTTACTAAGAGTTCATGTCACATTTTCATGTGCATGTCATGATAGGATCAAACCTAAAGAGTCTATAATCTATTAGGTTTTGTCCCTTAGATCCAATAAAATGTCCTTTGATAGGGATGTCTAGTCGAGTCTATTAGGTATTTGTTGAGTCCAATAAATGCATAATCAGAATAACATGTCTACACCTGCACTACCCTCTGCACAGCATATGAAAATTAGTTAAAAGAACATAACTAATGAACTAACTAACAACTTGGCTAATTCCCAAAAGAGAGATAAAGAATTTTGCTGGAAATTTTGTAGTTGTAAAGAATTTTCTGCTTGCAAAGCTGGCCCATCCAAGATAATGAATATCTGTGGACCCAATGCCTATGTGCATGAGATACTACCTGATTTAGGTATTAGCTCCACCTTCATCATCTCAAATCTTATAGAGTCTAGGGAGCCAGCAATGACACCTAGCGAGCACCTTGAGCCTATCCCTCCCTTTTGAGAAAGAACCCACCCCAGAGTGTCCACATATAATTGGCCAAATAGTGAGAAAAAGATTGAGAGAATCCTGGACTATCAAGCCATATGTACCCGAAATTGTGGCTATCAGAGGTATTTGGTCTGGTGGCAAGGTCGGCCAGAATCTGAGGACTCGTGGATCACCTGTGAGGATCTGCAGCACCTCAACTCAAATGTACTCGAGCACTATGAGAGCCATGTTATCCCATACTTGACGGGGTCGAGTTCCTCCCACCCCAGGAGGATTGGTGGGAGCACCAGGATTAGACATAGATTACTGGGCCCTATTTAGTTTACCTAGCCATGTGTCAAATTTTGTAATCAACTAGAATTGAGTCCTGTAATAAGTTGAGATTAGTTGATTTATCTCAACCCTCAATCTAATCATTATTTTGAGTCATGTATATCAGTTATGGGTCTAATATGAGCTCAATTTTTATACAAGAGAGGCGGATACCATATTTTGGAGCTCCACCAGGCCATATCCAGGAGTCAGAGGCCATTACATCAGCCCATTGGATTTTGTGTGACAACCAGGATCCAAGATGCTTCCGGAAACCCTGGTTCCTTCCAAGTGCCCTCCAGATGCCCAGATTCCCTTCCAGATACCATAGCATATTCTCAAAATAGGGCACCTATGATTCCAGAGGTCCACCAGCATCCAAGCCCAAAGAAATCAAGCCCAGGTGCCAAGCCCAAGCCCTTAAGAAGCAAGATTCCAGGGAATATTCCTGCTACCAGGCTAACAAGCCATCCCAGCATTCAAAGGCCCAAACCCATGCACCCAAGCCCCTTTGAGCGGGCCCTTTGCTGCTCCTAGAGGTCCTATACGCCCTCCTAGGCATCCTTGAAGTGTTGACCAAGTCCAAGAGGTGTCCTTGAGTGGAATAGTCAAAGTATGAAGGAAAAAGGAGAAGGCTAGGTCAATTCCTAACCTAATGGGAATTTGTTTTTCTAACCTAGCTAGGAAAGGACTTGTATTCCAATTGGAAAGAGGACTTGTAACCCAAGTGTAACCATGGTTAGTGAGGGCATGGAAACTCTATAAATACCCCACCCCTCCCTCTCTTGTAAGCATCTCTTTTTTATGAATACAACTTGCTAAAATCTTGAGTTATTACCTTGTGTTGGTATTTTGTTTTGGTTCTTTAGGTTGTGTTTTTATGCTTGGATGAATTCCTTGCTTCCCTAACTTCCTTCCATGTCTTAAACCACTACCATCCAAGCCTTCACACATCCAAGAAGGAGTGCCCTAGGCCACCAAGCAGGGAGATCTGTAACAAGCTTCAAACAGCCCAGCTTCTAAACCATAACTTGATTCCTTCTAAACCTAATTTCTTTTTTTTTCTTACTTGCTATTTTGATTGATCCTTGATGCTTGTAGGATCCCCGAGGTATTTTTCCTCCCTTGAGGAGGCTTTCTTTGCTGCTCGGACCACCCAGATTCGCCATCAGATTTAAGGGAGACAAGGCTTCTTCTTCCAGGCTCCTATCAGAGTGCGTGTGATCCCTGCTACCACTGAATTCAAATCTCTGACTAGTAAGAAACCTTCCCTTCTCTTATTATCTGATTTAAATGAAGATAAATTATTCTAAGCTGGGAGTTTCTCAACTCTCAGGTCTTGGATATTTCATTGGTTTGTATGGGTATGCCTGCGATCCGATGATTCTTTGCACTACTAGTCCTTCTGCTTGTTTTTACTTTATTTTGGAAATCTAGCCTGCAATTAAAATTATAAAAATCATAAAAAAATTATTTTACTATTTTTCATGCATGTTTAGCAGTCTTAGAGTCATCCCACATCAAAGACTTCAAAAATTAATCTTCTAGTACATAATTATGAATTGTTTAAAATGGAACCTAATGAAAATATCTCTGCCATGTACACTAGATTTATAGATATTATTAATGGTTTGAAAAGTCTTGGCAGGGTTTACTCAAATGCTAATTTGGTACAAAAGATATTGAGATCACTTCTAGGTAAATGGACCCTAAAGTTACTACCATCCAGGAAGCTAAAGATCTAAACACTCTATCCATGGATGAATTAATGGGCTCTCTCATTACACATGAATTAGCCATGCAGCATAGAACATATGATGATCAAAAGAAGAAGAAAACTATTACATTCAAGGCTACATTAGAATCAAAGAATGATGAAGAAATGGAAGATGACTCTACCTCCTCTGAAGATGATCTAGAAGATGAAGATATTACAATGGTCGTGAGGAGATTCAGAAAGTTTATGAGAAAGAAAAAAAGAAGATTCAATAGAAAATTCTATAAACAAGGAGAACATTCCAAAGAAAAGGAAAAGGATAAAGATAAAGAAAAGGAACAAGTCTCCACCTGCTATGAATATAAGAAACCAGGGCACATTCATCCAGATTATCCACTGTTGAAGAAATTTTTCAAGAAGAAGAAAAACAAAGCGATGGTTGCCACATGGAGTGATAGTAAAGAATCCACCTTTATTGAAGAGGAAGAGACCACAAAAATAGCTAATCTATGTCTAACGGGTCTCGAGGATGAGGTAACATCTCCCAATGCTCAAATTGAATTTACATTTGATGAGTTAAATTTTGCATTCCATAATTTGTTATATGAATTTAAGAAAGCTAGAGTAAAGATTAGATCTCTAAAGAATACTAATGATTCTTTACTCAAAAAAAAAGAGAAAATTTTAGAAAAGAATATCTTGTTGCAAAAAGAACTTCATGACTTTTCTGAAAAATGTAAAGCATTGAAAACTGAAAATAATGATTATCATGGAAAATACAAAGTTTTTTTAAATGAAAATAATGAGTTAAAAAAGGAGGTTAAAAAACTCAAGCCACTTGTTGAAAAACTAACTCTATCTTCTAACAAGCTTGAGTTGATTCTTAAAGAACAAAGAATTTCTGGTAACAAAGCTAGAATTGGTTTTAATTCTTCAAACTCAAATTATATTTCAGCAACTACTTTTGTGAAACAAAAAGATTTTGTTCCAAAGTTTACTTCTCAAAAGGCTTTTGTGATAAAAGGTTCTACTTCTATTTCGAAAGCTACCTTGTATGTTCTTAAAAACTCAAATACAAAACCTGTTATTTCTGCATCTCATTTATTTAGAGTTTTAAAGCATAAATCTGTTCAAAATTCTAGAATCAAATGTTTTACTTACAAAGAGCTAGGAAATATAGCTTTTAATTGTAATATTATTAGAAATGTTCATAATAAATCAAAAAATATTTGGATTTCCAAAGGAACCACCTCAGCTAACCTGCAAGGACCTAAGTTAGCTTGGGTACCTAAAAGAACTCCTTGATTATCTTGCAGGAATGTCTTGCAGCCCAGAAATTGAAGAAAAGATTGTATCTTGACAGTGGCTGTTCAAGGCATATGACAGGTGATAAAGATCAGTTCATTACCCTAGAAATGAAAGAAGGAGGTATGGTTACTTTTGGAGACAATGACAAGGAAAAAATAATCAGAATTGGTAAGATCAAAATAACCCCCTATACTTTCATTGAAAATATATTGCTAGTAGATAAATTGGAGCACAATTTATTGAGTATTAGTCAACTTTGTGATAAAGGCTTTAAAGTTATCTTTGAATCATTTATGTGTATAGTAATAAACTTTCTTGATTCTAGTAGTAAGTTCATTGGACATAGACTAGGAAATATTTATGTGGTAGATCTAAATGATCTTGCCATGTCAAGTAGTTTTAGTTTAGTTGCAATGAATGCTAAGACCAAAGAGTCTTGTTTATTGTGGCATAGATGATTAGGTCATGTTAGCATGCATACTATTGCCAGGTTAATTTCCAAAAACTTAGTGAGAGGCATGCCTAAGTTTAAAGTAGACTTTGATCATGTTTGTGATGCATGCCAAATGGGTAAACAAACTAGGGAGAGCTTTTAACCCAAAAATATGTTTTCAACTACTAGACCTCTAGAACTACTTCACATGAACTTATTTGGACCAATTAGGACTACAAGCGTAGGAGGTATGAAATATGCCCTTGTGATTGTAGATGATTTTTCTAGATTTATATGGATTTTGTTTATTGCTCACAAAGATGAAACCTTCAAAGTATTTCACAAATTTCATAAAAATATTTCAAATCAGAAAAATCTTTCAATAATTTCAATTATGAGTGATCACGGCACAGAATTTGAAAATCAATTTTTCGATGATTATTACACTGAAAATGACATTGATCACAACTTCTCCGCTCCTAGAACACCACAATAAAATAGTGTTGTAGAGAGAAAAAATAGGACTTTGGAAGAAATGGCTCGAATGATGTTATGTGAAGGTAATCTTCCAAGGTACTTTTGGACAGAAGTGGTGAACACTGCTTGTTATATTTTAAACCGCATTTTGATCCATCATATTTTGAAGAAAACCTCCTATGAGCTGTGGAATGAAAAGAAACCCAACATCAATTATTTTCATGTGTTTGGATGTAAATGCTTTGTGCTTAATAATGGTAAAGATAATCTAGAAAAATTTGATGCTAAATCTAATGAAGCAATTTGCCTTGGTTATTCATTACATAGCAAAGCATATAGAGTATTTAATAAGAGGACTCTTAATGTTGAAGAGTCAATGCATGTTATTTTTGATGAAAATAATTCTTCACCTTCTAAGAAAGAAGAGTGTATAGATAATGATGCAGGTACAATTCAAAAAGAAATGGAAGATATGAACATACAAGAAAGACAAATTGAAGAAGGAGAAGAAATAGTATGGATCATACAGATTTACCAACAGAATAGAGGTACGCTATTTCTCATCCTACAGAATTAATTATTGATGATCCTTCATAAGGTATTAGGACTAGGTCTGCACATAGAACTGTACATGACTACCTAGCCTTTGTATCATAAATAGAGCCTCACACCTTAGAAGAAGCTAAAAGGGATCCAAACTGGATGATGGCTATGCATGAAGAATTGAACCAGTTTGAAAGAAATAAGGTTTGGACATTAGTTGATAGACCTAAAGACCACCCAATCATAGGAACCAAATGGGTCTATGAAAATAAATTAGATGAACAAGGAAATATCATTAGAAACAAAGCTAGATTAGTGTCTAAGGGATATAGTAAAGAAGGCGGCATTGATTTTGATGAAACATATGCACCCGTAGTAAGACAAAAAGCCATTAGATTACTTCTTGCATTTGCTTGCTACATGAATTTTAATCTTTTTCAAACGGATGTAAAAAGTATATTTTTAAACGGTTTTATCTCCGAATAAGTTTTTGTAGAACAACCACCGGGTTTTGAAGATCATGCTTTTCCAAATCATGTGTTCAAACTTAATAAAGCTTTATATGGTTTGAAACAAGCACCTAGAGTCTGGTATGATAGACTTAGCACTTTTTTGATTGAAGATAATTTTTCAAGAGAAAATGTTGATAAAACACTTTTCATCAAAAAGAAAAACAATGACATATTAGTTATACAAATTTACGTCGATGATATTATATTTGGTGCAACTAATAAAAATTTTTGTGAAGAATTTGCTAAGCTAATGTAGGGAGAATTTGAAATGAGATTAATGGATGAAATTAACTACTTCCTCGAACTTCAAGTAAAGCAAACTAAGTGGTGCGGGCACCAGACTCAGAAGAAGACTTCAGGGCTCCATCTGGATCTCTGATTGACATTGCCCGAAGAATTAGGGTTTTCTGGTTTTGTAATAAGGGTTGACTTGGTCAACTCAATTTTAGTTTGAGTCTGTATTTCCCTATAATTTAAATTTTGTTGAGTCATGTTGACTCAATACAAGTCCTAGTAGTGGTCTAGGTCTTCTCCAAGGTGCCACATTTTCTCCCAGGACCAAGCAAGTGGGCGCCACACTCCCAACCACACGCCAGAGTCTAGGAGGCGCCACATCTCCATCCAGTGTGCCTTGGTCCCCACACCATAAGAAAGCAGGTCCCTTCTTTCATGCGCCACTTGGGGGAGAAATCCATCAAGATACCTCAATCCAAGGAGGAGCCAACTTCTTTCCAGATAAACCCAAGCCAGGATGGCAAGAATTTTTCTTGAAGAGAGGATCAAGGAGGTGCCCCACAATGTTCCATAAAAACCCAAGTTTTAAAAGGGAAGAGAGCATGTCTTGGGGAGAAAATCAAGGAGGCACCCAAAAGTTTCCTAAAGTGCCAAAGCCATGAAAGGAAGAAGCCTAAACTTGTGGAGCAAGACTAGGAGGTGTCCAAAAGAGCCAAACCATGAAGGGAAAATCCTTGATTCATGGAGAGATACTAGGAGACACCCCCACTACCTGCCAAAAATGTCCAAAACAAAGATGGGAAGGGCCTTGACTTAGGGAGGAAGAAAAGGAGGAGTCCAAAAGAGTTGATCCATGGAAGTAAAGAAATCCTCTCTTGAAGACCTAAGCAAGGAGGCGCCATCTACCTGCCTTTTATAACCCAAATCAAATTCTTTTGGTACCTTGGCCGACCATATGTGTATGGATTATACTGATTTGTAGATCCCCTCCTTTAGTCCCACATGGGAAGATGTAAAACACTACTCCCTTGTAAAGCCCTATAAATTAAACCCCTCTTGTAAGTTTAAAGGAATCATATGAATGAAAGAAGTTTTTTTTATGAGCAAACTTATGTTTTCTCTTTTCCGTACTTGCTTCTAAGTGTTGAGCTCCGTGAGGGAGTAAATCCGGGTTCCCCTAGAACCTTGAGGAGGTGAGAGATCTCCAAAACCCCAAACCCTAGGTTAGCCACTCCACTCCCAAACCCTAGCCGCCATCACCCTTCTCTTTCCACCTAGCCCTAGTCTATTTCCCTTCTTTCGGCCACCATCTCCAAGTCCAGGCCGACCACCAGCATCCAGCTCCAGTCCAGATACTGTAGATCTACAACAATTCTAAGAGGAAGTCAGATCAGCCTCCAGGAGAATTCGATTTCAGCAACTTCGGCTTTCAAGTTCTTCAACCTGGTAAGATCTTTTCTTGAGTTTCTGAATTCCTTCACTTGTTCCTCTTCTTTCCCAGATCTTGAGTCCAGGAGAAGCCGACCAAACCTCGAGACCAGTATCGGAGGATCCATTGCGAAGATAGCCGACTCCGAGGATCCCACAATCTGCTCGAGAGAGTTCTTCCACCAAAATCCTGAGAAGATCACTGTCTGGTTAGTAAACCATCTCTTCTCTCTATTTCTGTTCTGTTGAAAGTTCAGAGCGAAACCCTAGGTCTGGGAGTTTCTCAACCCCCAGCGATCCGTTACTTCTGAACTACTCTGATAATTTAGATTTCTCTAAATTGTACTTTCAATCCTTACCTAGTTTCCTTCAACGTAGTTTAGCTTTACTTTGAGTCGAAGCCAATTTCTAAAATATATATATAAAAAAAAAAGAAGAATTAATCTTAATTTTCCTTCCGCATACGCTTCTTTGTTCTTTGTTCTGCATCATTTTTGGTATCAGAGCTTCCGTTCTGCATCATTTTTGGTATCAGAGCCCTGTCTAGGGTTTCTGTTTGATTGCTTGTTTGAGTCCCTCTCTTTTTACTTTGTCTGCTCGAAGTAGACTCCCCAGGACGTCCGGTCCTAGGAACGAAGTGAGGTGCAAACCTCCTCTTCCCATTCCACGGGGTGTTCCTAGGGCGTGTAGGGGATCCGTTGGGTTACAACTTCGTAGCAGAAATTGTAAACGGGGAAGTGCTCTATTTTCAGCCCGTAATTGCCCTGTTGCAGGAATTATTTCTCACTGTAGGTAACTCCAAATTCAGTGATTTTTGTTTTTCTGGAACCAATATAATTGAAGCTAATTTGAATAATTTTCTCATAATTTATTGGTTTACGTGTGATTTCTGAGAATTAAATTACTGCAACTCTGTTTTTGTGTTATGCAATCCAATTATTTTTTTAAGTGTTCATCTCTTAATTCACCTTAAGGGCATTTGAGCATCTAAGATAAGGGGAGGAGTTGATAACCTCTCCTTAGCCCAAAACCACCACCCCTTCATTCGAACCTAAGCCTTTAATCTAAAATTGATTAGACCTAATTTGCCCTAGTGGGCTAGGGACATCAACAAGTCGGGTCAAGGCTAGTGTTGAGTCAGTTTGTCTGGTTACTCTGTGTGTGCTTTGTACTCAGTGTCTAGAACAGTGGTTCAGGGATTCCATCCCGAAGGGCTTGTGTACTGGTCCGCCTACCTGGCCAATCTCTGATTGGTGTCTAGGATTGGCATCTAGGGACCTAACACTCCCCTTACACCTGCCTGGCTGAGTCCTGAGTTACTACAGGCTAGCTTGCCACTCTGATTGGGCATCTAGTTTGGACTCTAGGTCTAGTGAGCCAGTAGTCACTTTAGTCTAGTCACATTCTATGTGCTTGCTTGCATCATCATGTCTACCCGGAATGGAGTACCCTACCAACCTAGTCAAACCCAACCAAATTTAGAGGCCATGGTTAGAAATCTTACCGAAAGTATGACCAAATTGAGTCAGGACATGAATGAGGGTTTTTCCCAGTTTAGGGATCGAGTCCAAGTACTTGAGAAACGTAGACATCAAAATTGGACCCCTGATCCAAAATTTAATAGGCCCCAACCTCACCCATGCCAGGAACCTAGGAGGACCTTATACCGTGATCCCGAGCATAACCTTAGGAAGCCTAACCATGATATCTATAGTGTGGATCGTGTCTATGAGAGGTCCTTACAATATTCTAGACCAGTCACTCAACAACCCAAGTCTTCTAGATCAAACCATTTAGATCCACACCCATGCCCAAGTAAGGTCTCTACTAGCTTGAAACCCAGTGTGACCCAGGTTCCTATATCTCAAGAATGTTTGTTTTGTGGAGAAAGAGGCCATAAATCTAGTCAGTGCCCATGCATAGGACTGGCTTGTGCACAGCTAAGTGGTAAGAATCCTAAGGATGACATTAATGAGAGAGAACCCAAGCCTACCAATGAGGAAGAACGGTTAGGTATGACAAGCCTAGAATCAGTTGACCCGATTATCACTGACCCGAAACCCATTGAAGATGGCATCGAGGAAGTATATGATGCTGGCTTGAGTCTAGTTGATGAATATGAGGGGGAAGAACTTGAAGAATGTGACATTGATACTATTGGTTCCTTACCTGAGGAGACCTTGGAAAGCAACCAACTGGTAGGACCTAGTTCAGAAATTCAAGAGATTTGTGAGAACCAGGTTCCTTTAGTCAAATACCCCCAGGAAGAACTCATAGTGTTAGCCCGAGCTATTAGTTCGTACCCTCTAATGACAGTCATTCCCCAAATACCAATTGAAGATCTTTGTACTGAACTGTTTAAGTTTGCCCACCCTATGGTAGATCCTCTCCTTAGGATGACTGAATCAAGCCTCTTACAATTGGACCTTGTCCCATGCCCAGCCACTAAGGTCACTCCCGTAATCTTAGTTGAACATCCTTGTCTTGAGCGGATTGATTCACCCAGTCCTGTAGAAGTCCTCCTTATGGCCCCAGACCCATTCCTTTGCATGACTGACCTACCCTTCTATAGAGTATACCTTTCCACACCCATAGGTCAAATTTCAAGTCTTGAGGTCATCATCCATAGGCCCTTCCATGAATCATTCTCTAATCCAGTTCTTGAGAAAGTGGATCATTATTTGCTTAGAGAACAAACCTTAATTATTGCAATCACATGTCCTAGGCTACTTCCCGAACCATCTCTTGATCCATTCCTGGGGGTAGCAAATTTTTACTTTCGTAAGGATGACCAGTTGACACTCATAGATCACCATTCAAACCTTCAGGTCACCACCTTTAGTCAACAGGTAATTCGAGACCCCACCTCATATCTCCTCCCTTTCTCTAGGACTTCCAATGCTTCTTACACCATCCAAGTATACTTTGTCGAAGTCTTTAGAGTGAACCACATGTCAGAACCTATTAGGTTTGCCACCTACTTCTGGAAGACCTTATGGCACATACTAGGCACCCATGATAAGTTTTCATGCTCTGCATGCCATCCTCCGACCCAAGGTCAAACCTAGAGAGCCGTAGTTTGTTAGGTTTAGACCTAGGGTTCCTTTGAATAAAGTCCATTCTTTAGGAATGCATCGTCAGTCGAGTTTAGGTCATTGTCTCAGATTTTGGTTTGATTGAGAACACCAGGAATTGGGATTTGTATTTTGTCCAGGGCTGAAATTGCATTCAATGTTTCGATCAATAGGTCTATAGGCTAGAGTCCCTTTGAAATTGTTCATGGATACAAGCCTCACACACCACTTGATCTGATTTCACTACTAGCCCACACACACAAGTCTCTTGATGCACTTGCATAGCATGTAAAAGACTTGCATAAAGAAATTCATGCCAAAATAAATTTAAGTAATGAAACTTATAAGAAGTTGGCTGATTCTCAAAGACGAGTCAAAACTTTTGTTGAGGGAGACTATGTAATGATTAGGTTAAGGCCTGAACGGTTTCCTCCTGGAACCGTTAGAAAGTTACATGCTAGAGGAGCTGGACCATTTAGAGTGGTGAAGAGAGTAGGATCCAATGCCTATGTGCTCGAGTTGCCTCCAGAACTAGGCATTAGCTCCACTTTCAACATTACAGACCTAGTAGAGTATAGAAAGCCAGCTGTGATTCCCAGTGAGGCTTTTGAACCTAATCCCGCTCTTGAGAGTGAACCCAACCCTATGTGTCCACCAACAAACTGGCCTGTAAGGAAAGAGCAGATTGAAAAGATCCTGGATGATCAGGTTATCTCTACTCGTAATCGAGGATACCAAAGATACCTGGTCCGCTGGCAAGGAAGGCCAGACTCTGATGACTCTTGGATCTCCCGAGAAGAACTACAAGATTTGGATCCAAACCTCATGGAGAGATACCAGAGCCAACTTGAGCCTTACTCGACAGGGTCGAGTTCCTCCCACCCTGGAAGAATTGGTGCGGGCACCAGACTCAGAAGAAGACTTCAGGGCTCCATCCGGATCTCTGATTGACATTGCCCGAAGAATTAGGGTTTTCTGGTTTTGTAATAAGGGTTGACTTGGTCAACTCAATTTTAGTTTGAGTCTGTATTTCCCTACAATTTAAATTTTGTTGAGTCATGTTGACTCAATACAAGTCCTAGTAGTGGTCTAGGTCTTCTCCAAGGTGCCACATTTTCTTCCAGGACCAAGCAAGTGGGCGCCACACTCCCAACCACACGCCAGAGTCCAGGAGGTGCCACATCTCCATCCAGTGTGCCTTGGTCCCCACACCATAAGAAAGCAGGTCCCTTCTTTCATGCGCCACTTGGGGGAGAAATCCATCAAGATACCTCAATCCAAGGAGGAGCCAACTTCTTTCCAGATAAACCCAAGCCAGGATGGCAAGAATTTTTCTTGAAGAGAGGATCAAGGAGGTGCCCCACAATGTTCCATAAAAACCCAAGTTTTAAAAGGGAAGAGAGCATGTCTTGGGGAGAAAATCAAGGAGGCACCCAAAAGTTTCCTAAAGTGCCAAAGCCATGAAAGGAAGAAGCCTAAACTTGTGGAGCAAGACTAGGAGGTGTCCAAAAGAGCCAAACCATGAAGGGAAAATCCTTGATTCATGGAGAGATACTAGGAGACACCCCCACTACCTGCCAAAAATGTCCAAAACAAAGATGGGAAGGGCCTTGACTTAGGGAGGAAGAAAAGGAGGAGTCCAAAAGAGTTGATCCATGGAAGTAAAGAAATCCTCTCTTGAAGACCTAAGCAAGGAGGCGCCATCTACCTGCCTTTTATAACCCAAATCAAATTTTTTTGGTACCTTGGCCGACCATATGTGTATGGATTATACTGATTTGTAGATCCCCTCCTTTAGTCCCACATGGGAAGATGTAAAACACTACTCCCTTGTAAAGCCCTATAAATTAAACCCCTCTTGTAAGTTTAAAGGAATCATATGAATGAAAGAAATTTTTTTATGAGCAAACTTATGTTTTCTCTTTTCCGCACTTGCTTCTAAGTGTTGAGCTCTGTGAGGGAGTAAATTCGGGTTCCCCTGGAACCTTGAGGAGGTGAGAGATCTTCAAAACCCCAAATCCTAGGTTAGCCACTCCACTCCCAAACCCTAGCCGCCATCATCCTTCTCTTTCCACCTAGCCCTAGTCTATTTCCCTTCTCTCGGCCACCATCTCCAAGTCCAGGCCGACCACCAGCATCCAGCTCCAGTCCAGATACTGCAGATCTACAACAATTCTAAGAGGAAGTCAGATCAGCCTCCAGGAGAATTCGATTTTAGCAACTTCGGCTTTCAAGTTCTTCAACCTGGTAAGATCTTTTCTTGAGTTTCTGAATTCCTTCACTTGTTCCACTTCTTTCCCAGATCTTGAGTCCAGGAGAAGCCGACCAAACCTCGAGACCAGTATCGGAGGATCCATTGCGAAGATAGCCGACTCCGAGGATCCCACAATCTGCTCGAGAGAGTTCTTCCACCAAAATCCTAAGAAGATCACTGTCTGGTTAGTAAACCATCTCTTCTCTCTATTTCTGTTCTGTTGAAAGTTCAGAGCGAAACCCTAGGTCTGGGAGTTTCTCAACCCCCAGCGATCCGTTACTTCTGAACTACTCTGATAATTTAGATTCCTCTAAATTGTACTTTCAATCCTTACCTAGTTTCCTTCAACGTAGTTTAGCTTTACTTTGAGTCGAAGCCAATTTCTGAAATATATATATAAAAAAAAAAGAATTAATCTTAATTTTCCTTCCGCATACGCTTCTTTGTTCTTTGTTCTGCATCATTTTTGGTATCAGAGCTTCCGTTCTGCATCACTAAGGAAGAGATCTTCATCAACCAAGACAAATACACCAACGAAATAATCAAAAAGTTTGGTATGGAGATGAGCAAACAAATGAGCACACCCATGAGCCTATCTTGCAGATTGGACAAAGATGAAAATGGATCCAATGTTGACCAAAAGTTCTATAGAGGTATGATCGGATCCTTATTATATTTAACTGCAAGTAGACCGGATATCTTGTATAGTGTAAGTGTATGTGCTAAATCTCAATGTAATATTAAAGAAACACATATGCTTGCTGTTAAAAGAATAGTGAGATATTTGAAAGGTACAAGTAATCTAGATCTTTGGTTTTCAAAATAGTTTTCATTAAATTTAATTGGATTTTTGGATGTTGATTATGCTGGTTGTAGAATTGATAGAAAGAGCACTAGCGGCACATGTCAATTTCTAGGGTTGAATTTAATCTCATGACACTGTAAGAAACAAAACTCGGTAGCACTTTCTACTGCTGAGACAGAGTATGTTGCTGCAGGGAGTTGTTGTGTACAAGTGTTATAGATTAAACAACTAGAAGACTTTGGTGTTACTCAATGCAAAATTTCAATCAAATGTGATAACACAAGTGTTATAAATTTGACAAAAAATCCTATTCAGCATTCTAGAACTAAGCATATAGAAATTAGACACCATTTTATTAGATATCATGTTTTGAATGGAGACATTGAATTAGAATTTATCCCAACTGAAAAACAGTTAGCTGATATTTTTACTAAGCCACTGAATCAGGATAGATTTGAATTGCTTAGAGGAGAATTAGGGCTTTGTGATCCTTTCTAGATTACCTTAACTTAATTTCCTTCAAAATTAAGGAAAAAATATCTAGAAAACCTCCTACAACTATTCATGATTGTTGAACAAGTTTCCTTGATATTTCATTGAATCAAATTCAATTTCTAAATCATTTCATTTTCTATGGAAAGTTTTTATTCTAGTCAACTCGAGCAATTTTGCTCTAGTTGAGCCATCTTGAATATCTGAGTTTTATACTCTTGCTTTGGTCGAGACGACTAGGTCAACCTGAAGTCTTGCCTAGCCAATTTGGAGTTCTGCTTGTTTTGAGTTCACTCTAGTTGAGCAGACTCGGATGATTTTAGGGCTGAACGAGCCGACTCGAATGTCAAGAAATCGCTATTTAAATAGATTCGAGTAATCTTATCTTTCACTTCACTCTTTCTATTTTACTCCAAACATCTCTACTCCACTCGAAACCTTTACCAATCTCTCAAAAAAAAAACCATTCCCTGAAACCTTAATTTCCTTATTCTTACACATTTTGCTAAAATGGCTCTAAGGAGATATGCACGGAAGATTCCTCAAGCAGCAGAATCAAGCAAACACAGTGAAGATCTAAAGAAAAAGGGAGAAAAGAGAAAGAGGTCGACTCCTGAACAACAAGAAGAAGAAACATTTTCTCCGACTGGGAAATCCACTTCAATGGCCAAAAGGCCTGTTACTTGCGGTAGAAGGATCGATTTCTCCTTCCTAGAAGAAATGAAAATGAAGATTGGAAGTTGGATAGACAACCAGGGCTAGAAATTTTTTTGTTCTTTAGATATTTTGACCTACCCTACATTGGTAAGAACTTTCTATGAAAACCTAGTTCTGGATGATTATCATTTGGAATCAACTGTTAAGGGAATTAAAGTCATTGTGGATGAAGAAAAGTTGGGCAATTTGCTTCAAATGCCAATTGACGATGCCACCGAGCTTACCCTATTTGACAAAGAACACACACTGAAGCTCATTTTGGAAAGAAAAGATGTAAGCTCCATCCAACATGTTTAAGCCAACTTGCTATCAAAGGAAATGAGACTTCTTCACAATTATGGGACATGACTTTTATGGGACATCTAATTGAAGAAGAACCTCTTAACCTCTAATTGAAGGACATGACTTTTATGGGACATCTAATTTTAGAAGAACCTCTTAACCTTCCTTTCATTATGATGATTTAAATGAGAGAAGCAGCTAGAAAAGTTAAAGCATGCTTGCCCTACGGTATGGTTTTTACCCTACTGTTTGAAGAAGCTAGAATTGATCTAACTAATGAGATTGGCAAGCCTCTACATCATTCAGACACCTATTCCTTCAATTCTCTTAAAAGAATGGGATACAAACTGTAAGAAGGAGTATGGATAAAGAAGATGTCTGGTTAGATTGCTGCCACTTCCTCAGAGATGATGAACTTGTTGCTATTGAAGCTAATAAGTCTGGAAACAAGGATGAAGACATATCTGAAGTTGCAATGATTACTCCATGGGAACTAAAGGAGTTGATATTTCAAAGGATGGAAACAATTTTTGATTCACTAATAGGTCACATAAATTTTGCACTTGATGTTTAAGAAATTCAATTAATATTAGTCTGCAAAAAATGAGATTAGAACAACAGCTTCACAAGGAGAAAATGGAAAAGGAAGTGGAGAATTTTAAAGAAGAAATCAAAAGTATCCTACTGCAATATTCAAAGGAAACTTTCATTGCTGAGGACACTCCTGTACAGATCAATAAAGAGTCACTTGAGACTCTTGCTTATCCATCTCTTGTTCCTTCATCTGATCCACCTTCAATCAAAGCTAAACCTATTATGACCAAGAAGAAGTCAAAGACCAAGAAGGCTAAGACACCTAGAGCTCCAGTTAGAACTAGATTCAGGGATTTAAGGTTTAAACCCCTGAAAACCAAAACCTCTGATAAGGTTATAGATGTTGGCTACTCTTCTTCTAGTGAAGAAGAAGAATAGGTTGATTAGCTAGTCTTTTGGTTATATTGATCACATCCTTGTACTTCTGACTTTTTACAGTATTTACTTTTTATATTTTACAATCAAGAAACTTTGTGACTACTAAGAAATCTTACTGAATGAATGTACTTTCTTTCACATTTTGAATGGAAAATTTCTCAATGAAATGAAAGCTCTTTTAATTTTTATTATTGTCATGAGTTATTCTTCTAATCATGCAATGTTTTTGATACTACTATGATGAATTTTAATTAGAATTTCCAAATGAATTTGAAAAAGTAAAATTATCTCAAACAAATATTAAATACTTTCTCAATCTATTTCAAAATCTAAACTTTATTGAACATACCTTTTTGATTATTTGACAAAAAGGGAGAAAATGGTATAAGGTATCAATATTATTACTGATGATTGAGTTGTTATGAAAATTCTGGTATCTATGTTGAGCTTCCTTCTAATTACTCTTAAAGTACATAAAAAGAATGAAAAAGCGGGAGCACAAAAGTGATTGTATTTAAATGAACCTAATTGTTTCATTATTTTAAAACCTAGAGAAAGGGGGAGATTTTCTAGAGAATGACTTTATCTCTAAATCCTTCTCTTGCTTAAATTGCTCTAAGAATTAGTTTTAATTCTGTCAATTTTTTATAAACTCTGATACTCCATGTTTGTGCTAATTCTGATTCTGTGAAGCAAGCAAAGTCTAATACGTTGATATATACAAAAGCACTAACATCAATGCTATACAAGTTCATCATTAGAGCTCTGATACTTATTTACAAATATAGTTAGCTCAAATACATGTGAATACTTATTTTCAAATACTTTTATACATGTAAGTGTAAAGAGTTTTTCATACCCAGTGTTTTGTCATCATCAAAAAGGAGAAGATTTTTGACCCCATAAGTGATTTTGATGATAACCAAACATTAGAGCATGCACATATTTTACTAACAACTCTTCAAGTGGTTTACAAGTTTTTGTAGGATGATTTATTTGATCAAACTTCAACTCCTACATTTATACTTCTTGTTTTAAGTTGTGTTGTAATCTGATTTTATAAAGAAGAATCCAATGAAAAAGTTAAGAAAAATCATATAAAAGGGTTACTTCTATGTGTGTTGTGCCTTAAATTTATTTTGAGTTAGTTTGCATGAAAAGTATAAGAGTGTTGGTGAGTGTTTTCTTAAAGTTTAATTATAAAAATCTTGAAGAAGTCACTCGAGCCGATCCAGCATGATGAAGAGCCGACTCCACCTCATGGCATGCACGAAGGATTCTGGTACATAGCAATCCGAGCCGACTCGAAGGAAATCGAGCCGACTCGAGTAAATCCGAGTCGATTGGAATAAGTCCGAGCCGACTCTTCCAGAGTCCTGTCTTCAAGATTTTTGAGAACAAGCCAGGCGAGCCGACCCGAACTACAACAAGCCAACTTTGCCTGAACAAATTTTAAAGACCTGAGAAAGTCAGCCGACCCGATCTGCAATGAGCCAACACCTTTAGAGTAAAGTTTTTTGATTATGAGAAGAAGAGTCAACCCAAATTCAAGCGAGCTGACCCCTCGAGTTCAATGTGTTCAACGATAGAAGTTTGAGCCGACCCGAGCTATCAAGAGCCGACTCGTCCAGAGTGAAGTTTTTGCACCCGAGACAAAGAGCCGACTGCACTGAAGAAATGGTGACTCGACCTATCGACTTGAAGGATCCGAGCTGACTTGAAGGAATCCGAGCCAACTCGAATATCATTTTCAGGTACATAACGGCTAGTTCTAGAATTTCTTTCTGAATGCCAAAAAGTGCTCCAATGGTCATGTGTCACATCCTAACGGTCTACAATGTCTTAAACTATCTTGGAGTGATGAAAGACCATATATTCAAGGGATTTGAACTTTATTAAAAGAAGAGATAAGAAGTTTATGAAAGCTTCTCAAAGTTTTAAGGGTTTATTGAATATCCAACCAACCACCAAGAAAGAGAGCATAAAGAGCATTCAAGTTAGTCTTCAAGTCTTCACCAACTTTGATCTGAAGCTTGAAGCACTTTGGAAAGAAGCCACTGAAGCAATTAAAGCACATTGAAGCACATTCAAGTGGACTTCTCTCAAGTTGCACCGGCAACTATCCGACAACTAGAGTTTGTCATTTATTATTGCATTTATTTCTCAATTCATTCTTGAATTGTTTGGGTTATTGATGAGCCCAATTAAAAAACCAAATAGGTTCTTGGTGAGCCTTTGATAAAAACCAAGTTGGGTTCTTGGTGATCCTGGTAAAATCAAGTTAGGTTCTTGGTAATCCTGTGAAAACCAAGTTGGGTTTCTTTGGTGATCCTGTTTAAAACCAAAGGGTGTTGGATTTTTTTTGGTGATCCTATTAAAACCAAAGTATAGAGGTTTTGGATTATAATCCTATAAAACAATCCTACTGTATTTAGGTGTGAATATAGTGAAAATCCTAAGTGATATCTTGGATAGTGGATGTAGGAGCTGGGTTGCTCCGAACCATTATAAATTTTTGTGTGTTTGTGTTGTGATTCTTTGATCTTATTTAGCTTCCGCAAGTTATTATTTTGTCATAGCATCTAACACTCTAAAATGGATTTTTAAGTGCACATTATCTGCTTAATTTTTTAAATTTCAAATTCACCCCCCTCTTGGATAGCCACCTGGGCAATAAGGATGATGGAAAAAATATAAAATGGGGGATTAGAAGAGAAGAAGTAATAGGATCGTCGGGGCCGATTTGAGGACTGTAGAAGATGAAGACACCTGGATCCTTGGAGGGCTGATGGTGGGTGTCTTAGGGCTCTTTCTTGGATAGACAATGGCTGGGGTTTGGTGGTAGAGGGAGGGATGGTTGGTGGCTAGGGTTTGCTCACAAGAAAATAAGATAAGTCTCACACCACTTCCAAAGAACACAAATTTTCACAAGAAAAATTCACCAGAGTTTTAATTCATAAAAAGAGATTGATTACAAGAGGGAGAGGGGGTGGGTATTTATAGATTCATCCAGCCCTTTCCCTATCAAACTAAGAGTATATAGTATGAATAGGATTAGGAGAATAAAGTTGAGTATAATAAGGAGTACATAATTTGAATCGAATTGATAGACTGAAATCCTTGTAGAACTTGGACATCAACTCCTTCTTGGACTTGGAAGCTTTGACTTTTTTCCATGGGCTTGGACTGGTAAGAAATTCTTACTGGGCTTTGACTGGGTCAAAGCCTTGGGCATCTTAGACTGGGTCAAAATATGGGGCGCCAACTTCATGATGGGCCGGGGGGTGTCAACTACTATGGGCCTTGGACTGGGGTGCTAAGGATAGGGATCTGGGGTGCCACTTCTTCATGAAATCTTGTGGGCTTGAGGCACCTAAGGCCTGGTATGTTGGGGCACCATCTCCTGGAGGGCTTGGGCAGCATGAAGAAATCCAGATGCTGGGTTGGTGACTTAAGTGTGGGTCCAAGGATCCTCTTGAATAAAATTACATGGACTCAAAAAGGCCTAACTGACAAGATTCAAAATAGGCCTAAATAAACAAATGGACTCACTGAACAGATAAACAAGACTCAATGGACTAAATAAGAAACTTCCACTAACTTAGTGAACCCAACTAGCTTACTTTATTACAGGACTCATAAAATTTGGACTTCATTACATGACTTAACAAAAATTGACCAACACATGACTTAGAAAACAAATTAAAGCTTGAAGTCTATGTTTGATTTGATGTCCCCATTATCTGTATACATAGCTAATTTATCTGCTTTACTCAAAGACAAGCAAAGTTCAAGTTGGGGGATATGATAATTACATTATATATATATAAATATTAATTTAAAAATTAAGTTATCTTTTTTATTTAAAATTGATACTTTTGTTCATCTGTTGTGGGATAGAGGATTACCAATGCAAAGAGCTCGATTTATGGGTTCAAATGAAAGAAATTTAAAGCAAAGTAGATTTAAAATAAACCCAGAATTGAGGTTCAAATATCTCGCTATTACCTACATGAATTTTAAAGTAGCCAGTCCAACGTGGACTGGGCTCGGTCTATAGATAAGCAGACAATCCATAATTGCTATTAATTGTGATCCATGGCTAGGCATCATGGACCACAGGTGATTTTGGTCGATTGCTGGCCAAGATGGTAGCAGGCCACCATTCCACTAGGTCTAGCAAGGCTCATGGCAAGGCAAAGATGGCAGCGGTGCTCGGATCTGGCAATAGCATAGTGCACAGGAGTCCACAGCCACAGGGAAGCATTCGAGTGGAAGGTTGATAGCAGTTGCAATGGTGCAAGTGAAGCGATGGTGCATGGGAGGTTGATGGTGACTGGTATGGCAATGAAGGAGGTAGCGTCTACAGCAACGATGAAGGTCTTAGTCCATGGTTATAGGGGAGCTCCTGAGCAAGAAGTTTCGATGATGAAGATATTAGCGATGGCGGCAAGGGGCTCCAATAGTGTCAGCGATGGTACATGGGCAGCTCTGGTGAATCTTTTAAGGCATGTGATCAAGTAGTTGAAGGCCCTAGTCGATGATGGGGAGGGCGAGTGATCAAAAGGAAGAAGATGGCACCATTTTTTGCACAAATCCAATGGCTGGACTTTGATCTGACTAGCAAAAGGTATCTAAGTGTGATTTATGGCATCCGAATATTAAGGAAGCATTAGAGAAGGATTTTAATTTTTTTTAAACTGGGATTGGACCCTTTTATTCTTTATAAAGTTTTTCAACCATTGATTTATTGTGAAGATAAATTGTAGCCATCCATGATCCCTTTTCTTTAGTCCCATATCAAAAAATCATGAGAACCTCTTCCCTGTTAATACCAAAAGAAAGGCTCCTATACCTCCACCTTGGAACCAAGCTTCACTCCCTGGAATTCCTCTAGAGCCTTTGCATTTGGGGAGAAGAAGGGATCCACTTAGAAGCGATTAAGTGCAGAAGTCTTAGAGGGGAAAAGGTGATCTTGTAACAAAGAAAAGCAGTTCTTTTATTCTACACCTTTCTTGTATTTCTTTTATTTTTATATGCAATAAAAGATTATGCCTTTAGTTATAAATTCTTTATTTGCTTTCTATTATGCTCTAATGTTAAATTAAGTATAAGGATAACTTTTGCTTTCCAAAGATGCACCATGATTTGTTATGGATATAGGGTATGCCGAGGAAAGAAGAGTTGAATACTTACTACTTCTTGAAGATGTGCCATGATCTACAGATATGGAGCATGTCGAGGGAAGACTGGTAATTCTCTATAATTAATTAACAATCAAATTATAAAAGAAATACAATTATGTTAGTGCAAGATCAACTCATAACCTCTAAGATATTTCTTTCTACTTGCCTCAATCTTAAGAATAAATTACTTTTTGTTTACTTTTATTTTCTTCACCACAATAAATGTTCTCCTCTTCTTTAAAAACTATAACTTAGCTCTAAGGTCCCTAAGAATACAATCACAACTCACCCTAACTATGAGTTTGAGTTGGTAAATTATTTTTAACCACCCACTATAGTGATCAAATTTTGGCACCATTGCAGGGACTCTAGGCACAGTTATGATTTTTTTCTTTTACAAAAAATAAATAAATTAAAAAATTACTACTTTTGATTTAGTTCATAATTTACTACCATTCATAAATCATGTATTTATACATTTATTTTAAGTATTTTAAGTAATTTTTGGTGCTAACATCTTCTAAAAATCCTAATTTTATAATTAAACTAGACCTTCTTTCAAAATTAGCTATTTTTAAAATACCTTTGTAAAAGATAAAATTAGAAAATAATTATGAAAAATATATGTCAAGCCAAAGCATCACACATCCATTAAAATATTTAATAAAAAAATTTATTCATGTTTTTTCCTCTTTGGTAGATACATTAAGATTGATGGAAATTTTTGAAACTCCTGAATCTAAGAAATTAGTTGGATTACTAACTAAAAAGCTTACCAACATGAAGAGCTTGATTTGTAGAATCCAACCGATCAAATGGAACATAAATCAAAGTTCAAATATATCCAGAATTAAGAAAAAGCTAAAATAATCAATTTTTATACAAATTTTAAAGCAACCAATCCTCCATGGACCGGCTGCTTGGTCTACTAATGCCCACTTGGTCAACCAGTAGCCATGAAAATTAGTCCATGGCTCTGAGCCATGAACCATGGAGAGACTTGAGTTGCCGCTCACTGCTGCCCCAACATCATTCGCTGCCTTCGGCACCTAGAGAACCAGCGAGAGCCACCACCAGCCTCTTGCCATTCGCCGCCACTTCTCTGCTCTTGTTTTATCCCATCTCCACCATCGGATGCACTTTCCATCTCCTTCACTTGATCCATCTAGCCATCGTCCTCCTCATCATTTGTCATCCCCCCATCTCCACTCCACATCCATCGATTGTCCTCCCTCTTCATCATCGATGCGCACCACCGTCGGATGTGCGCCATCTCCTCTGCCCATGCCAGCCACCATCTTCACCATGGTCTACCATCCTTTTGCTCGAGACATCACCTATTGCCCCCTCGCCAGCTTGAGAAACTGCCAACAATGACCACCAGAGCCACCCACTGTCCACAACCATACTTCCAGCCCGTCACCAACATGCCACCCATCACCACCATTCATCACCATTTTCTCCCCATTGCCACTGCTAGATGTGTTGCCGCCACCTCTTGTGTTGATGCACTACTTTCTCTCAATCTCGAAACACCCCGCCACAGTCATGTCATCGCCGGTCACTCCTCCTCGACACCATTGCCAGTCATCTTCCATGCCACCTCCTTTGCTTAGTCTTCTTGAGATCTGCTCACCATGCCTCCTTGCCACTACCGCCACACTCCACCTGAGCCAATCCTGTATCCTAAACCAAGATGCCATCACCCCCCTTATTGCCTGTCACCATCATCTTCTCTCTTTTCCATCCATGGCCTTCCTCCCCACTATCATCTCCCCCATGTCTCAGTCTGGCCACCTTCCCTTCATCGCTGCTTCTGCGCCTACACCCCTTGCCATAGCCTTTGATGGAGATGAGTCTGATGCGGAGGAGTCCCTAGGCATGAACACTATGATCGATGGTAGCCGATTGATCTTGGCCATCCAAAGCATCGATCTAATGGCTAATAGAGGACTCAGCTTAAGATGAATTGTTGAGACCAATTCATGCACGATCTGAGGAAATTTTGACATGATTTGATCATCCGATGAACCCAAGCTATCTTGACTTGATTTTAGTTATTTGATCATTATCCAACATCTAGAGTAATTTCAAGAGTCCTATTAGAAGTATATTCCTAGTTCTACATTGATTTGACCTTTACCAAGCTCTATTTAAAGGATCCCACGCTACAAAAGAAAGCATACTGGAGAGAAGGTATGTGTTGCCTTGGTGGCTTAGTCCTAAGAGGGGGGTGAATTGGGAATTACAAAATTTTCGCAAGTATATGCACAAGTAATTTCAATTAGTGGTTAGGTGCTGTGTAAATCAGAGAATGAATGCAGAAGCTAAAAGATAAAACAAACATAACACAAACAAAGCAGATTTATAGTGGTTTGGAGCAACCCAGCTCCTACGTCCACTATCCAAGTTCACCACTCAGGATTTTCACTATATCCCCCAAACCGGAATACAGTCGGATTGTTTTACAGGCTCACAATCCCAACCACTATACTTTGGTTTTTGAAATTGGGTTACCAAAGAAACCCAAGCTAGGTTTTTACAAGTTCACCTAAAATCTCTACACTTTGGTTTTTAGATAGGCTAACCAAAGAAACCTCTACACTCTGGTTTTAAAGGCTCACCAAATAAACCTATTTGGCTTTTATAATAGGGCTCACCAATAACCCAGATATTCTAAATGATAGAATAAAAAAGCAACAATAAAGACAAACTCTGTGGTCTGGGTGGTTGCTAATGCAGCTCGAGTGAAGATCCACTGAACGCTCTTCAATGCACTTCAATGGCTTCCTTGCTTTCCTCAAAAGGTGCTTCAAGCTTCTGGTAAGAGTGGTTGCAGGCTTGAAGGTAGACTTTAAAGCTCTAGTGCTCTCTCACTTCACTTTAATAAGTGTTCAATAAATGCTCAATAATTCATTAGCCTCTTCAAGGATGTTCTCATACCTTATTTATAGAGACTTTAACTGCCTTCCCTTGATTTTGAATGTTGTAGACTGTTGGGAGGTGACAGGTTACCATTGGAGCACTTTTGGAATTCAAAAATTGAGAACTGGAGCTAGCCATTGGAGGTGACCCCATCATTCTAGTCGGCTCGGACAAACTTCGAGTCAGCTCGGATGAATTTCGGGTTGACTGGACTGAGTGCCAGTCGGCTAGCTTCCATAGTTGAAAAAATACCTCACTCTGGATGAGTTGGTTGGGTTGAATTCCAGTCGGCTGGAGTCTTAGAGGCTTCTCAGACCATTTTCAACTGAGTTCTGGATGAGTCGGCTGGATCTGATTCCAGTTGGCTCGGATTCCTAAGAATCTCAGAACATTCTTAACCTTATTCTGGATGAGTCGGCTAGGCCTTGGTACTAGTCAGCTGGATTTGTGTGCCAGAGAACTTCTCTTCAGTGCCAATGCCAGAGTTGGCTGGGTTGTCCTTCTAGTCAGCTCGAAGGTGGTTCTTCAGCCAGATCAACTTCAAACTTCCAGAACACTTGTCTCATGCTTTAAAGACCTTTTCAAGGACTACTTACAATAAATTCAAGAAGACTTGAAGCAAGAAGGACTACTAGAAGCAACCCTTAAACTGTTTTTAATAGGAAACTTTTTGTAGGGTTCTTTTTTACAAGATTCTAAATACTTTACAACTCAACACAAAACATTAAAGATTGTAGGAATTAAAAAGTGTGTCAATGTAGTTGTCCTACAAAAACTTGTCAATCATTTGAAGAATTGTTAGATAACCAAATGTATGCTCCAATATTTTGTTATCATCAAAATCACTTTAGGGATCAACAATCTCCCCCTTTTTGATGATGACAAAACACTGGGCATGAAAAGAATCTAATCTATTCACAAGTATGTAAGCATTAACATTTGTTTGAGAATTCATAAAATTAACTGTAATCTCAAATGTATATCAGTATGTGCCATACAGTTTTGCACAAAATTAAATTCATAAACTGTAAACATCAGAGATTGAATGCTTGTATGTATCAAGCAGCATTAAGTATCGACTGATAGATATAATAAATTGAGAGCATCATAGTAATCATTGAAGCATGTAAATTAAACATGTAAATCTCCCCCTATTTATAAGATTTCTAGACAATATAAATTTTCTCTAAGTTTCTCCCCCTTTGACATTTATTTGAACATTTTATCAGAATAATATGCAAGAAATCATTCAGAAATGCCTTAAAAAACTCCCCCTGTCTACTTTACTTTAGAATTTCAATTGCAATTCATTAAGCTTCATTAAGCTTTTTCTTTCATGTATTCTTTCATGCACTCTATGATTCTCCCCCTTTTTGTCAACAAATCAAAAAGGTTAAACAAGTAAGCTCAGAATTTTGAATAGACTGAGAAAATTTCAAGATTTGTTTGAGATAATTTCACTTTCTCAACTTAGAGAGAGAATTCTATTTAAACAAATAGAAGTGTAAACAAGAAAATACAAATACACACAATACACAGTAATCAAAAGATGTTCATTTCATTTCTATCAAAAAGTGTTCAATACATCAACCATCATAAAAGTTTCAAAATGCATCCAAAAAGGTACTGAAACTACAAAGTGTCTAATTAGAATCATCTCTAGGAACATTGGAACCATGCCAAGAAGTGGGTCTAGGTGCTCGACTAGATGAAGCATGTGGAGGAGGAGCCCTAGGGTGAACAGAGGTACTAGGTGCCCTAATGGAAATGGGTGGCAGATCATACAATGGTCTTGTCCTAGCTGTGACTTCCAATGATCTGACAGTGCTATTGAGAGACACCATTTCCATCCAAATTGTTCCCATCTGCTGCTCCAAGTCCTTGAGGCTAACTGGCACTTTATTTACTGCCTCTTTTATTTCACCTATTTCTTTCTGCATAGATACAAGCTCAGCTGCTTAGACATTGGCGAAGGCTTCAGCTGATCCTCGAAGTCTGCCAAGCTCCGATCTTATGATCCCAATGCCTCTAGTATAATCCTCTACCATACCTCTTGTATCTACAATAGTTTCCACTTTGCCTCTGAGCTCTTTCAATTTAGTCTGATATTCATTCAAAGTGGCATCCACAGACTTCAAAATTGTTTCAGAACCTGAAGAGATACAATTCAGAATAGGCTGAAGGTCTATCTGAGGTGCTGACCTTGAAGCTTCTATAGCTTCAACCTTTCCTTGTAGACTTGATACAAGCTCTTCTAATTTATCCAATCTGCTATCCATTGACTATTTCAAATCAGTAAATAATGAAGTTATTGTACCTGTCAGTGACTCTGTCAAGTTTTTTAATTGTTCTTCAATCTGAACATGGATAATTGGAGGCTGTGTATGGTGCGGGCACCAGACTCAGAAGAAGACTTCAGGGCTCCATCTGGATCTTTGATTGACCTACCCGAAGAATTAGGGTTTTCTGGTTTTGTAATAAGGGTTGACATGGTCAACTCAATTTTAGTTGAGTCTGTATTTCCCTGTAATTTAAATTTTGTTGAGTCATGTTGACTCAGTTCAAGTCTTAGTAGTGGTCTAGGTCTTCTCCAGGGTGTCACATTTTCTCTCAAGACCAAGCAAGTGGGCGCCACACTCCCAGCCACACTCCCAACCACACGCCTGAGTCCAGGGGGTGCCACATCTCCATCCAGTATGCTTTGGTCCCCACACCACAAGATAGCAGGTCCCTTCTCTCATGCGCCACTTAAGGAGAAAATAATCTGGGATCCATAATTCAAGGGGGCGGCCAAAACATTTCCATAAGAGCCAAGCTATGTAAAGAAAGAAGCACTTCTTGAGGAGCACTTCAAGGGGGCGCCCAATCCATGCCTAAAAAGCCCAAAGCAAAGATGGGAAGAACCATGACTTAGGGAGAAAGAAAAGGAGGTGTCCAAAAGAGTTGAGCCATGGAAGGAAAGAAATTTTCTCTTGAAGAGCAAGACTAGGAGGCGCCACCTACTTACCTTTTGGAGCCACCAATCAACACTTTAGGAACCTCTTGGCCGGCCATATGTGTGGGAATTGATTCTACAAACCTAATTTGAAGATCCATCCTATTAGTCCCACATGGGAATATGTAAAACCCTGCTCTCTTGTAAAGTCCTATAAATTAAACCCCTATTGTAAGTTTTAAAAATATCTGATGAATGAATCCAATTTATGTGTGACCAAACTTTGTGTTTCTCTCTTCCGCACTTGCATCCAGGTGTTGAGCTCCGTGAGGGAGTAAATCCGGGTTCCCCAGGAACCTTGAGGAGGTGTGAGATCTCCAACCCCAAAACCCTAGGTTAGCCACTACACTTCCAAACCCTAGCCACCCATCATCCTCTTCTTTCCACCAAACCCTAGCCTACTCCATCTCTCACAGCCACTCTCTCCAAGTCAAGGCTGACCACCAGCATCCAGGTCCAGTCTAGATACTTCAGATTCAGAGCAATTCCCAGAGGAAGTCAGATCAGCCTCCAGGAGAATCCGGATTTCAGCAACATCAGCTTTCAAGTTCTTCTATCTGGTAAATCCTTCCTTGAGTATCTGGTTCCATAAATTGTTCTTCTTCTTTCCCAGATCTTGAGTTCAGGAGAAGCCAACTCTGCCAAAGGATCAGTATTGGAGGATCCATTATGAAGATATCTGAATCCGGGGATCCAACAATCTGCTCAAGAGAGTCCTTCCACTAAACTCTGTGAAGATCACTGCCTGGTCTGTAACCCTTCTCTTCTCTTTACTTCTGTCCTGTTGAAAGTTCCGAGCAAAACCCTAGGTCTGGGAGTTTCTCAAACCCCAGCGATCCTTTACTTCTGAACTACTATGATAACCTAGTTTCTTTAAATTGTGCTTTCAATTATTACATAGTTTCTTTCAATTTAGTTTAACTTTCCTTTGAGTCAAAGCCGACTTCTGAAAATATTAAAAAAAAAAGAACAAAAAAAAGAAATAGTCTTAATTTACTTCCGCATCGCATCACCTCTTTTGTTCTGCATCATTTTTGGTATCAGAGCCCTGTCTAGGGTTTCTAATTTGCTTGCATGTTTTGAGTATCTCTCTTTTACTTTGTCTGCTCGAAGTAGACTCCCCAGGACGTCCGGTCCTAGGAACGAAGCGAGGTGCAAACCTCCTCTTCCCATTCCACGGGGTGTTCCTAGGGCGTGTAGGGGATCCGCTGGGTTACAACTTCGTAGCAGGAATTGTAAACGGGGGAATCACTCTATTTTCAGTCTGTAACGGCCCTATTTTAGGAATTGTTTCTCATTGTAGATAACTCTAAATTGCATGATTTTTATTTTGTTGGAACCAGTATAATTGAAACTATTTTACATAATTTTACTGTGATTTATTGGTTTCCATAAAATTCCTAAGAGTTAAATTATAGCAACTCTATTTCTGTGTTTCTGCAATTCAATTATTTTGAGTGATCATCTCCTAATTCATCTTAAGGGCAATTGAGCATCTAAGATAAGGGGAGGAGTTGATAACCTCTCCTTAGCCCAAAACCACCACCCATTCATTCGATCCTAAGCCTAATTTTAAAATTTATTAGACTTAATTTGCCCTAGTGGGCTAGGGACATCAACGAGTCGGGTCAAGATTAGTGTTGAGTCAGTTTGTCTTGTTACTCTGTGTGTGCTTTGTACTCAGTGTCTAGAACGGTGGTTCAAGGATTCTATCCTGAAGGGCTTGTGTGCTGGTCCGCCTACCTGGCCAATCACTGATTGGTGTCTAGGATTGGCATCTAGGGACCTAACACTCCCCTTACACCTGCCTGGCTGAGTCCCGAGTTACTACAGGCTAGCTTGCCACTCTAATTGGGCATCTAGTTTGGGCTCTAGATCTAGTTAGCCTGTAGTCGTTTCAATTGAGTCTTATTTGGTGTGTTTGCTTGCATCATCATGTCTACCCGGAATGGAGTACCCTACCAACCTGGTCAAACCCAACCTGATTTAAAGGCCATGGTTAGAGCTCTTACTAAGAGTATGAACAAATTGAGTTAGGATGTAACTGCTACTGTTGCCCAGTTTAAAGAACAGGTCCATGAGAATTTTGCCCAGCTTAGGGATCGAGTCCAAGTACTTGAGGAACCCAGGCATCAGAATTGGACTCTTGATCCAGATTTTAATATGCCTCAACCTCACCCACACCAAGGGCCTAGAAGACCTTTATACAGAGATCCTGAATCTAATCATAGGAGGCCTGACCCAGAACATGAAGATAGAGATGATAGGTTCATTCGGAACATCAAACTAGATGCACCCACTTTTGATGGTAGCTTAAACCCTAAGGTGTATTCTGATTGGGAGGGTGAGATGGACCAGTACTTTGAGTGGTATGCCATGTCTGAGGAAAGGAAGTTCAAGTTTGCCAAGATGAAGTTAGTACGTCAAGCTAGGTTATACTGGGGGAACATTGAGCTAACCACTAGAAGACGAAATGTAGAGCCCATAACCACTTGGCATGATATGAAAGAGAAGCTTAGAGATAAGTACCTACCCATTTCATACCAGCAGAATCTGTTAGACCAATGGCAGACTTTGAAACAAGGGATCTGATCTGTATCAGACTACATAACCACCTTTGATGAATACCTGATGAGATGTGATGTGAGTGAAGCCCATGAGATCACTTTGTCTAGGTTTAGGGCTGGACTTAGGGAAGACATTAAGAGAGAGTTGTTTCTGAGAGAGGTTACTGACCTAGACCAAGCCTATCAGATTGCACTAAACACTGAGAAGTTTCAGAGAGGATCCATGCCTTCTAGGGTTAGTGCCCCAATCCCAAGAAATGGACCTAGCCAAGTTACCCCTAGCAAACCTAGTCAGGGTATTCCCACCCCTAGGTCCATGGAGAAAGGTAAGGCACCTGACACCCAAAGAACCCCTAGTATCATCTGTTTTAAGTGCCAGAAACCCGGTCATATCTCCAGCCAGTGCACAACCATAGCTTGTTTTAAGTGCCATAGGATAGGTCATGTTTCTAGCCAGTGCCCTCGTAGATCCCTTTACATAGAAGAAGGGGAGGAAGAGAATTCCAGGCCCAATGAAGAATTTGAAGAAGAAGTTTATAAGGCCGAAATGAATTTGGTTGATAAGTATGAAGGAGAGGAGGAACCCACAGAGTCTGACCAGTTAGGGGTTGTGAGATGCATCCTGTCCCAAAGTAGAGTTCAGGAGGATTAGCGTAGGACTAACATCCTACAGACTTTCCTTAAGTTAGGGGATAAGGTATGTAAAATCATCATAGATAGTGGGAGCTGTGTGAATGCCATTTCTACTAGCACTGTCAAAATGTTAGGCTTAATCCCGGTCCTCCACCCCAACCCTTATAAGGTTTCTTGGGTAGACTCTACCTCTATACCCATCCAGTCTAGATGTCAGGTCCAAATCCAAATGCAATCCTATCAAGAAAAGATTTGGTGTGATGTCTTGCCCATGGGGGTGAGCAGTATAATTCTTGGAAGACCTTGGTTATATGATCATGATGCCACCCTCTTAGGAAAATCCAACACCTGTGTCTTTAGTTTTAATGGGAAGAAAATCACAATCCATTCAGTCCCTCCTAAGGATAAGGTAGCTAAAGGACCTAATAAGGTCAGAGAGATGAAGACTGGAGTGAACCTAATTAGTGCTAAGGATCTAGAACAAGAAATTCATAGTGGTTCACCCATTTGGATGTTGACTGCTAAGGAACTTAGGACTCCTACACTCTCAGAGCCTCCTCAGGAAGTTAGACCTTTTTAGAAGAATTTGAGGATGTTTTTCCCGAGGATCTGCCAGACCACCTTCCACCTCTTAGGGATATCCAGCATTCCATAGATTTAATCTCAGGAGCTACTTTACCCAACTTGCCCCATTATAGGATGAATCCATCTGAACATAAGGAACTGCAAAAGCAGGTTGGAGAATTGTTGAGGAAGGGGTTCATTAGAGAGAGTCTTAGCCCTTGTGCAGTCCCTGCACTACTGACCCCAAAGAAGGATGGCACGTGGAGGATGTGTGTTGATAGTCGTGCCATCAACAAAATCACCATTAAGTATAGGTTCCCCATCCCTCGACTAGATGACATGCTAGATATGATGGCCGGTGCAATGATTTTTTCCAAAATTGATCTCAAGAGCGGCTATCATCAGGTTAGGATTAGACCAGGGGATGAGTGGAAAACCGCTTTCAAAATTAAGGATGGTCTCTATGAATGGGTTGTTATGCCTTTTGGGTTGTCCAATGTCCCTAGTACTTTCATGAGGATTATGACCCAGGTGCTTAGAGCTTTCATAGGGAAGTTTGTAGTGGTCTATTTTGATGACATCCTGATTTTTAGTAAGACCCTTGCAGACCACCTAGGCCACCTTAGAGAAGTCTGCCAAGTTTTAAGGAATGATAGTCTCTACGGTAATCTCAAAAAGTGTGAATTCATGACCAGTAGAGTTATCTTCCTTGGTTTTGTAGTAACCCCTGATGGCGTGGCTACCGATCCAGAAAAGATTAGGTCCATAGTAGAATGGCCAAAGCCGACCAGTGTGCATGAAGTCAGAAGTTTCCACGGCTTGGCTACCTTCTATAGGCGATTCATCAAGGGGTTTAGTACTGTAGTTGCTCCTATCACAGACTATATTAGGAAGGGAGAATTTCAGTGGACTAAAGCAGCCCATAAAGCCTTCCTAGATCTTAAGGATAGGATGACCCAGGCACCCATTTTGAGGTTACCCGACTTTTCTAAAGTATTTGAGGTTGCCTGTGATGCTTCAGGAGTAGGTATAGGTGGAGTCCTAAGCCAAGAGAACCATCCCATAGCATTCTTTAGTGAAAAACTTAATGATGCTAAGCTTAGGTATTCTACCTATGATAAGGAATTTTATGCGGTAGTGCAAACTTTGCGTTACTGGAGACATTATTTGCTACCGCAGGAATTTGTGCTGTTTTTGGACCATGAGGCTCTTAGATTCTTGAATTCTTAGAAGAAGCTTAACCCTAGGCATGCTAAGTGGGTAGAGTATATCCAGTCCTATACTTTTGTTTTGAAACATAAGGTTGGGACTGAAAATAAGGTAGCGATGCCCTTAGTCGTCGATCTTTGTTATTGAATTCTGTTAGGACTGAAGTCGTAGGGTTTGAGCAAGTCAAAGAGGAATATGAGTCGTGTCCAGATTTTAAGACTGTGTACCAGGATCTAGCTCAAGGACCATCTAGTGATCATAAGGATTATACCCTTTTAGATGGCTTTTTTAGGCTTTGCATCCCTAGAACTTCTCTTAGGGAATTCTTGATTTGGGAAATTCATGCTGGAGGTCTAGCTGGCCATTTCGGAAAAGACAAGACCACCCTGGCTATTGAAGACCACTTTTTCTGGCCTAGCTTAAAAAGAGATGTAGCACACATTGTGCCTAGGTGTCGGACCTGCGCTGTTGCCAAACAGCGAAAACAGAACACCGGCCTTTATACCCCACTCCCTGTCCCAGATCGTCCTTGGCAAGATGTGAGCATGGACTTTGTGTTAGGTTTGCCTAAGACCTAGAGAAGGCATGACTCTATCTGTGTTGTAGTCGACCAATTTTCCAAGATGGCCCATTTCTTGCCTTGTTCCCAAACATTTGATGCATCTAAGGTAGCCACCCTGTTCTTTAATGAGATAGTTCGACTCCATGGCCTACCTAAGACCATTGTTTCAGATAGGGATGTCCGGTTCACCAGCTATTTCTGGAAAACCCTTTGGCATAAGTTAAGGACAAAACTTAAGTTTTCAACTGCCTATCATCCCCAAACTGATGGCCAAACCAAAGTAGTGAACCGTAGTTTAGGCAATCTGTTAAGGTGTCTTGTTGGTGAAAACATTAGGAACTAGGATTTGTACTTACCTAGAGCTGAATTTGCATACAATGACTCGGTCAATAGGTCTACAGGTAAGAGTCAATTTGAAATTGTGCATGGTTACAAACCTCACACACCTCTTGACCTAGCTCCTTTACCAGTCCACACACGAGTCTCCGAGTCTGCCGAAGTTTTTACACAGCATATAAAAGACTTGCATAAAGAAATTCATGCCAAAATAAATTTAAGTAATGAAACTTATAAGAAGTTAGCTGATTCTCAAAGGCAAGTCAAAACTTTTGATGAGGGAGACTTTGTAATGATTAGGTTAAGGCCTGAACGGTTTCCTCCTGGAACCGTTAGAAAGTTACATGCTAGAGGAGCTGGACCATTTAAAGTGGTGAAGAGAGTAGGATCCAATGCCTATGTGCTCGAGTTGCCTCCAGAACTAGGCATTAGCTCCACTTTCAACATTACAGACCTAGTAGAGTATAGAGAGCCAGTTGTGATTCCCAGTGAGCCTTTTGAGCCTAATCCTGCTCTTGAGAGTGAACCCAACCCTGTGTGTCTACCAACAAACTGGCCTGTGAGGAAAGAGCAGATTGAAAAGATCCTGGATGATCAGGTTATCTCTACTCGTAATCGAGGATACCAAAGATACCTGGTCCGCTGGCAAGGAAGGCCAGACTCTGATGACTCTTGGATCTCCCGAGAAGAACTACAAGATTTGGATCCAGACCTCATGGAGAGATACCAGAGCCAACTTGATCCATACTCGACAGGATCGAGTTCCTCCCACCCTGGAAGAATTGGTGCGGGCACCAGACTCAGAAGAAGACTTCAGGGCTCCATCTGGATCTCTGATTGACATTGCCCGAAGAATTAGGGTTTTCTGGTTTTGTAATAATGGTTGACTTGGTCAACTCAATTTTAGTAGAGTCTGTATTTCCCTGCAATTTAAATTTTGTTGAGTCATGTTGACTCAGTTCAAGTCTTAGTAGTGGTCTAGGTCTTCTCCAGGGTGTCACATTTTCTCCCAAGACCAAGCAAGTGGGTGCCACACTCCCAGCCACACTCCCAGCCACACGCCTGAGTCCAGGGGGTGCCACATCTCCATCCAGTATGCTTTGGTCCCCACACCACAAGATAGCAGGTCCCTTCTCTCATGCGCCACTTAAGGAGAAAATAATCTGGGATCCAAAATTCAAGGGGGCGGCCAAAACATTTCCATAAGAGCCAAGCTATGTAAAGAAAGAAGCACTTCTTGAGGAGCACTTCAAGGGGGTGCCCAATCCATGCCTAAAAAGCCCAAAGCAAAGATGGGAAGAACCATGACTTAGGGAGAAAGAAAAGGAGGTGTCCAAAAGAGTTGAGCCATGGAAGGAAAGAAATTTTCTCTTGAAGAGCAAGGCTAGGAGGCGCCACCTACTTACCTTTTGGATCCACCAATGAACACTTTAGGAACCTCTTGGCCGGCCATATGTGTGGGAATTGATTCTAAAAACCTAATTTGAAGATCCATCCTATTAGTCCCACATGGGAATATGTAAAACCCTGCTCTCTTGTAAAGTTCTATAAATTAAACCCCTCTTGTAAGTTTTAAAAATATCTGATGAATGAATCCAATTTATGTGTGAGAAAACTTTGTGTTTCTCTCTTCCGCACTTGCATCCAGGTGTTGAGCTCCGTGAGGGAGTAAATCCGGGTTCCCCAGGAACCTTGAGGAGGTATGAGATCTCCAACCCCAAAACCCTAGGTTAGCCACTTCACTTCCAAACCCTAGCCGCCCATCATCCTCTTCTTTCCACCAAACCCTAGCCTACTCCGTCTCTCATGGCCACTCTCTCCAAGTCAAGGCCGACCACCAGCATCCAGGTCTAGTCTGGATACTTCAGATTCAGAGCAATTCCCAGAGGAAGTCAGATCAGCCTCCAAGAGAATCCGGATTTCAGCAACATCAGCTTTCAAGTTCTTCTATCTGGTAAATCCTTCCTTGAGTATCTGGTTCCATAAATTGTTCTTCTTCTTTCCCAGATCTTGAGTTCAGGAGAAGCCAACTCTGCCAAAGGATCAGTATTGGAGGATCCATTACGAAGATATCTGAATCTGGGGATCCAACAATCTGCTCAAGAGAGTCCTTCCACTAAACTCTATGAAGATCACTACCTGGTCTGTAACCCTTCTCTTCTCTTTACTTCTGTCCTGTTGAAAGTTTAGAGCGAAACCCTAGGTCTGGGAGTTTCTCAACCCCCAGCGATTCTTTACTTCTAAACTACTCTGATAACCTAGTTTCTTTAAATTGTGCTTTCAATTATTACATTGTTTCTTTCAATTTAGTTTAACTTTCCTTTGAGTCAAAGCCGACTTCTGAAAATATTAAAAAAAAAAATAACAAAAAAAAGAAATAGTCTTAATTTACTTCTGCATCGCATCAACTCTTTTGTTCTGCATCAGTGTAGCTGCAGTAGGGTAGTCATGTAAAGGAACATCAGCTGAAGGCAGGTCAAACTCCGGTGCAGGCAAATTAAACTCTACTATAGGCATATCAAACATAGGTGACGGAGCTCTAGTCTCCTTAATAATAGTAGCAGGCTCAGGTACACATGACTCAGGCTCCGGTACAAGTGTAGAAGTTCCAGCTACTTCTACATTTTCTTCCTCTTCTTCACTACTACTGGAGCTGCTAATGGCCCTTACATTTGTGCCTTTCTTTCTCCACACTCCTTCCACTTGGAAATATCCCATTCTCTCAAAGGTTTTAGAAGTGTAGATATCAGTGTGATGCAATTCTAATCCGTCTTCACCATCCAAATTGACTCTATGGGATTTAAACAACAATGTAAGCATCATTCCATATGGCAGACAGGATTTAGCTTTTCTTATAGTTTCTTTTATCTGCATGATTATAATGTATGACAAATTGATATGAGTTCTTTCTAGAATGTGTTCCATAAGACATAGATCCTTTTTGCTCACCCAATCAAACCTACCAGTTCTTTGTAAGAACATTCTACAAATGAAATTATGAAGTAGTTTCATTTCCAGTGATAGGGTGTTAGCAAAAACAGTGCCAATTCCTCCCACATCCTCTTTGTTCAAAATTATTTTAGAGTCTTCTCTCTATTGTCAATTGCTAAAAATTTCAGTCCCTCAGAAGGTATATCTAGTAATTCATGTAAAGATTCCTCATTGATAATGACCCTTTTCCCTTTGACAATGGATTCCACATGGTTAGTTCCCAACCTTAAGTTCTCATAAAAACTTCTAACCAAAGAGGGATAGGTCTTCTTATTCAATGAACAAAATTTTCTCCACCCTTGGTCTTCAATTAAATCTCCTATCTTTAACCCAATGCCCTTAATAAACTCAAAATTAATTCGGTGGCCGGAGGTTACCAAACGCGTAGACATTGAGGGCACTTGGCTAGGAGTGGTTGCAGCTTCTCTTGTAGCTTCCTCTGCAATTTCTTCACTGCTTGGCTCTTCTTGCCTTCTCTTGGACCTTCTTTCTTTTTTAGCCGAAGGAGCAACCCTAACTGAGCATTTCCCTATCGCACGTTTGGGTGCCATAGCTAGGAAAGATGGAAGAACAAGAAAATAGAGTGCTTTGAAGGGAGAAGGAAGACTTTGGAGAAGGTTTTGGAGATGAGTGAACTGTTAGAGAAGATAACATAGAAGCTAAACGGTTCAGAGAAGAGTTTATAACCCTATGCAAAATGCTTCGGTGTGAGAATCCAGTCGACTCGAGTAGCCCTAAAAAGGCTCGAGTCGGCTCGGCCAGAGCTCTTCTAAAAACCATCAAAAAATCCAGTCGACTCGAAACTGTTCGAGTCGGCTAGGCTAGAACAAGTTCAAAACTCTCAGAAAAATCCAGTCGACCGGATCAAGATCCAGTCGACTCGAACAAAGAAAATAGAGTTTTGAAAAATTTGAACACAATTCAGAAGGACTTTGAATAGAATATTGAAGGAAATTAAGGCTCAATAAAATAGAATAAATTGAGGAGGTTTTCTAGATGAAATTTTCTTAGAATTGAAGGAATTAGGTTAAAGAATCTAGAAGGGATCACAAAGTCCTAATTCACTTCTAATTAGCTCAAATCTATCTTGATTTAGTGGCTTGGTAAATATGTCAGCTAATTGATCTTCACTGGGCACAAAGTCAAGCACAATATTACCATTAGAAACATGATTTCTAATAAAATGATGTCTAATTTCAATGTGCTTGGTTCTAGAGTGTTGAATTGGATTCTTTGTCAAATTGATAGTACTTGTGTTATCACATTTAATTGGAATTTTAGATTGTGATACACCAAAGTCTTCTAGTTGTTGTTTAATCCATAACACTTGAGCACAACAACTACTGGCAGCCACGTACTCAGCCTCAATTGTGGACAAGGCTACGGAGTTTTGCTTCTTACAGTGCCATGAAATTAAATTCAACCCTAGAAATTGACATGTACCACTAGTGCTTTTTCTATCTATTTTACAACCAGCATAATCAGCATCAGAGAATCCAATCAAATTCAAAGTAGAATGTTTAGAATACCAAATTTCTAAATTACTTGTTCATTTCAAATATTTTATTATTCTTTTTATAGCAAGCATATGTGTTTCTTTTGGTGATGACTGAAATCTAGCACATACACATACACTATATAATATGTCAGGTCTACTTGCAGTTAAATACAATAAGGATCTGATCATACCTTTATATAGCTTTTGGTCAACATTGGATCCATTCTCATCCTTATCCAGTCTGCAAGCTGGGCTCATTGGTGTGCTTATTATTTTGCTACTCTCCATACCAAACTTTTTGATGATTTCCTTGATGTATTTGGCTTGGTTGATGAAGATGCCTTTCATTGTTTGTTTTACTTGAAGTCCAAGGAAGTAGTTCAGCTCGCCCATTAAGCTCATTTCAAATTCTCCCTGCATAAGCTTAGCAAATTTTCCAGTCCCTCGGTAGATCAGTGTGATCCTTACTTACCGCTTCTTCTCCATCTTGAGTGTCTTTGTCTTGAATGCTTAAGTCATCCATTCCTTTTTGTAATGTACCTGCATCATTGTCTATGCACTATTCTTGTCTAGAAGGTGTAGGGTAAGTTTCAATAAATACAACATGAATTGACTCTTCAACAGTAAGAGTCCTTTTATTAAAAATCCTATATGCTTTGCTATGTAATGAATAACCTAGGAAAATTGCATCATCAGCTTTAGAATCAAATTTTTCTAAATTATCTTTTCCATTATTATGCACAAAGCATTTATAACCAAACACATGAAAATAACTAATATTGGGTTTTTTGTCAGTCCAAAGCTCATAGGGGGTTTTATTTAAGATAGGATTAATCAAAATGCGGTTCAAAATATAACATGCAGTGTCCACCGCTTCTGCCCAAAAGTACTTTGGAAGATTGCCTTCACACAACATTGTGCGAGCCATTTCTTCCAATGTCCTATTTTTTCTCTCTACAACACCATTTTGTTGAGGTGTTCTAGGAGCGGAGAAGTTGTGATCAATGCTAAATTCAGTACAATAATCTTCGAAAAATTGATTTTGAAACTCAGTTCCATGATCACTTCTAATTGAAATCAAAGATAAGTTCTTTTGGTTTGAAACCTTTTTATGAATTTTTTTTAAAACATGAAAAGTTTCATCTTTTGAGGCAATAAACAAAACCCATGTAAATCTTGAAAAATCATCTACAATCACAGGAGCATATTTCATCCCTCCTAGGCTTGTGGTCCTAGTAGGTCCGAAAAGATCCATGTGAAGTAGTTCAAGAGGTCTTATTGTAGAAACTATATTCTTTGATTTAAAACTCTCCCTAGTTTGTTTACCCATTTGGCATGCATCACAAACATGATTTAAATCAACTTTAAACTTAGGCATGCCTCTAACAAGATCTTTAGAAATTAATTTGGCAATTGTATGCATGCTAGCATGACCTAATCGTCTATGCCATAGTAAGCTTGACTCTTTGGTCTTAGCATTCATTGCAACTAGACTAGGGCTACTAGACATGGCAAGATCATTAAGATCCACCACATAGATATTCCTGAGTCTATGTCCAATAAATTTATTGCTAGAATCTAAAGAGTTAGTTTCTATGCACATAGAAGACTCAAAGATAACCTTGAAGCCTTAATCGCACAATTGACTTGTACTTAAAAGATTATGCTTCAATTTGTCTACTAGCAAAACATTTTCAATAAAAGTAAAGGAAGTTATTTTGATCTTACCAATACCGATTATTCTCCCTTTGCCATTGTCTCCAAAGGTGACCATATCTCCTTCTTTCATTTCAAGGGTGATGAATTGGTCCTTGTCACCCGTCATATGTCTTGAGCAGCCGCTGTTCAAGTACCACCTTTTCTTCAATTTTTGGACTGTAAGACATTCCTGCAAAATAATCAATGAATTCTTTTAGGTACCCAAGCTATCTTGGGTCTTTGCAGGTCAGCAGAGGTGGTTCCTTTGGGAACCCAAATCTTTTTTACCTTTTTATGGACATTTCTAAGATTATTGCATTCAAAAGCTTTATGTCATATTCTTTTACAAGCATAGCAAACGACATTAGAGTTTTTGTTGGAAACATAACTTGAAGTTCTAAAAGTTGATGCACTTGATCTAGATTTTGAACCTTTTGGAATGTATACATTTTTGCTTAAATTCTTAAGAACATATGATAAAGACTTTAAAGTAGAAATAGTTTTTGGTGTGGCTGAAACCTTTTGAGATAAAGTATTTTGAGCAGGTGTTTTGGATTTCACAAAAAATGTTGCTGAAATTTCATTTATAAAAGAAGTGTTGAAACCAATTCCAGCTTTATTTCCAGAAATTCGTTGTTCTTTTAAAATCAGCTCAAGCTTATTTGAAGATAAAGTGAGTTTTTCAACCAAAGGCTTGAGTTTTGTAACCTCCTTTTTTAATTCATTATTTTCAGCAAGTAAATCATTATTTTTCTTTTCATATGAAAGATTTTTATTTTTCAGTTTTTCAAATTTTCAGAAAAATCATGCAATTCCTTTTGTAATAAAATGTTTTTTTCTAAAATTTCATCCTTTTGTTTGAGTAAAGAATCATTCATATTTTTCAATGATTTTATCTTTACTCTAGCTTTCTTAAATTCATAAAGTAAATCATGAAAATCAGAATTTAATTCTTCGAAAGTAAATTCAGTACAATTGTTAGGGGATGTTACCTCATCTTCGAGACCCATTAAGCAAAGATTGGCAGTCTTGGTGGTCTCTTCTTCTTCGGATGATGTTGAGTCTTCACTGTCGGACCATGTGGCAACCATGGCTTTCTTTTTCTTCTTTTGTCTGAAGGATTTCTTCAACATTGGACAGTTCGGATGTATGTGCCCCGGCTTCTTGCATTCGTAGCACGTGGGGACTACCTCTTTATCTTTCTCTCTGTCCTTCTCCTTTTCCTTTCCATAATCCTTCCTGTGGAATTTCTGGTTGTACCTTCCTTTCTTTCTTTCCATAAATTTTTTAAATCTTCTCACAACCATAGCGATGTCTTCGTCTTCTAGATCGTCATTGGAGGAGGTGCTTTCTTCTTCAGATTCTTCATCATCCCTCTTTAAATTGAAAGCAGCTTTGAAGGCTATTGTCTTCTTTTTCTTCTGCTCATCTTCCATTCTGTGTTGCATTATTAGCTCGTGGGTGATGAGTGATCCCAGCAGTTCATCCAGCATCAAAGTGTTGAGATCTTTGGCTTCCTAGATCGCAGTCACCTTGGGATCCCATTTGTTGGGCAAAGAGCGAAGGGTTTTCTGAACCAGATCTGCATTAGAGTATACACTGCCAAGACTCTTTAAACCATTAATAATATCTGTAAATCTAGAGAATGTGGCAGATATTATTTCAGAAGGTTCCATTTTGAATAATTCATAATTATGAACTAAAAGATTTATCTTGGAGGTTTTTACTTGGGAAGTTCCCTCATGGGTCACTTCGAGTTCATCCCAGATTTCCTTTGCTGATGAGCAAGTGGAAATTCGATTGAACTCGTTAGCATCCAAAGTACAATATAATAGATTCATTGCTTTGGCGTTCAATTCCCCTATCTTCATGTCATGATCATCCCAGTCCTCTTCAGGCTTAGGGATGTCCACGCCATCAACTTTAATTGTGGAAATGTGTGGCCCTTTCAAGATGACCTTCCATAATTGAAAATCTACAGCTTGTATGTAAATTTTTATTCATGCTTTCCAATATGAATAATTAGTGCCTGTGAATAGTGGAGGTCTATTTGTTGAGTGGCCCTCGGCCAAGGATGTACTCATGAGATGAGCTATCGATCTTAACTTAAGTAATCAGAGACACTGCTCTGATACCAGCTGTTGCCCAGGTGGCTTAGTCCCAAGTGGGAGGTAAATTAGGAATTACAAAATTTTTGCAAGTATGTGCACAAGTAATTCCAATTAGTGGTTAGGTGCTGTGTAAATCAGAGAATGAATGCAGAAGCTAAAAGATAAAACAAACATAACACAAACAAAGCAGATTTATAGTGGTTCGGAGCAACCCAGCTCCTACGTCCACTACCCAAGTTCACCACTCTGGATTTCCACTATATCCTCCAAACCGGAATACAATCGGATTGTTTTATAGGCTCACAATCCCAACCTCTACACTTTGGTTTTTGAAACTGGGCTCACCAAAGAAACCCAAGCTAGATTTTTATAGGTTCACCTAAAACCTCTACACTTTGGTTTTTAGATAGGCTCACCAAAGAACCTCTACACTCTGGTTTTAAAGGCTCACCAAATAAACCTATTTGGTTTTTTCAACAGGGCTCACCAATAACCCAGATATTCTTAATGATAGAATAAAAAAGCAACAATAAAGACAAACTTTGTTGTCTGGGTGGTTGCCAATGCAGCTCGAGTGAAGATCCACTGAATGCTCTTTAATGCACTTCAATGGCTTCCTTGCTTTCCTCAAAAGGTGCTTCAAGCTTCTGGTAAGAGTGGTTGCAGGCTTTAAGGCAGACTTTAAAGCTCTAGTGCTCTCTCACTTCACTTCAATAAGTGTTCAATAAATGCTCAATAATTCATTTGCCTCTTCAAGGATGTTCTCATACCTTATTTATAGAGACTTTAACTGCCTTCCCTTGATTTTGAACATTGTAGACAGTTGGGAGGTGACAGGTTACCGTTGGAGCACTTTTGGAATTCAAAAACTGAGAACTGGAACTAGCCATTGGAGGTGACCCCGTCATTCAAGTCAGCTCGGACAAACTTCGAGTCAGCTCGAATGAAGTTCGGGTCGACTGGGCTGAGGCCAGTCAGTTAGCTTCCATAGTTGAGAAAATACCTCACTCTAGACGAGTTAGCTGGGCTGAATTCCAGTCGGCTGGAGTCTCAGAGGCTTCTTAGGCCATTTTCAACTGAGTTCTGGATGAGTCAACTGGATCTGATTCCAGTCAGCTCGGATTCCTGAGAATCTCAGAATGTTCTCAACCTTGTTCTGGAAGAGTCGGCTGGGCCTTGGTGCAAGTCGGCTGGATCTGTGTGCCAAAGAACTTCTCTTCAGTGCCAGTGCCTGAGTTGGCTGGGTTGTCCTTCCAATCGGCTCGAAGGTGGTTCTTTAGCTAGATCAACTTCAAACTTCCAGAACACTTGTCCCATGCTTTAAAGACCTCTTCAAGGACTACTTACAATAAATTCAAGAAGACTTGAAGCAAGAAGGACTACTAGAAGTAACCCTTAAACTGATTTTAATAGGAAACTTTTTGTAGGGTTCTTCTTTACAAGATTCTAAATACTTTACAACTCAACACAAAACATTAAAGATTGTAGGAATTAAAAAGTGTGTCAATGTAGTTGTCCTACAAAAACTTGTCAATCATTTGAAGAGTTGTTAGATAACCAAATGTATGCTCCAATGTTTTGTTATCATCAAAATCACTTTAGGGATCAACAGTATGGTACAGGGTAGAGAGCCTAGCTTTGGGTTATGGGTTGGTCTCTAAGAGTGATATTTGTTAGAGGAGAGTTCTGCCCCTGTATCATCTTCAAGTCTACTCCATCGCTGGCCTTCCCACTATCATCTCTCATACGTCTCAATCTAGCGACCTTTCCTTCAACACTACTTATCCACCCATCAGCCCCTGCCACGGCCTTTGATGGAGATGAGTCTGATGCTAAGGAGTCTCCAGACACAAACAATGCGATCCATGTTATTCGATTGATCTTAACCATTCAAAGTATTGATCTAATGGATGATAGAGGACTTAGCTTGAGATGAATTGTTGAGATTGATTCATGCATGATCTATGAAAACTTTAACATGATTTGATCATCTATGACCCAAGCTATCTTAACATGATTTTCGTTATTTGATCATTATCCAACATCTAGAGTAATTTCAAGAGTCCTATCAAAAATATAACTCCTAGTCCTACATTGATTTGACCTCTACCAAGCTCTATTTAAAGGATCCCAGGCTACAAAAGAAAGCATAATGGAAAGAAGTTACAGTACAAGATAGAGGGCCTAGCTTTGGATTGGGTGTTGGCCTCCAAGAGTGAGATTTCTTAAAGAGTTTTACCCCTACACCATCTTCAAGCCTACTCCATCTCTATGATCAAGAACCAAAGAGAAAGAAGAAGAGGAAGCCCAATCATTCCATGGAGTACAATGGAAGAAGGTAAAGTGACATCAACCAACTTTTCGACGAGACTGTGCTAATCGACTTTGGATACTTTGTTACCACTTTTTGTAGTTTCTTTAATTATTATTTTCAATTCCTTGTAATTAGATTTTAATTAACGTAAAGTTTATTTTTATGTAATTTAAATTTTATTATTTATTTTTATTGCAAGTAGATGCTAAGATCTGACTAGTAGATCGAATATACTGAGTTTTATTTTTCTATCACATTTTTTATTTCTATTTTTTTGATTTCAAGATATTTTTCTTTTTTTTTTTTAAATCAAAGATTTTAAATTATTCTAAGCATTATCTTCTTCATGAATTCGATCTAACTCATCCTTTTGACGTGTCTTCAATTTTATTTCAAAGTTGATTAATTAAATTGATAGCCATGATATCTTAATGATGATATCGTGATCTATCAGTCATCGTAATTAATTTACTGCTTTTATTGCTTTTAGTGCTTTACATATATTGTTGATTTAATGCTTTCTAGTAAACTTACTTTATTTGCATGGTCAAATGCTATTTTATTTCTAGTACAATACTTAGTTACCTTATAATCCTAATTAAATTTAGCTTTCTTTCACACCTAATTAACTATATTAAAAATTTACCTAAAAACAACACAACATGACAAGAAAATAAGGATACCTCATAATGCTTAATTAAAATAGAGAAACTAATTAAGTCTTAAAAACTTATAACTTGTATTTGATATCTTCTTTCTCGGCATTGCATATTTCATAAAATATCTTTAGGATACTAAATCCTAAACAACATAAGATGAGGATATCATTACCCTTCATTAGCTCACAAACCACTACCCTGCATAATGCATTGACGTAAGCCTTTAAGCTAAAATCGATTAGATGTTGGTCCTAAGGATTTTCGAGCTCACTAGGACAAGAAACACTAAGAGTTGTATCGAGCTAGGGTTGGTCAGTTACATGATGTCTAAGGAACATGGTTTAGGGATAAGATCCCAAAGGAAGGTGGTTACTTAATTGGTTCCATTATCTGACCTGGCTAATTTATTTGATGTCTATGAAAAGCAACAGGGGACTCCACCAACCTTACACATACCTGGCTAGTTGGCTAGTTAGCCCCTGACTTGGAAGGCTCAAAGGTGATCTTGGAATAGTTAGGAGCTATCTAGAATTAAAGAATCCTAGGATAGAGAGTCCATTATATGCTAACTTGATTGCAATTAATATAGAACTTTAACTAATAATTTTTCTTTATCCTCTTAGCTCTAGGACTCCTTAGGCCCTTATCTTTAGACTTCTTCTTTATCTTTCTTCTTTCTTCTCCTCCCTTCTCCTCTCTAATAAAAAAAAACTTAACAATCTAGGATTGCCTTACTTAGACCTTTTGCTTGCATGCTAGGTCGACGATCACTACAACCCGACTTGCAATCACTAGACAGAGATAGAAAAGATCCTTAGGATCATTTGAGCTATAAATAGGGCTGAACCTCATGCCCACTAAGAAAATTTTATCCCATCCTCGTACTCATACTCATACTCACCATGCATTCAAGCACCTCCTTAGAGGCCACCTAATATGAGAAAAAGTCCAGCATTATTCAGATGCTACCATCTTTTCATGGACTTAGTAACTAGAACCCATATAGGCACTTAGATGAATTTATTGAGATTTGTTCTACTATGAAAATTTAGAATTTTTCTGATGATGCCCTTAAGTTGAAGCTTTTTCCATTTTTGCTTAAGGACAAAGCTAAATATTAGCTGAGCTCTTTAGATTCAATAACTATATCAACCTGGGACCAACTTCAAGGAGAATTTCTTAAGAACTACTTTCCCATAGGAAAAACCAACCATATTAGAAAAGGTATAACCAATTTTTTCCAAATAGACATGGAAATATTTCATGAAACATGGAAGAGGTTAAAAGACCTGATTCGAAAGTGCCCAAATCATGCAGTTTCAATATGGCAACTAGTCTAGTGTTTATATGATGGTCTATTAGAGAAACACAGGCAAATGGTCAATGCCTTATGTGGAGGAACTTTTATGCTAAAAAGTGAGGACGAGGCATGACATTTATTCGAGCACCAAATGAAAACTCTTTACACCATATGTTTGTCTTGTGTAATGATAGACTCATCGCTCCACAAAAAAGGGGTGGAATCTATGAAATTGGTTACTATATAGATATCCACAGCAAAATAGATGAGATGTCATAAAGAATAGATCGTAGATTAGATGAGTTATCCTAAAGGATGATCGCATACTTAATATAGGGCACTCTCCTACTCCACCCATGTCTAGTGCATAACAAGAAGTATGTGCAATTTATTATAGCCCCACCCATTACATAATTGAATGTCTAGCCATAACCCAATTTCCTAAATTTGTCCAAACAGGTTTAGCAAGCTCAAACCCGATAAGCTCGTAGGCCAGGAAACGATCCATATTTGAATACATACAACCTATGCTGGCAAAACCATCCCAATTTTTCATGGAAATTGCAGCCACTTGTTGCCCCGATTCCACCAAGATCGAACTATCAAAAAACCAACTATAGAAACACACCTCTCCCGCAATACCAAAATCCTCCTCAACCGTCCACCACTAGCTATAGCTTAGCTTTCGAGGAGAAAGTTTTAAAGGCACTAGATTGGATAGAAGTCAACACTCAGACCCTCAACTCCCACTCACAATCTATCAATTCTCATATGCAATCCATTACTGATGCGGAACTAATATGCATGCAATTTTTTTTATATGTTTTATATGTGGGGTTGGGTGATTAATTCCCGAATTTCAGATTAAAATAAGTTATAGGGAATTTTATATGAATTTTAGAAGATCAGCATGCAGATTAGGACCTAGAAAAGTAGAAAAGAAGGATCGCCGGGGCTGAGAAGCCTCGGTTAGGGCAAGTTCTCCTACAATAAAACTACTGGAGGTAGAGGGGTGTACCTGACAACATCTGTGAAGATCGCAGCAAAAGGGTCTCTCGTTCCTCGACGGATGCGGCCTGGAAAATCGAGCCAAAGACCCGCGGATACCCGGCTTTCTGCTCGGTGATCCGATTGAGGCTTGGCTGGAGTCGTTGGATTCGTAGGAACTCGAGGACCTGCAAACGACCTGTCAGGGGTTAGAAAACTCACAAAGGAACAAGAAAACAAAGGAAAAATAGCAAGGGAAGGCTTCTTTTGGAGTGGGCGTCCAGGGATCTGAGATGCTTGTTGGTAGCAGGAAGATGATTGCAGCACTGGGAAGAAGAACTCTCGCAAACCCCTTTATGCACACAGCAGGGTATCACACAACTCAATAGAAGAACTCAAGGTTTTCATTCATCAAAAATTCCCCTCATACAAGAGGCTAGGGTCCCTTAAATAGACCCTTAACCTTGGGCTCCAAGTAAGGGTACATAAGTCTTTACATAAGAATCCTTTTCCCTCTCAAACCCTAGCTAGAAAATAAGGAAATATTAGGTAGAAAAATCCCTAAAATTTTTCTTGACTTGGTCAAGACTCCAAGGATGCCTAGGAGGGCGTGTTGGGCTTCTAGGAGCAGCAAAAGGCCAGCCCAAAGGGGCCCGGGTGCATGGGTTTGGGCCTCTGGAAGCTGGGGTGGCCTGGTAGCCAGGTAGCAGGAATATTCCCTGGTATCTTGCTTCTTAGGGGCTTGGGCTTGGCACCTGGGCTTGATTTTATTGGGCTAGGATGCAGATGGACCTCTGGAATCATGGATGCCCTTATTTATGAATATACTTTGGCATCTGGAAGGGAATCTGGGCATCCGGAGGGCATCTGCAAGGAATCAGGGTTTCTGATTTTTCTCCTGGGGTCTTCAAATCTTCAAGCTGGGTTGGACTTGGGCTAAACTTCCATGTCTTCAATCTGGCTGGACTTGGTCTTCACTTGTATAATATAGTCTTGAGTCTTTAGTATGCTTGGACAGGACTCAAAAAAATAAAATTAGCTCAACATGAGCTAACTAGCATTGGACTGAACTAGCTCAACATGAGCTGACTAGTACAGAAGTGAAATAACAACTAAAAATACTCAAATAACAACTAAAATGGACTCAGATGAGCTAAGCCCTTATTACAGATGGACTCATAAATTATTGATCAATTACAGAGGGTTGAGAAGCCTCTGCCTTATTCTGGTGCCTTTGGTGTCCGCACCAATTCTCCCGGGGTGGGAGGAACTCGACCCTGTCGAGTGAAGATCAGACTGGCTCACATATCTCTCGAGAAGGTCTGGGTTGAGGCATTGCAAGTCCTCTCGAGAAATCTACGAATCGTCCGACTCTGGCTGGCCTTGCCATCGGATCAGGAAGCATTGATAGTCACGGCCCCGGGTCGTGATGGCTTGATCGTCCAGGATACGCTCGATCCGTTCTCCTCTCTCAGGCCAATTTGTTAGTGGACACTCTGGGTTAGGGTCACTCACAATGAAAAGGAATAGGTCCAAAGGCCTTACTAGGTATCGCTGCCGGTTCCCTATACTCAACCAGGTCTGTAATATTGAAGGTAGAACTAATGCCCAAATCCGAAGGCAAGTCTAACACCTAGGCATTTGATCCAATCCTTCTCTATCACTTTAAAAGGTTCGGCTCTGCGAGCATGAAGCTTCTTTTAGGCCTAAGCCTAACCAAGATAGAATCCACTACATCAAATTCTTTGACCCTTCTTCGGGAATTAGCCAGTTGTTTTAAGATTAGTGCGGGTGGTGAACATGCTAGGCACATGCAGACAAATGATGCAAAGGACTCATACTGACACCTAACAGACTCGACTATGCATTCCTATCGAAGGAAATTTTATTGAACTCTTTGGATCTAAACCTAATAGATTATAGGTTCTCTAGGTTTGATCCTAGCTTAACATGCACATGAAAATTTACAGTGAACTCCTAGCAAATTCCAAAGAGTATGCCAGAAGTAAGATGCAAACCTAACATGCGTGATGAATGCATGCAGTATGCTAATCTCAGCTAAATGCAATCTAATGATCCTAGAAATGCTGGAGGTGTCAGGAAAGGGCAGAAAATAGAAAGTGGGTTCAGAATTAGTTTGGTAAGGTAGAGAAAAAGGTTCATGGTTAGTTGGATAAAATAGGATAAAAGACGGGGTGTCAGGAACTAATCCTATACTAATGAGGTTAACCTTATGAGGTTGAGCTATAGGATTTGCATAATGGAAGGATGGGTCACTAATTTCGGGGAAGAGGTCCTTAATGGGAACTATAGGAGGGGACTCATCTTGAAGGTATTGATTCAAAGAGATCAGGTCCTTAATAAATTCTTCTGGTTCTTGTATTTTTGGACTAGACTCTATAATTTGGCTCTCCTCTATGGTTTCCTCAGGTAAGGCTCTAGCAGCAGTACCTAGGTTCTCTTCCTCTATTTGTTCTTCCATTATAGCTTTAGGTTGGATGTGGTCAAGGTCAACTAGCTCTGGGTTGGAATCTACCTGGGTATCTACTGGGTCAGCTAATTCTAGGTCTACTAAAGGTGTCTCCTCTTCTCCCTCATACTCATCCACTAGGCTCACATCAGCTTCATACACTTCCACATTAATGTAAGCCTTGCGAATCTCAGGAATGGTTGGAGAAGGTCGGCTAGCAGGAAATTGGTTAGGTTCTGGTCTCTGATTATGGGTACCACTCCTAGTAGGTTCAGGTTGTATAAGAGGTAGTGGCTCACTATTGGGTTCATATTTAGGGATACTCATCCTATAGGGTTCAAGTTGACTAGGGGAAGCATGACTAGTACTAGGCTGATACTTAGGGGTTATGGGTTCTCTAAGCTCATAGGACAAGGGTGCAGATCTATGGGTCATGGGATTATAGGATCTGGGGTCATAGGATTTTGGGTCAGCTCTATGATCAGGTTCTAAGGTTGGATCAAGGTATGGGGTCCTCCTAAGGTTGGGCTCTCTATATGGGTCAGGATATTGGGTCCTCCTAGGATTGGACTCCCTATATGGGTCAGAATACTGGGTTCTCCTAGGGTTGGACTCCCTATATGGGTCAGAATATTGGGTTCTCCTAGGGTTTGACTCCCTATATGGGTCAGAATATTGGGTGTTGGGTCTACTAGGCTCATAGGGTATGGGTGTATAGGATCTATGATCATGGGATTTAGAGTCATAGGATCTAGGTTCATAGGTTATGGATTCATAAGTTCTAGGTTCATAGGATTTAGAGTCATAAGATCTATAGGTTGTGGGTATACTAGGCTTATAGGGAGAGGGTAAATAGGATCTATCTTCTTGGTCTATAAAATCCTGATTGGGTCTTCTAGGACTAACCTTAGGGATTGGGTCAGGATGATGGGCTCTCCTAGGTTCAGCCTCAAGGTATGGATCAGGGTTTGGGGTCCTCCTAGGTTGAGGATTGTAGTACGGGTCAGGATAAGGGGCTCTCCTAGGTTCGACCTCATGGTATAGATCAGGGTTTGGGGTCCTCCTAGGTTGAGGGGAGTCAGGATCTGGCTCAGACTGTGACCCATGGGTTTTTCTTGGGATCCCTACCCGGACTTTTAACTGATCAAACCTATTGGCACGATGGTCAATTCTATCATTGGTTTGAATACGAGACTGAGTTAACTGGGTCATCTGGATAGTTATCTGGGCAATTTGATCAGCTAGGGCTTTTATTTGGGCTTGTAAGTTTTCCATGGGTTCAGACATTTATGAAGGAGGTGGGTGATATGAAACTCCTGATCTAGTGCTCAAGCAAGACTCGATCAGACCGGCTATAGCTGACTAAACCTAAAGTCCAAACTAGATGCTCAATCAGGGTGGCAAACTAGCCTATAGTAACCCTGTACTCAGCCAGGCAGGTGTAAGGGGAGTGTTAGGTCCCTGATTGCCAATCCTAGACACCAATCAGAGATTGGCCAGGTAGGCGGACCAGCACACAAGCCCTTCGGGATTGACTCCCTAAACCACCGTTTTAGACACTAAGCACAAGGCACACACAGGTTAACTTGACACAGTGATCTAACACTAGCCCGGACCCGACTAGTTGGTGTCCCTAGCCCACTAGGGCAAATTAAGTCTAATTAATTTTAGGTTAAGGCTTGGGACTGAATGCAAGGGATGTGGTTTTGGGCTAAGGAGAGGTGATCAAATCCTCCCCCCATCTGATATAGCAAGAGTGCCCTTAAAAGTAAATTATGCAATGATGGCAGGCAGATGAGGATGCAAATTAGGGTTTAGATATTTTTTTTTTTTGGTATTTTTGGAAAATATGTATATATATATATATATTTTTTTTTTGGTATTTTTTAAATAGAAGAAAACTTACAAATCATGACCTAATATACTGGAAATATACTAAAATTAAGAAATATGCAAAAAACTCCTAAACAAAACCCTAAAACTTCCAAACATGTCTTGCTAAAAAAAACAGAGCCAAAAATTTGCAGGCCCTATTTCGGCTTTCAGAAAATTCACAAGCCATAATAAAATCTGAAAAAAGTTTTAAAATTACTGTGAATTATGATAAATCCAGGAAAATAAATTTCAGAATTTTTGGAGTTTTTGACAGGGAGAAATAATTAAAATAACAGAGTATATACGGACTAAAAAATTACAGAAAACAAGCCCTAATCTAAGCTCTGATACCAAATGATGCGGAACTAATATGCATGCAATTTTTTTTATATGTTTTATATGTGGGGTTGGGTGATTAATTCCCAAATTTCAGATTAAAATAAGTTATAGAGAATTTTATATGAATTTTAGAAGATCAGCATGCAGATTAGGACCTAGAAAAGTAGAAAAGAAGGATCGCCGGGGCTGAGAAGCCTCGGTTAGGGCAAGTTCTCCTACAATAAAACTACTGGAGGTAGAGGGGTGTACCTGACAATGTCTGTGAAGATCGCAGCAAAAGGGTCTCTCGTTCCTCGACGGATGCGGCCTGGAAAATCGAGCCAAAGACCCGCGGATACCCGGCTTTCTGCTCGGTGATCCGATTGAGGCTTGGCTGGAGTCGTTGGATTCGTAGGAACTCGGGGACCTGCAAACGACCTGTCAGGGGTTAGAAAACTCACAAAGGAACAAGAAAACAAAGGAAAAACATCAAGGGAAGGCTTCTTTTGGAGTGGGCGTCCAGGGATCTGAGATGCTTGTTGGTAGCAGGAAGATGATTGCAGCACTGGGAAGAAGAACTCTCGCAAACCCCTTTATGCACACAGCAGGGTATCACACAACTCAATAGAAGAACTCAAGGTTTTCATTCATCAAAAATTCCCCTCATACAAGAGGCTAGGGTCCCTTAAATAGACCCTTAACCTTGGGCTCCAAGTAAGGGTACATAAGTCTTTACATAAGAATCCTTTTCCCTCTCAAACCCTAGCTAGAAAATAAGAAAATATTAGGTAGAAAAATCCCTAAAATTTTTCTTGACTTGGTCAAGACTCCAAGGACGCCTAGGGGGGCGTGTTGGGCTTCTAGGAGCAGCAAAAGGCCGGCCCAAAGGGGCCCGGGTGCATGGGTTTGGGCCTCTGGAAGCTGGGGTGGCCTGGTAGCCAGGTAGCAGGAATATTCCCTGGTATCTTGCTTCTTAGGGGCTTGGGCTTGGCACCTGGGCTTGATTTCATTGGGCTAGGATGCAGATGGACCTCTGGAATCATGGATGCCCTTATTTATGAATATACTTTGGCATCTGGAAGGGAATCTGGGCATCTGGAGGGCATCTGCAAGGAATCAGGGTTTCTGATTTTTCTCCTGGGGTCTTCAAATCTTCAAGCTGGGTTGGACTTGGGCTAAACTTCCATGTCTTCAATCTGGCTGGACTTGGTCTTCACTTGTATAATATAGTCTTGAGTCTTCAGTATGATTGGACAGGACTCAAAAAAATAAAATTAGCTCAACATGAGCTAACTAGCATTGGACTGAACTAGCTCAACATGAGCTGACTAGTACAGAAGTGAAATAACAACTAAAAATACTCAAATAACAACTAAAATGGACTCAGATGAGCTAAGCCCTTATTACAGATGGACTCATAAATTATTGATCAATTACAGAGGGTTGAGAAGCCTCTGCCTTATTCTGGTGCCTTTGGTGTCCGCACCAATTACTAGGTTAGAAATCTAAATTGGGCAATTAGCAACAAATCTAGGTATGAGGGAAGGAGGTAAATTGTCATCTCAATTTGAGAGTAATCCAAGAAGGCAATTCATGGCTGAAAGCACTAATGTCTTAGAAATCTTTTCTGAACATACTAAATCAATCATGACTCTCATGAATGGAAAGGTCATCGAACAAACTAGCAAAGCCAATGAGACTAATTCTAAAACTTTGATCCAATCTGAATCCAAACCACTTAAGAACAAGGAGGACTCAAAAGTAGAAGATAAACTGACTGCACTGGAACCACCTTATGTGCCCAAAGTTTCATTTTCAGAAGCCCTAAAAGTGCCTATTCCTACTAAGAAGAAGGGAGGAGGACTCGATGAGATGCTAGAATTATTTAAGCAAATCCAAATTAATCTCTCCTTCCTAGATGCAATCAAACAGGTCCTGGCATATGCAAAATTTTTGAAGGGTTTATGTATCTAGAAACATAAATCTAGATCATAAATCCCAAAAAAAGTATACCTTATTGAGCATGCTAGTTCTATCTTCCACCATAATACTCCAAAACATAAGTATCTAGGAGCTCCCATCATTTCCTATGTTATAGGTGACTTTCATGTTGAAAAAGCTCTCTTGGAGTTAGGGGCAAGTGTAAATCTTTTATCTAGTTTGATGTATGAACTCTTTGGACTTAGAGAATTGAAACCTACATTGGCCACCTTGCAATTAGCCGATAGATGAATTAAAGTACCACGTAGGATGCTCAAGGATGTCTTGGTTAAGGTAGATGATTTTTATTTTCTAGTTGACTTCCTAGTCCTCGACATGGAATTAAGTGGCAATCTAAGACAAATTCTCATTATCCTAGGACAACCCTTCCTAGCTATAGCAAATGCATGCATCAGTTTCAGGACAAGAGTTATGGACATATCATTTGGGAATAAGAAACTGAGATTAAATGTGTTTGGTTCTACTCAGCGACCATCAATGGATAGTTTCTTTGAAATGGATACACTAATATACATTATAAAGGAAGCAACACTCATGATTCTTGCACAAGATCCCCTAAACACTTGCTTGGCTCATGTTGGAGTAGATGACTTTGATATAGAGAGATATATTCATGAAGTTAACACCCTATTAGATAAAACCCATACCAAAATTATGCCTCCATGGATGATTAAGTATGAGCCATTGCTCCCGTTAGTCAGTACACCTATAGCCCCATCTTTAGAATCACTGCCTGTACTAGAACTAAAATCACGTCCTGCCATGCTCAAGTATGTATTTCTTGAACCTAAAGACACCCTCCCGGTGATCAATGCATCATATTTGATCCCTGACTAGGAAAAATAATTGGTTGGTGTTCTGAATAAACATAAAGAAGCTATTGGTTGGTTTATTGCATATTTTAAAAAAACTGACCCCTCTATCGGCATGCATCACATTCATTACAATGAAGATGCCAAACCACATAGGGCCATGCAAAGGAAACTAAAGCCTAATATGTAGGAGGTGGTTAAGAAGGAAGTTGTCAAGTAGTTAGATGTAGGAATCATCTATCCCATATCGTATAGTAAATGGGTAGCCCTACTCAAGTAGTACCTAAGAAATCAGTATTACTTTGATGGAAAACAAGGAAGGTGAACTGCTCCCTACCCACATAGCATCTAACTAATAGGTATGTATAGATTTTCATAAATTAAACTTTGTCACTAGGAAAGATCACTTTCCATTACCATTCATTGATCAAATCCTAGAATGGCTTGTAGTGCAAAGCTTCTTTTGCTTTTTAGATGGCTATTTAGGATACAATCAAATACTTGTCATTCCTGATGATCAAGAGAAAACCACCTTCACCTATCCCTTTGGCACATTTGCTTATCGGCGCATGCCCTTTGGTCTTTATAATGTACCCACAACATTTTAGTAGTATGTACTAGCCATATTCTCCGATATGATGGATAAGTTCCTAGAAGTTTTTATGGATGACTTTTATATATTTGGCACCACATTTGTGGATTGTCTGTAGAACTTATTTAAGGTATTAGAATGATATAAGGAGACAAACCTTATCCTAAGTTAGGAAAAGAGTCATTTTATGGTTCAAGAAGGGATTGTATTGGGGCATATTGTATCTAAAAGGAAGATTAAGGTAGATAAAGCTAAAGTGGAGGTAATATCAACACTACCCCCCAAACCTTGGTTTGACAAGTATGATTTTTTCTAGGTCATGCTAGATTTTATAGCCATTTCATCAAAGATTTTAGTAAAATTTTGAGACCCTTGTGCAATATACTAGCAAAGGACACACCATTTATCTTTGATGAAGACTATTTGAAAGCCTTCGACACATTATGAACTACTTTGATAATAGCACCCATCATAAAACCCCCTGACTAGTCCATTCCATTTGAGATCATATGTGATGTCTTTGATTTTGTAATAAGTGCCATCTTAGGCTAAAAACTCAGTAAGGAGCCATACGTGATCTACCATACTAGTAAAACTCTTTCCAATGCCCAAACGAACTATACCGCAACCAAAAAAGAGTTGTTAACCATAGTGTTTGGCCTCGAAAAGTTCTGCCCATATCTACTAGGGTCCAAGATTATGATTTACTCTAATTATTTAGCTTTAAAATATCTACTCTTAAAGAAAGATACTAAACCATAATTGATTAGATGGATCCTTCATCTATAAGAATTTGACCTAGAAATTCATGATAAGAAGGGTTCTAAAAATATGTTAGTTGACCATGATCTAGAATCTTGGTTGAGCACACGATGGGCATAGATGAGGTTAAGGAGAAATTTCTTGATAAATAGCTTTTTGCAATCTCCTTCAACCAACCTCCATGGTTTGTTCATATCGTTAATTACCTGGCAACAGGACAAATACCTCTCCATTGGACAAAACAAGAGAAAGAGAAATTCTTTTCATAAGTTAAACATTACTTCTAGGAGGAACCTAAACTATTCAAATTGTCTTGATCAGGTTATTCATCATTGTATTCTCGAGAGTGAAGTCCAAAATATTCTCACTTTTTACCACTCTTCAGCATGTAGGGGACACTTTAGTGAAAGAAAAACTATAGCCAAAGTATTACATAGTGGATTTTACTGGCCAACACCTTTTAAGATGCACATGAGTTTGGCTAACACTATTTGTGGTGCCAGAAATAAGATATTTATCAAGGAAGGATATGATGTCATTAATCTCTATATTAGTGGTAGAAATCTTTGATGTTTGGGGGATTGATTTCATGGGACCCTTTTTGGTCTTATTCGGGTTTGAGTACATTTTAGTAGTGATAAACTACGTGTCTAAATGGGTGGAGGCGATAGCTACATGGACTAATGATAATAAGGTTGGTGTGGGCACCAGGATCTGACTGAGGCTCCTCAACCCTATGTGGATATCTGATTAGGGTGTCATTTTACCAGGCCATGTAATAAGGCTCAAGCCTAAGCATTTTATTTTCTTAAGTCATGAATTTAGTCTCAATTGCTTTTGTTTTAGTCATGTACCTTGACCAATTTGGTCAAGTTGTGTCTATGGGTCTTGTAATGATTCCAATCCGAGTCTATTTGAAGATTGGGCCCAAGCTGGAGTGGTCTTTGAGTCTAGTCCAATTTGTAATGGGTCAAGCCATCTCCCAAGCCATGAAAGATGCCACTTGGCACCACCTCATCCATCCCATGTGGCACCACATCACCTTGACATGTGGGTGGCCAAGGCAAGAAGGGAATGTTGGAATCTTTGGGCACCATCCCTTGATTCTTTCTTCCCATCCCTCACCCTATCAAGCCTCTTTCTAAAGGAGCTATGGGCAGCCAAGGAAGGTCAATGGGAAATGAAGGCATGATCCTTGTTTCAAGATCCATATCAAGACTTCTTCCCAAAGTGCTTGGTCGGCTATGCAAGAAAAGCATTGACCCTCAAATCAAGAAGACAACTCCCTTGTTTCAAGCTCCATATCAAGCCATCATCCTAAAGTGCTTGGTCGACTATGGAAGAAAAGCATTGATCCTTAAATCAAGAAGACAACTTCCTTCTTTCAAGCCCCAAATCAAGCCACAAGACCTTGGTCGGCCAAAGAAAGAAGAAATTTGAATTTGGGTGCCCTCTTCATGAAGCTTTGTATTTTTTTGAAATTTGAATGGGTTTTAAGGTGCCTATATAAAGGGCCTTACCCCTCCCTTGTAAAGTTTAATCTTGATGAATGAAAGAAAATATTTTGAGTGCTACTCTTCTAGTTATTACCTTCGTTCCTTAAGAATGTCGATCTCCATGAGGGAGCGCCTTCGCCTTCGGGCATCGAGAGATGTGAGGCCTCAAGTTACCTTCTCTTCCGTGCAAGCCATCCTCCATCTTCAAGTTCGGAGTATATTAGGATGATCCATCTTGGCGCCTAGCAAGAAGATCCCCCATTCACCACCATCTTCAACTTTTCTTCCCTTATTGTTTCTTGTCTCTTGCTAACTTCCAACATTTCTCTTGATTGCTCGTAGGTCCTCTAGGTGCCATGAATATGGAGTCGGTCTCCCTTTCCTTTGAGACCATCGTACGGAAAACCAGCATATCCGTGGGGTTGAAGGCTCGATCATCCAGGCCGCATCCGTGAGAGCGAGTGAACTAGGCATCGGTCGCTTCAGAACTTTTAAGGTTTGCCACCCTAACTCCTAAGTTAGTATTGATCCAAGAGCTAAGTCCTATGAGATTTCTCAATCCCGGGGTCCTCTTCTTATCTTGTTTAGGGGCTTACTTGATAGTTTGAAGTTCTTATTTTTATAGAATCCTAGATCTATTCTTGCTTGTCTTCGGGAATTCTTAATCTCATTTAAAAAAACCAAAAAAATCACAAAGAAAAAAATCACCTACATCATCTTAGCATCTAGTTAGTCCCGCATCAAAGGTTGTAATTAGTTTTATCAAATGGAATATCATTAGTCAATTTGGTTTCCCTAGGGTGATCATTAGTGATAGGGGGACTACTTCACGAATAAGCAATTTGAAGCACTTATGAAAAAGTATAATATCATGCACAAAGTTGCCACACCATATCATCCCTAAACTAGTGGTTAGAAAGATGTGTCAAATAGGGAGATTAAACAAATCTTAGAAAAGATTGTTAGGCCTAATAGAAAGGACTGGTCCCTATGCTTAGATGATGCATTATGGGCCTACCATACAGCCTTCAAAACCCCTTTTGGTATGTCACCCTACTTATTAGCTTATAGTAAAGCATGCCATCTATTGATTGAGTTAGAACATCACACATTTTGGGCTATTTTTTGAACAATCAATTTTGACATGCAGAATGCAGGTTATAACCAAAGGTTGCAACTTAATAAACTCGAAGAGCTGTGCAATAATGCGTATGAGAGTTCATGAATCTATAAAGCTTGAACTAAAGCATTTCATGACAAATATGTCTTTAGGAAATCATTCGAGTCAAATCAAAAAGTGTGTCTCTTCAACTCTAGATTATACCTCTTCCTTGGTAAACTCCACTCCTGATGGGATGGACCATTTATTATCATACAAGTATTCCCACATAGAGCAATAAAAATAAAGGATCCTCAGAATGGCAACACATTTTAGGTGAATGGCCAACACTTGAAGCCATATGTAGATGGAATTGCACACACAAAGGATGAATTGACACCATCTATCTAGTGGGTCTGGTTTATAATGAATAATGAGCTTGATGTCTGGCTGAAGACGTTAGACATAGCACTAGTTCAGAGGAAACCCAATAATCTCATTTTTATTAGTGCAATTATAGGAACCTATATGGAAGGAACTACTGCATGAAGCCCTCTTCAACTCTCGAAGTGCACTTACCCCAAGTGCATTCTCTCCTTTTCTTTTATTTACTTATTTTGTTTTTTTACTCCATTGAGAATAATGTCGATTAAGTTGGGAAGGAGAAAAATAACTTACTTAAGTCCTCTAATATGGTTAGAAATAATTATAATTTAGGTACCAGATTGTTGTCTTGATTTGAAGTTACATAGGCATCCTAATTAATGATTGATTGATAGTCTAATAACTCTAGAGATATTAAGGGATAAATTATTAAAAAAATTTAATAAATGATAGAGTTAGATCAGAAATAATTTCTTGAAGTAATTCTAGAACCTTCTAACCATTGATCTCAATAAAGAATCTACTTTATGGGGGTATGAATGGACAAAGTCAAGGCTTGCATAAGTTTCTCATAAAAAAAGAAGAAAAAAAATAAAAAGAAAAGAAAAGAGGGTTTTGGATTCTCACTGAGTAACCGGGTTCCTTCGTCTAAGTAAGCATTATGGTTTATGTCAAAAGGTGGGGATGCTAAAAGACCTATTAGAGAGTTAGTCTTATCTCATAGCTTTTCTTGAACTTTTATTGAGTAACTGGGCACTTTGCCTAAGTAAGCATTATGGTTCATGTTAAAAGATGAGAAGGCAAAGAGATATATTAAGCAATTGTATCTCATTGAGTAACTGGACCCTTTCACCTAAGCATTGTAATTCACATCAAAAGATGGGGATACTAGTACTTAAGAAGCTAAGACATTGCACTAAACTATTTAAAAACTAAAAATAAAAAAATAAAAAAGGGGACTAAATTATAAAAAGATACTTCACCAAATCTCTGGCAAGTTAGAGGATTCAAAGAGTGAGGTAGAAAGTTGGTAGAAGGAGAACTCTAAAATTTTTTATGGACTTTACTTAACCAATATTTGGGTTAAATTAATAATTCGAAAGAGTGAGGTAGAAAGTTGGTAAAAGGAGAACTCTAAAAATCTTTATGGACTTTACTTAACCAATAATTGGGTTAAATTAATAATTCGATGAAGTACCTCATTAATAATCTAGCCAGGTATCAACTATCCATAGGAATGTCTAAGTTAACTTTCAATTCGAGGATGAGTTTGTACACATGGCTAATTTATATGCTTTACTCAAGGATGAGCAAAGTTTAAGTTAGGGGGTGTAATAATAATATTATATACATAAACATTAATTTAGGAATTAAGTTATCTTTATTTATTAAAATTGATACTTCTATATATCATTTGCATGATAGAAGATTATCAATGCAAATAACTCGATTTGTGGCTTTAAATGAAAGAAATTTGAAGCAAATCAATTCTAAAATGAACCCAAAATTGAAATTCAAAGATCTCATTATATTTAGGCCTGCACAAATCTTAAAGCATGCATTCCATGGTGGACCAGCCACTCTATCTACAGATAAGTAGATGGTCCATAGCTACCATTAACCAGGTGGTCCATGATCAGGCATTGTGGACCATGGGTGATTTTAGTCGATTGCTAGCTAAGATGGTGGCCGGTGATGATTCCACTAGGTTTGGTGAGGCTCACGGTATGATGAAGATGGTGGTGGTGCTTGGATATGGTAATAGCATAGTGCACGAGAGTCCATGAGCACAAAGGAGTATTCGAGCAAAAGGTTGGTAGAGTAGCAGCAATGCACAGGAGGTTGATGGTGACTAGTCTGGTAATGAAGGATGCAGTGCTGGTAGTAGCAACAAAGGGCTTAGTCCATGGTCACAGGGGACCTCCTGAGCAAGAAGTTTTGGTGATGAAGATGCCAGTGGCGATGGCAAGGGGCTCCGATGGTGCTAGCGATGGCAGCTCTGCTGAAGCTCCTAAGGCATGTGATCGAGTGATGGAAGGCCTGATTCGATGATGAGTAGGTGCAAGCGATCAAAAGGAAGAAGATGGCACTATTTTATGCGCAAATCCAATGGCTAGACCTTGATCCGACTAGCAGGTATCTAAGCATGATTTGTGGCATCCAATAATCAAGGAAGCATTGGAGAAGGATTTTAAGTCCTTTTTCAATTGGGATTGGACACTTTTCCCTGTAAAATTTTCTAACCATTGATTTATTGTAAAGATAAATCATAGCCCTCCATGATCCCTCTTCTATACTCCCACATCAAAAAATCATGAGAATCGCTCCCCTGTTAATACTTATAAAAAGGCTCCTTTGCCTCTACCTTGGGACCAAGCTTCACTCCCTGGAATCCCTCTAGAGCCTTTGCATAGGGGGAAGGAAGGGATCAACTCAGGAGCAACTAAGTTCAGAAGTCTTGGGAGTGGAAACGAGAGCTTATGACAAAGCAAAGCTATTTTTTTATTCTATACCTTTTTTGTATTTCTTTTATTTTTATATGCAATAAAGGATTATGCCATTAGTTATAAATTCTTTATTTACTTTTTATTATGCTCTAATGTCAAATTATGTTTAGGGATAACTCTTACTTTTCAGAGATGCACCGTGATCTAGGGATACGGGGCATGCCAAGGGAAAATGGTTAATTCTTTATGCTTAATTAACAACTAAATTATAAAAGAAATATAATTTTGTTAGTGCAAGATCAACTCATAACCTCCGAGATATTCCTATCTACTTACGTCAATGTTAAGAATGATTTACTTTTTGTTTACTTTTATTTTCTTCACCACAATAAATATTCTCCTCTTCTTTGAAAATTATAACTTAGCCTTAAGGTCTCTGAGGACCCACCCTAACTATAGAGTTTGAGTTAGTGAATTATTCTTGACCACCCACAATAGTGATCCCTCTCCTACAGCCCCCTTCATTGCTAAAGAGGAGGAATCATCAGTGATCGAGCTCATGGTGTCTGTAATGCCAGGGGAAAAGGTCATTACAATGGTAATCAAAGAAATGGAACCTATTATAATGGATCCTCTGATGAACGAGGTTGTAAGGAAAGTTTTCTCAGCCATTATCGAAATACTATCAGGCAGCATGGTAGGATGAACTGCAATGTCTGCTATGGTGAGCTTGCCATCAGTCCAGGTGGTGGCTAGGGTTCTCTCTACCACAGTCGAGTTGCTTGCAATCGAGGAGGTAGGAGAGACCGTAGGTGAGGCTTATGGAGATGGGGGGCTACTGCATCTGCATTGGCACTTCCAGAGGTGGCCTATCCATTGGGAGTACTCTCCATGGTGATTGGAGATGGTAGCACCAGTTGGTTTCAAGACTCTCCACCTCTGTTCAATAGGATTCCTGATGCACCGCCTAGGTGGCCAATCGATTGCCTTACCCAAAGCTTGCATGTGGGGTAGTGTTTGTCATTGCTATAAGTTCTCTCTGTCAGTGTGGTTGATGTCTTCATTTTCCTGACAGGTGGTTGAAACTAGTGCCATACAGTTGTGGGGGGAAGTTGAAAGCATGAAAAGAGAGCTTGATGATGGCAAGCATAGACTAAAGGTTGTAGAGGAGGTGGGTGCCTATACGGAGAGTGACCGTTCTATTGTAGAGGAGGCTAGGCAAACAATCAAGCACTAGTTGAACCTGTACATGAGCATGAATGAGGACCTAGTTTGGGAGCTGAAGGTTGCCCACTATACACTCGCAAGGTTCTCAGAGGGTGCTGTGTCAAGGTTAGGCATGGACAAAGCTTTAGTTATGGTAGCCCAATTTTTTGTAGGCATATAGATAAATGGTCTCGAGGTTCCTGTTGGGGTCATCATGAAGGCTCTAACTGAACATGGTGGTGGAGAGCATGTGGCCTCGCATATAAAAGTTACCGGTTCATCAGTGGGCAGCATGCTTTACAGGCTTGGCATGTTGTCTGGTGCCACTAATGAGGCTGTAGTGGTTGAATCTTTTTGTGAGTAGTACGTGTTGGGAATTATGTCCTAAAGCCAATCGTCTAAACTGTAGACGGTTGTGCTATTTTGTAATTATATATTAATTTTTTAATGAATAAAAGTTATTCTTTTAGCTATTCATCACATATGCATTTTTCTGAAAAGGACTCTTATGTGATGGAGTCCTTAGAACTACATTATATTTGATATAAAGAGGATATATCGAGTAGTTCTTAAACCAGTTCACAACCAAAGGATACATTTTTATAGGATGGCAATGTATCAAGTGTAGGTTGTTGTATATCACATTTGTTGGTTGTCCTCTTAACCAAGGGTGTAGAGACACTAATGTGACATACAGGTAAAATGTCTGACATCTCACTGAACGTGACCAACTGTGGAGCTCCCTTTTGCCAAAGGGTTGCTCGTGAAGGGATATGGGTATATGTGTCCCTTAGACCTGAGGTCACCATGGTTGTTTGCAAGCAACTTACTATACTTTGGTGCCGAACTACCTGGATTTCTAATCCAATGATGAAAGGCTTCTAGGTATAGTCAAGTACTTGTGGAGCGATGGTGGATCAAGATGGGATTGAGCCCTCCAAATGGTTTGGAGTGAATGACTCACTATATCTCAATTTAGAAAAATCTTGGCCAGGGTAGTTCATGTGAGGAGTCACGGAACTTGTAAGGTTGAAACACGATATGGATGTACCAGGTTAGGGATGGCAGTCAAACCCTAGGTCATCATGAGCATTTCGAGGTCAAAGGGATGAATTATGTGGTAACCATATGCTAGAGGTTCTAGAAAGTTGCTCTGCAATCTTTGACCTATCTGGACATCGGGTATCATTGTTAGATGATGACTTTGATTGGTACTAGAAGTGTTCCAGTGCTAGCAGCTTAGTGTTCGAACCTATGGGGTCACACACCATAGGGATTTCTATCTGATCTTAAGACTGATCGACGATTGAGAATCGTTTGCTATCACTAGAGGTCAATATGATTGATAATGTTCTAAGTGTTGACACTTGGCTATGATGAGCAAAAATTCTGAGAAGAATTTTGGAAGGTTTTGACCTCAACTCAAATTTTGAATTTTGGCTAGTTTTGGCTCCAAGCTTTCATGGAATGATGGTCATTCTTATGTTATGAGCTTAAAGCCAATTTAGTATGGCCCTTGACCTTCTCCCCCAATTACTCCTCCTTCCTCTTTCTCCCTCTCATGGCTACCTCTATAAATAAGGATTGTTTTAGGAGCTACTGGTTGGTTGAAGAGTTTTCTTCTTGAATGAGATTGATGAAATTCTAAAAGGGAAAAGAAAAGGGGCTTGGGAGGACTAGGGTTTGGGTGTGTGACTACTTATCATTCAAGCTAGGTCTTGGAAAAAGAGCTAGTTAGGAAGGGTTCCACCTCTCCTCCTTGTCTTCCAAGAAGAAATAGATCGGCCTCAAGGATCCCAAGGAGCTTGCACTCTAAGGAAGTTGATCAGATTCGAGCTCTGGTGTGAACTACCCGTAAAGGCTAGGCACGTGTGTGGCTCGAGGGCATTTTACAACCTCCTCCTAAAGGTATAATGGTAAGGTATCCTTATGCCTTTTGGTTCTTTTCCTACTTATGATGTCTTTTGCATGCTACATTATCATACTTGTTCCTGTTGCAAGCAGATTGGTAGATCATTTTGATTGATCTGCTAAGCCTTCCGCTGTGCTTATTTTAAAATTATTTTAAAATATATATTTTTTTGCCATACATGCTCGTTTTACTTTCCCTTCAATGGTATCAGAGCTAGGTTCTTCGTAGTATAATAATGCTAGCATGCTTTAACATCATAGTTTTCTTTTAAAGTGCTTTAATTGAGTGCTTCACCATGGCCATCCGGTCATAGGAGAGAAGTAGGGTTGCAAGACCCTCTCTTTCCATTCAATGGGATCTCCTATAGTATATAGGGGTGCCGCTTGTGATTAACTCATGAAGAAAAAAAATAAAAGAAAATATAGATTAAAATATTTTAATCTAATGTTATGATCATAAAATAAATTTAGATAAGATCTAAGAGTTCTATTTTGATTGGTTTTGATTAAAAGTTTTTTTAAAAAAATATTGGATTTGCAATCACCGCTTTTGCCTTGTGACAGGTCTTGAGTCGATCCAAGTGTCGACACTTGAGTCGACTCATGCGTGCATACAGAAAATATGACTTGCTGTTAACACTCTGTCTCAGGCCTTGAGTCGATACTTGAGTCAACTCATGAGTACGAAGTGTCGACACTTGAGTCGACTCATGAGTCCATAGTGTCGACACTTGATCCGAGTATACAGTAACACAGTGAATTCAAATTCTGATTCATTATAAAATTATTTTATATTATAAATTAAAATTGTTTTAATTTATAAAGGCTATTGAACTTAATTGAGAATTAAATTATCTTGAATGACAATGAACTCTAGGGATATGATTCAAAGATTTTAAGTCATTTCAATAAGCCTTAAGGATCGTGGATTAGCTTCTATTAGATCTTTAATTAGGTTAGACCAAAGTTTAAATGCATTAGACTATGTAGATAACTAATCTAATCAAATATTGAGTTAGGATTTCTTCTCTATAGATCTCTCTAATAGTTAGATTGATTAGTTCATAAACCTAAATGGACCTAATTTATGGCTCAATGGATAGCCCGGGCCTTTAGGCTAGTTTAATCAAGTCTGATGAACCAATTGGTGTCCAAGGAAAGTTTGGCAGTTTGATCTTGGTTCTTTGGGGCTACCTTTTACCTGGCCAACTCGGTTGGTGTCTAAGGCAAGATGGTTAATGGCGGAACCCAATCCATGATCTCACTTACCTGGCCAATATGGTCGATCAGAATTGATTGGATAGCTTACTGACTCGTGTTAACCCATGTCATCCAAGGTTAATCAGTCTTGACTGATTTTAAGTGCCCATGGATTATTAGTTATGTGTAACCCTCCTTGATAATTGATGTGGTCAGTGAGAGGTTGATCCATGTCTTCTCATCTCTTCTTTTATCATATTAAAATTAAACCCTCTAAATTGTTAGGTCCATAAAAAGATGAAGTTATGGGGATAATCGAGTCTTAGCCTTCTATTAAGTGGGATGGTAATGGATCCAATAGTTGGGTGTTCATCGGTAGATCCAAAGATCGGGTATTTATCGGGCTATTGAAATTACTATTCTTAATATGATGGCTTAGTACGACTCTCTTAATGGTAGTCAGGTGGGCCGTTCAAAGTCGGGCTTGACTATTCATTACTTAGAAGCATTGAATTTTGTCATATTAATGGTTGGACCTAACCGGGACCTTCAAAAGGAGGCCCAAAGGCCGATTGAAGTTCACCTTGGAGCAAAATCTAAATACTAGAAGTTACTTAGAGAAGTAATCGGTTGAAGAACCTACCTTTAGATGTGCATGGGTGAGCTGGCCAAAGTCAGGCTCATGTGTTGTCTAATGGGTTCTAGTACTCACTAAGAAATTAAAGTGATTCATCGGCTTGGAGGTAGAGGCTACCAGTCTAAACATAATAGTGGAAGGGCCTTTAGACTAAAGTCCATGTCTTTAGGTTAATAATTCATATATACTAATAAGTTTTGATTTTCCTTTCAGATGTATTCCAACCTATCACTCCGGTTTCTTCTCGCTAACAAGAAGCTCAAGGGCCCCAACTTCGATAGTTGGTATTGAAGGCTCAGGATTGTCCTGGAGCATGAACAGATCTTATATGTGATATCAGATCTGACACTTGAAACCCTTGCTCCCAATGCTCAGGGTTCGATCAGAGACACTTATCAGAGGTGGCTCTTCGGCAGGACTACTGTCCGATGCATTATGTTGGCAGCAATGAATGATCAGTCCAGTCACAAATTTGAAGAAGCCTAACTGGACGAAATCCTTCAAAGATTGAAGGAGTCCTTCGGCACACCAAATGACATTGAAAGGTACAGGGTCTCTTGTGCTATATATAATACACGGATGCATGATGGGGCCTCAGTCACTGATCATGTATTGTATATGATCGAGATGATTGAGTGCCTGGGCAAGCTAGGATGTCCCTTGCATGAACAACTCAAGAAAGATGTGATTCTGAATTTCCTTCGCTCTTCCTATCTAGACTTTCTCAATCATTTTAGAATGAATAAGCCTACAGTTAACTACCATGGTCTATTAGGATTATTGCAGACTTATGAGAAAGACCACCAACTAAACAAAGGAGTGGTAAATCTAGTGGGAGGATCTTCAGTAGGGCATCGTCCCTTTAAGAAAGGGAAAAAGAAGAATAAAAGGGAAAGGTGCAGAATGCTTCTAGGCCCAGTTAGGCCAAGAGGGTGAAGGCTGATAAGAGCTAAGCAAAGTGCTTCTTCTGTAAGAAGCAGGATCATTGGAAGAGGAACTGTCCTCTTTATATTGCATCCCTTGACCCGAACAAGTCCAAGAAGAGAAAGCAGCATGACAGTGTTGGACAAGGTACTTATATGATAACATCTTGTAGTTTCTCTATCTGCGATACTACTAACTAGGTATTGGATATAGGAAGTCCAATTCACAATTACAATTCTTTGTAGGGACTTCAAGTTAGTAGAAGATTTGAGGATGGCAAGAGATTCTTGAACGTGGAAAATGGAAGCCTAGTTTCAGTCCTGGCATTGAGAGTCCTCAAATTAGTTTTCAAGTCTTGTAAAATCATTTTGAATGAGTGTCATTATTGTTCGTCTTTCATCTTTAATGTCATTTCTGTAGGCCAATTGGCCATGTATGGTTATGAACTATCAATAAAGAATGATATTTGCAAATTCATTTGGAGTGGTTCTATTATGATGAATGGACATATGAACAATGGCATTTATGTACTATCACGATTTGTTAGTATAGTGTACACATCTAGTAAACGCCTTAGGATAGAGAATGTCAGCGATGTGTACCTATGGCATTGTAGGCTAGGTCATATTAACAAGAACAGGATAAACAGATTGAAAAGCAAGGGTCTCCTCGATATTAGTGAAAGTGGTTCACTACCAACCTGTGAGTCCTGTCTTCTTGGAAAGATAACAAAATCACCTTTTACTAGAAAAATTGAACGAGCCAAAGAGATTCTAAGTCTGGTACATACTGATGTATGTGGATCCATGAATATTAGTGCTAGAGGTGGGTACAGTTATTTCATTATGTTTATAGATAACATTTCGAGGTATGGTTATGTTGCCCAATGGCATTTCCAAGAGGGGGGTGAATTGGAAATTTAAAAAACTTAAGCAGATATGTGCTCTTGAAATTCCTTATACATGTAAAGTGCTGTGATATGATAATTAAATGCAGAAGCATAATCAAATATGAAATACACAACATAGGCACAAGCAAATTATAGTGGTTTGGAGCAACCCAATGAAAGAAAAGTGCCCTAAGAGGCAATCATTGTAAGGGAATTTTTGTAATCTTCCAACTCTTGTATGACATTATATTAATGAAGGCATTATTTTCATCATATATTGTTGTGTCTTATTTATGGATTATGATGGATCCCATAGATTAGGGCAATGGAATTAGGATTATGATAAAGATCATATAGTGAGACCTAAGTTTCTATAAACCCTAATAAAAAATGTTCCTAGTCAATGAACCATCGATTCGGGGATCGATGAATCCGGTAAGACTAGCTTATCCTATATATGCTCAGTTAATGAGAATGGTTGGTCTCACAACCATTTGTGTAGAGACACTAATACAAGGATTAGGGTGCTCATCAGGGTTTGAGTACACTGAACCGATCCACACCGGGACTATCTTACGGAAGTCTTACTGCTTGTCAAAAGATAGGTCCCAGAGTAGGAGTTGTGCATGTGATCTTTAGACCTGAAATCACCATGGTTTCTTGTGCACACTAAGCCATATTTTTGCTTCATACTCATTCATGACATTGAGTCATGTACGGGATGTTCTAGGTATGGTGGAAGGTATACGAAGGATGTGAGTGGACCAACAAGGAATCGATCGTTCCTGGTAAGAGGAATTGTTATCCCATGTAATCTCTTCGATGAGTGACTCAAGGAGCCTTTGATCAAAGCAGGATGAGATTAGAAGTAATTTTTAATCAGTCATCAGTTGAGTTTTCATGATCGAGCTGAGATTCAATATGACTAAGTGTTAGGGTTTGACATATATCCATACCTATCACTTAATCAATATAATGGAAGATCAAAAGATTGAATTGCACGGTAACTTATTACTTAAGGAAATTTTGATAATTTTTACCAAATTCCTCATCTTTCAGGTAGGCATGACACGTTGCTAGACATCAATCTTGTCTTATAGGTTTTCATGAACCAATTGATTTGGTTTCATGAGTCAATTTGATGTGTGATTCGAATGGACAATTAGGTGAGCCAATTTGACCTAATTAGGTCAATCGGGTTCGATCATATCGAATCGGCTCAAACCTAAACCTACTACTGGCTAGATGTGGAACCCAATGGGTCACACATAATAGAGAGTTGGCCAAGGAAGTCATTCATGATTTAATTAGGGTCATGGGATCCTAATTGGTTAGCTAGATTATATACTAGCATATGTAGGCTAACCCAATTCATAACCCAATTGGATTGGGTCCGGTTGCTTGGTATTTGGACTAACTTATTTGAGGAAATCCCAGATTAGGTTGAGTCCTAAGTGTGGCAGCTTAAACTAGGTTTCATCTGGTTTTATTTGGGCATTATATCGAATTTTATGAAGAGTCCAAGGTGTTATGGACTCTTAGCGCCTCTTGGCGCAAGCGGGAGAAGGGGGCGCGCGCAGAAGGACTGAGAGTCCTTCTGTAGATGAAACTCTGGGAGTTTTTTTTATGAGGTGCCTCTTCACTTAATCCCCATGCTGTTTGGTTTTTGAATGACTGGTCAAAAGAGGATAAGGGGCGATGTGAAATGAGAAAGGAATTAGCACGCGCAGATGAAGAGTCGCGTCTCTTCATCTGTGCACGATTTTGAGACAGAGTCCTTCTGTTCTCAGGACTCTACTTTTCCCATGGTTTTTAAATCTGAAAAGATGCCTCCTTCCATTCTTCTTGATCAGTATATGCCACATGGCATAAGGGGATTTAACCTAGAAATGGAAGGACTTAGACAAGACTTTTGAATCCTGAAGAGTCTTATCAGATATGAAATAACATATCTCATAAGAAATGTCGGGATGCTACTCATGCCTCTTTAACTGTTATTTAAGGGTGTACGGTGATTTAAGAACTCATTCATGATTCGGTCATCAGAAACAGGAGTCCATTTTTCTCGAGAGTTATCTGAGTGTCTCTTTCTACTTCTCTCTCCCTCCTCTTTTCTTTAAGACAAGACTTGTCTTGTTAAGACAAGGTCTAGTCTTTTAAGACAAGGCTTTATACTTGCATATAAGTCTAAGGAGTCCTAGAGGATGGTTGTCCTAAAATCAAGAGTGGTTTAGGATAGTGTTCTTAGTGCCCTACAGTAGGACAGGGTGCCCTACAGTGGTCAAAGGTCCAAAGACTGCCCTAAGAGTTCTGTTGAAGCATGTAACCCCGGTAGGGATTCTTCCTTGGTACCATTCTTGTGTGGATCACCGTTGGAGGGCTTGCACTTGTGAGCCTCGTAGAAAGGATTGGATTTTAGCGATCCAGGTATATTTTTCTGACTTCATTTATATTTCATTAATTGGTATTGCATGAGGGGTTCTTGGGAATTAGGGTTTTCTAGCCAATTAGGGTTTCATGCTTAGAATTTTCGTTTTGAAATTCACTTCAACATGCTGCATGATTCCTGGCACCCTGGGAGAATTCTCATTAGTGGTATCAGAGCCTTCCTTGTGGCATACCAATTATGAACCATTTTTGGAGTTTTATGAAATTCCACTACTGAGCCGACCCGAACCCTATCGAGTCGACCCGACCAAATTCATATGCATGATTTCTGGTTTCTTTATGAAATGATATGATAATGCAATTGTATGAAATTTTGCATATTAGGGTAATGTGTTTAAATTCAGTTTTTATGAAATGCATGATATTATGTCAAGTATGAAATTATGCATGTTGATTGAACCTAGTAATTGCTTTGGATTGGGTTAGTCACCATGGCCGTCCGGTCATAGGAGCCAAGTAGGGTTTAAAGGCCCTCTCCTCCTATTCAATGGGTCTCCTATGGCATGTAGAGGTGCCGATGTGGCCATATCCCATGAAAAAGTGAGGTGAACGGGGTAATGAAATATTATGCTATGATATGATTGCTATGACATCATGCAATGTTATGCATATGCTGGAATGATATGTTTTATGTTTATACCTGTTGTTATGAACATTATTTGAATGATTATTTAGGATATGTTTGAGACCATCAAAGCCCTCATTAAAAATTATATTTAGTCATGGTATAAACTTAATCATGATGCAAAACTAATTAGGGTTATAATCAGCTAGTTGGTGTCTAGGCAAGTGGTTCTGAGAAGGTAAAGGGACTGAGATTTTTAATTGGTTCCATTGTCTGACCTGGCCAATTCAATTGGTATCTAAGAAAAGCAACGGGGGGACCCCCTCACCCCTTCCACTTACCTGGCTAATTTGGTCATATCTAAAACCTTAATTTAGAAATGCTAATTGATTAAGAATACTATCATTTGCCTACCTTCATGCTAAGCAAAATTTATGACAACACTATAGTAGGTTTGTTGTGTACACACAAGGCCTACTTTAGGGTTTGACATGAAATTTGTCTTGGTACACTAGGTGCTTTATAGCATGATTGGAATTGTTGCTTTGTTGTGTACATACAAGGACAACATTTTTCAATCCTAGCTATATAGAAATGAAGGGTCTGACTAAACTAAGATATTATGGTTTGTTGTGTACACACAAGGCCATAAGTATCTTAGAGGTAAGTTTAATAGTTGAGAATTGCATAGATTACAATTGGAAAGAAAGTCCTACCTTTGAACTCATGAGTGTTTGTTGTGTACTCCCAAGTCATTCATGAGGAATTAGGATCTCAACCCCACTAAAGAAACCAGTAAGATTTCTCGCTTACCATAGATTGAGGTTATGGTATTCGAAGAAAATAGTGGGAGACATAATTAGATATAAAAAGTCCTTATTTAATTATGAATGTCATCTTGGGTGGTCTGCTGATATTGTTCTTTAATTAAATGTAGGAAATTTACATAATGGCTTCAAATTTATCACTGCGAGGCATTTTAGATGCCAACAAGTTAACCGGTCCCAATTACGTGGATTGGCTGAAGAACTTGAGGATTGTACTAACTCATGAGAAGCTTTCCTATATTCTTGATTCTCAAGATCCTGAGTTGATTGGAGAGGATGCTTCTGAGGAGGAAATTGCCACATACAGAATGTGGCAAAATGACAGTATAACTATCAGGTGCACCATGTTGGCCTCCATGAGCAATGAGCTCCAAAGGCAACATGAAGGTATGGAACCTTAGTCCATATTGCTCAATTTAAAAGAGCTATATAGAGAGCAAAGTAGGGCTGCTCAATATGAGATATCGAAGTAGTTATTCCATGCACGGATGAGTGAGGGTTCATCTATACAAACCCACTTATTGAAAATGATTGACTTAATCACCCGATTAGATCAATTAGGGTTTGTCATGGATGGTGAACTCAATCAGGACTTGATCCTACAGTCACTCCCAGATTCCTTCTCTCAGTTTGTTCTTAATTACCATATGAACAAACTGAATACTTCATTGCTAGAGCTGCTTAATATGCTTAAGACAGCAGAGAGCCATTTAAAAGGAGACAAGGCTTATCTTCTTCTAGTTGATGAAAGAAAGAAACAGGAAAAGAAGAAGGGCTTGAAAAGAAAATTCAACCCTAAGAAGAGCTTCCATAATAAGAAGAAAGCTAAGAAGGCTGATGGAGCTTGTTTCTACTACGGCAAGCAAGGGCACTGGAATAAAAATTGCAAGGTATATCTCGCAAGTGTGAAGCAAGATGCAAGTGGAGCATCTAAAGGTTTGTACATGATACAAACAAATTTATCATTGAGTTCTTCAAATTCTAATTCATGGATATTGGATACTGCATGTGGATCTCATATCTGCAATTCATTGCAGGGACTCCACCAAACTAGGAATTTGAAGAAAAGTGACTTCAAGCTAAATGGGGCAAGTGGCGTGGCCATTTATGTTGAAGCTGTGGGCACCTGTATCTTATTATTACCTTTGGATAATATGTTAAAGTTAGAAGAATGTTACTATATATCCAATATTGTAAGAAACATTATTTCTATATCCTTGTTATTACAACAAGGATATAAAATAAATGTAAAGAGCAGTGGCTGCTCTATTCTTCAAAATAATAAAATATTTGGGCATGGTTGTTTCATTAATAGTCTTCTTACTTTGGAACTCAATGATGAAATACTTTTTATTAATGATAAGAAGAGAAAGAAAGATAATGTCAATGTCACATATCTCTGGCACTGCAGGTTAGGTCATATTAGTGAGTCAAGGATAAACAAGTTAGTTAAAAAAAATTACTTTGACCCTTATGATTTCCAATCATTAGGAACTTGTGAGTCCTGCCTCAAAGGAAAAATGACCAAGTCTCCATTCACTGGACATGGAGACAGGGTAACTGAGTTACTAGGTCTTGTGCATACTGAAGTATGTAGACCTATGACAATTCAAGCCAGAGGTGGATATTCTTACTTCATCACTTTTATTGATGACTTATCTAGGTTTGGTCATGTGTATCTTATGAAACACAAGTCTAAAGCTTTTGATAAGTTTAAAGAATATCAAAGTATGGTTGAAAAACAAATTGGACATAGTATTAAAGCTCTTTATTCTGATCGAAGAGGTGAATACTTGTCTAGTGAGTTTCTAAACCATCTTAATGATAAAGGTATAATCTTTGAATGGACCCCTCCTTATACACCCCAGTTAAATGGTGTGGTAGAAAGGAGAAATCGTACCTTATTGGACATGGTGAGGTCCATGATGAGCTTCACAGATCTTTCCATTTCCTTCTAGGGACATGCCCTAGAAACTGCTGCACATATTTTGAACAAAGTTCCATCTAAGTCAGTAAGTAGCACTCCATATGAGTTATGGAATGGCAAAATACCAAATCTTAAGTACTTAAAGATTTGGGGTTGCTATGCTTATGTCAAAAATAACTTTGGACATAAGTTAAGTACTAGGGCTGATAAGTGTAGGTTTGTTGGTTATCCTAAAGAAGGTATTTGATACCTCTTTTATAATGCTATTGAGCAAAAGATTTTTGTCAGTAGGCATGCTACATTCTTGGAGCAAGAATTTATCCAAGAAAGAAGTAGTAATTCTTCACTTGAGTTATGTGAAGAACGGAACCAACAACCTATTAAGCCTTCAAATAAAATTCCTCAACCAGAAGTTCTTGTAGATCAAGAACACCCACTATACACACCTCTTCTTCGAAGGTCAGACAGGGTGCGGGGAGCACCTCTAAGATATGGTTTTGTCATCGGGGATGATAATGAAGCTAGTATCATTCAGGATGATGATCCTATGACCTATTCGGAAGCTGTCAAGAGAAAAGACTCCGACAAATGGCTAAGTTCCATGAAATCTGAAATGGATTCCATGTATTCCAATCAGGTTTGGACCTTGGTAGATCCACTTGATGGAATTAACCCAATAGGGTGTAAATGGGTTTTCAAGGAGAAGATAGGAGCAGATGCTCAAGTAGAAACCTACAATGCCAAGCTAGTAGCAAAAAGTTTTAGACAAAAACATGGCATTGACTATGATGAAATCTTTTCTCCAGTAGCCATGCTCAAATCCATTCAGATTATGCTGCCATAGCAGCATACCACAATTATTAAATCTAGCAGATGGATGCCAAGACTGTTTTTCTCAATGAAAACCTTGAGGAAGAAGTCTATATGACATAGCCAGAGGGTTTTGTCTTAAGTGGGTGACCAAACCAGGTATGCAAGTTAAAGAAGTCTATTTATGGACTAAAGCAAGCATCAAGGAAGTTGGAACATTCATTTTGATGAAACAATCAAGAGTTTTGATTTTGTCAAAAATGAGGATGAACCATGTGTGTATAAGAAGACAAGTGGGAGTGTACTTATTTTCTTGGTCTTGTATATTGATGACATACTAATTATTGGGAATGATATCCCCATGTTACAATAGGTTAAAACTTGGCTTTCATCAAAGTTTTTTATGAAAGATTTGGGAGAAGCATCCTATATACTAGGTATAAGGATCTACAGAGATAGATCTAAAAGGATGCTAGGGTTATCCCAGTCTAGGTACATAGTGTTGAAGAGATTCAACATGGATGAAAGTAAGAAAGTTTACTTGCCATAAGTCAAGGCATACATCTCTCTAAGAAGTTGTCTCCTAAGACATTTGAAGAAAGAGAGAGAATGGCTATGATTCCTTATGCTTCGGCTATAGGATCAATTATTTATGCTATGTTATGTACCAGACCTGACGTTGCTTATGCCTTGGGCATAGTGAGCAGATTTCAGGCAAATCCAGGAGAGGATCATTGGAAAGCTATGAAAAATATTCTTACGTACCTAAGAAGGACTAAAGATATTTTTCTAGTATATGGTGGACCTAAGTTGAAACTAGAAGGCTATACAGATTCTAGTTTTCAATCAGATCCAGATGATAGCAAATCAACATCGGGGTATGTCTTCACCCTGTATGGTGGTGCAGTGAGTTGGAAGAGTACAAAGCAGCCAACAATAGCTGACTCAGTTACTGAGATAGAATACATAGCTGCGAGTGAAGCCGCAAAGGAAGCTATCTGGATGAAAAAATTTATCATGGAATTGGGCGTGGTTCCTGATGTACATCAGCCAGTACCATCATATTGTGATAACACTGGAGATGTTGCACAAGCAAAAGAACCGAGGTCTAATCATAAGTCTAAGCACATTCTAAGACGGTTCCACCTCGTTAGAGAGATAATAGAAAGACAAGATGTTGTCCTTGAACGAGTTGATACAAAAAACAATATAACATACCCATTTACTAAAGCATTACCCAAGCAGCAGTTACATCGCCACTTAGATAGTATGGGTATAAAGTATAAGGGTGATTGGCTTTAGTGAAAGTGGGAGATTAAAAGAAAAGTGCCCTAAGAGCCAATCATTGTAAGGGCATTTTTGTAATCTTTCAACTCTTGTAGACATTATATTGATGAAGGCATTATTTTCATCATATACTTCTGTGTCTTATTTATGGATTATGATGAACCCCATAGATTAGGACAATGGAATTAGGGTTATGATAAAGATCATAATAGTGAGACCTAAGTTCCTATAAATCCTAATAAAAAATGTTCCTAGCCAATGGACCATCGATTCGGGGATCGAGGAATCTAGTAAGACTAGCTTATCCTATGTATGATTAGTTAATGAGAATGGTTGGTCTCACAACCATTTGTGTAGAGACACTAATACAAGGATAAGGGTGCTCATCAGGGTATGAATACATTGAACTGATCCGCACCAGGACTGTCTTATGGAAGTTTTACTGCTTGTTAAAAGATAGGTCCTAGAGTATGTCAGAGCAAGATTTGCTCTGATACCAAATGTCGGAGCAAGATCTGCTTTGATACCAAATGTTAATGCGAGCACGACCTCGCTCCAGCTACGGAATGCTCGGGATCGACTTCATGTTGCCATGGCCATGAAAGGAACCATCACCAAAGAAGGATTGGGGCACACCATCTGCTCCCATCACGGATGTGTGCCCCCATGGGGCTGCCAACGATAGAGAGAACAAGAGAGAGGGAGAGAGAAGAAGAATCAAGAATTGGGGAGAAAGAGCACTTTGGCTCACTTTTTATTACCACCTATGGACCTCTCGCACAAGATATATATATATATATAGCCTTGAGTCAACATGACATAGCCCAACAAAACTCTCTCTCCCCCCAGGCCAATACATGAGATCTAAACCCGACAGAACAGTCAACTCGAACAGACCTCGAGCTGACTCGACCAGACCATGAGTCAACTCGAACAGACCTCGAGCCGACTCGACCATAACTCAAACCTACTATCGACCTACAGGAATCGGCTCCTCCATAGTCCAAGCCGACTCCAACCTTAAGATCTTTAAACCCAGATCTCGAGCCTCCTGGAACACCTCCAGGAAATGCTTGGCACGCCTCCAAGCACCCAGGGATCACCTCTACCATCCCTGCCATGGTCTCCCAAGTCTCTTCAAAGCTTGGGAGCACCACGCAAATCCCAACAATCTCCACCTTGGTGACCCCAAGCTTTTGCAAAACTAGCAATGTCCTTAATGCACACCCTACTGTAAATGCATGTCCTGACATGATACGGAACTATTATGCATGTGATTAATTTTATGTGTTTTGTATGTGGGGTTAGGTGATTAATTCCTGAATATCAGATCAAAATAAGTTGTAGGAAATTCTATATGAATTTTAGAAACTAAGCATGCAGATTAGGACCTAAGAAAGCAATAAAGATGGATCGCCGGGGCTAAGAAGCCTCGGTTAGGGCAAGTTCTCCCACAATAAAATTACTGGCAGCAGAGGGGATGTACTTGACAACGTCTGATGCACCTGGTGAAGATTGTAGTGAAGGGATCACTCGTTCCTCGATTCATGCGGCCTGAAAAATCGAGCCAAAGATCGTGGATACCCGGCTTTCTGCTCGGTGGTCTGATTGAGGCTTGGCTGGAGTCATTGGATTCGTAGGAACTCGGAGACCTGCAAACAAGCTGTCAGGGATTAGAAACTCACAAAGGAATAAGGAAACAAAAAAAAAAAAGCAAGGGAAATAAAGTTTTGGAGGGGGCGGCCAGAGCTCTGGAAGGATGGTTGGCGGTAGAAATCTGTTGCAACTCCGGGAAGAAGAAAGCCCCAATAAAACCCCTTAAGCACAAAGCAGGGTAGCACAAAGCAATTGAAGTGAACTCAAGTTTTAATTCATATATCAAAATCAATCCTCATACAAGAGACTAGGGTCCTTTAAATAGACCCTTAGTCTTGGGCTCCAAGTAAGGACACATTAGCCTTTACATAAGAATCCTACTCCTACCTAAATCCAAGCTAGAAAATAAGGAAACATTAGGTAGAAAAAATCCCTAAAAATTTTCTCCTCCTCTCTTGACTTGGTCAACACTCCAAGGATGCCTAGGGGGGTGTGTTGGGCTTCTAAGAGCAGCAAGGGACTAGCCCAAAGGGGCTTGGATGCATGGGTTGGGCTTTTGGAAGCTGGGGTGGCCTGGTAGCCAGGTAGTAAGAATATTCTCTGGTATCTTGCTTCTTAAGGGCTTGGGCTTGGCACCTAGGCTTGATTTCTTTTAGCTAGGATGTAGGTGGACCTCTGGAATCATGGATACCCTGGTCTATGAATATACTCTGGCATCTGAAAGGGAATCTGGGCATTTGGAGGGCATCTGCAAGGAATCAGGGTTTTCTAAATTTTCCTGCTGGGGTCTTCAAATCTTCAAGCTGGGTTGGACTTGGGCTATACTTCCATGTCTTCAATCTGGTTGGACTTGGTATTCACTTGTATGATGTGGTCTTGAGTCTTCAGTATGGTTGGACAGGACTCAAAAAAATAAAATTAGCTCAACATGAGCTGACTAACACTGGACTGGACTAGCTCAACATGAGCTGACTAATACTGAACTAAAATAACAACTCAAAGACTCAAATGACAAACAAAAAATGGACTCAAATGGGCTAAGTAATCCATAGAGGGTTGTGAAGCCTTTGTCTTATTCTAATGCCTCTGGTGTCCCCACCAATTCTCCCGGGGTAGGAGGAACTTAACCCTGTCGAGTAAAGATCAGGCTGGCTCACATATCTCTCGAGAAGGTCTGAGTTGAGGCATTGCAAGTCCTCTCGAGAAATCCATGAATCATTCAACTCTGGCCAGCCATACCATCAGACCAGGAAGCGTTGATAGCCGCGGCCCTAGGTCGTGATGGCTTGATCGTCCAGGATATGCTCGATTCATTCTCCTCTCTCAAGCCAAATTTGTTAGTGGACACTCTGGGTTATGGTCACTCACAACAGGAGGGGATAGGTCCAAAGGCCTCACTAGGTATCACTGCCGAGTCCCTGTACTGAACGACGTCTATAATATTGAAGGTAGAACTAATGCCCAAATCCGAAGGCAAGTCTAACACCTAGGCATTTGATCTAACCTTCTCTATCACTTTAAAAGGTCTGACTCTACGAGCATGAAGCTTCTTTTAGGCCTAAGCCTAACCAAGATAGAATCCACTACATCAACTTCTTTGACCCTTCTTCGGAAATTAGTCAGTTTGTTTAAAATTAGTGCAAGTGGTGAACATGCTGGGCACATACAGTCTCCTAACAAATGATGCAAAGGACTTGATGCGGGACTAATATGCATGCAATTCTTTTTGTATATTTTACATGTGGGGTTAGGTGATTAATTCTGGAATTTCAGATCAAAATTAGTTATAGGGAATTTTGTATGAATTTTTGAAGCCAAGCATGCAGATTAGAACCTAGAAAAGTACTAAAGAAGGATCGCCGGGGCTGAGAAGCCTCGGTTAGGGTAAGTTCTTCTACAATATAATTACTGGAGGTAGAGGGGGTGTACCTGACAACATCTGAAGCACCCGGTGAAGATCACAGTGAAGGGATCTCTCGTTCCTTGATGGATGCGGCCTGGAAAATTGAGCCAAAGACCCGCGGATACCCAGCTTTCTGTTCGGTGGTCCGATTGAGGCTTGGCTGGAGTCGTTGGATTCGTAGGAACTCGGGGACCTGCAAACAACCTGTCAGGGGTTAGAAAACTCAAAGGAGATCAAGAAAATAAAGGAAAATAGCAAAGAGAAGAAAGTTTTGGAGGGGATGGAAGGATGGTTGGCGGTAGGAAGATGATTGTAAACACTAGGAAGAAGAACTCTCAAACCCCTTTATGCACACAGCAGGGTAATCACACAAAGCAATTGAAGAACTCAAGGTTTATTTCATATATCAAATTCTCCCTTCATACAAAAGGCTAGGGTCCTTTAAATAGACCCTTAACCTTGGGCTCCAAGTAAGGGCACATTAGTCTTTACATAAGAATCCTTTTCCCTCTCAAACCCTAGCTAGAAAATAAGGAAAATTAGGTAGAAAAAATCCCTAAAAATTCTCTTGACTTGGCCAACACTCCAAGGATGCCATGGGGGGCATGTTGGGCTTCTAGGAGCAGCAAGAGGATGGCCTAAAGGGGCTCGGGTGCATGGGTTTGGGCCTCTGGAAGCTGGGGTGGCCTGGTAGCCAGGTAGCAGGAATATTCCCTGGTATCTTGCTTCTTAGGGGCTTGGGCTTGGTGCCTAGGCTTGATTTCTTTGGGCTAGGATGCAGATGGACCTCTGGAATCATGGATGCCCTTATCTATGAATATACTTTGGCATCTGAAGGGAATCTGGGCATCTGGAGGGCATCTGCAAGAAATCAGGGTTTTCTGAATTTTCCTCCTGGGGTCTTCAAATCTTCAAGCTGGGTTGGACTTGGGCTATACTTCCATGTCTTCAATCTAGTTGGACTTGGTCTTCACTTGTATGATATGGTCTTGAGTCTTCAATATGGTTGAATAGGACTCAAAAATAAAATTAGCTCGACATGAGCTGACTAACACTAGACTAAACTAGCTCAACATGAGCTGACTAGTACAGAACTGAAACTCAAAATACTCAAATAACAACTAAAATGGACTCAGATAGGCTAAGCCCTTATTACAGATAGACTCATAAATTATTGATCAATTCATAGAGGGTTGAAAAGCCTCCATCTTATTCTGGTGCCTCCGGTGTCCCCACCAATTCTCCCGGGGTGGAAGGAACTCAACCCTGTCGAGTGAAGATCAGACTGGCTCACATATCTCTCGAGAAGGTCGGGGTTGAGGCATTGCAAGTCCTCTCGAGAAATCCATGAATCGTTCGACTCTAGCTGGCCTTGCCATCGGACCAGGAAGCATTGATAGTCATGGCCCCGGGTCGTGATTGCTTGATCATCCAGGATACACTTGATCCATTCTCCTCTCTCAGGCCAATTTGTTAATGGACACTCTGGGTTAGGATCACTCACAATGAAAAGGAACAGGTCCAAAGGCCTCACTAGGTATCGCTGCCGGTTTCCTATACTCAACCAGGTCTATAATATTGAAGGTAGAACTAATGCCCAAATCGAAGGCAAGTCTAACACCTAGGCATTTGATCCAACCTTCTCTATCACTTTAAAAAGGTCCGGCTCTGCGAGCATGAAGCTTCTTTTAGGCCTAAGCCTAACCAAGATAGAATCCACTACATCAAATTCTTTGATCTATCTTCGGGAATTAGCCAGTTATTTTAACATTAGTGCGGGTGGTGAACATGCTAGGCACATGCAGACTCCTAATAAGATGTTGCAAAGGACTCAAACCTACACCTAACAGACTCGACTAAAGAGGTTTATTAGGTCTTAACTACCACTTGGGCATGGGGGCATGAGTCGTGGTTGATGGATGACATGCGGAAGAAAATTTGCTAGTAACTCCTAATAAGTGCCAGAGGGTCTGCCAAAAGCAGGTAGCAAATGGGATGGGCTCTATGGATCCTTGCAACCTAGTAACCTCAACAAAATGTAACCTAATAGTTCTAGACACATGAGAAAACTCAGGAAAGGGTAGGAAATAGGAAGTGGGTTCAGAATTACTCTGGTAGGGTGGAGAAAAAGGTTCCGGGTTAGTTGGATAAAGTAGAATAAAAGAAGGCATGTCAAGGACTAATCCTAGACTAATGAGGTTAACCTTACGGGGTTGCGATATATCTACGGGGTTTGTATAATAGAAGGATGGGTTATTAATCTCAGGGAAGAGGTCCTTAATGGGAACTATAGGAGGAGGCTCATCTTGAGGGTACTGATTCAAAGAGATCAAGTCCTTAACAAATTCTTCTGGTTCTTGTATTTTAGGACTAGACTCTATAATTTGGCTCTCCGCTATGGTTTCCTTAGGTAAGGCTCTAGTAGCAGTACCTAGGTTCTCTTCCTCTATTTGTTCTTCCACTATAGCTTTAGGTTGGATGTGGTCAAGGTCAACTATCTCTAGGTTGGCTTCTACCTGGGTATCTATTGGGTCAACTAATTCTAGGTCATCTAAAGGTGTCTCTTCTTCTCCCTCATACTCATCCACTAGGCTCGCATCAGCTTCATACACTTCCACATTAATGTAAGCCTTATCAATCTCAGGAATGGTTGAAGAAGGTCGGCTAGGGGAAAATTGGCTAGGTCCTAGTTTCTGATTATGGACACTAGTTCTAGGAGGTTCAGGTTGCCTAAGGGGTAGTGGCTCACTACTGGGTTCATATTTAGGGGTACTAATCCTATGGGGTTCAAGTTGACTAAGGGAAACCTGACTAGTACTAGGCTGATACTTAGGGGTTATGGGTTCTCTGGGCTCATAGGACAAGGGTGCAGATCTATGGGTCATGGGATTATAGGATCTAGTGCCATAGGATTTTGGGTCATCTCTATGGTCAGGTTCTAAGGATGGATCATGGTATGGGGTCCTCCTAAGGTTGGGCTCCCTATATGGGTCAGGATATTGGGTTCTCCTAGGGTTGGACTCCCTATATGGGTCAGAATATTGGGTTCTCCTAGGGTTGGGCTCCCTATATGGGTCAGAGTATTGGGTTCTCCTAGGATTGGACTCCCTATATGGGTCAGAGTATTGGGTTCTCCTAGGATTTGACTCCCTATATGGGTCTGAGTATTGGGTTCTCCTAGGTTCAGTATCATAATAAGGGTCATGGTAAGGGGTTCTTCTAGGTTCAGTATCATAATAAGGGTTATGGTAAGGGGTTCTTCTAGGTTCAGTATTATCGTATGGGTCAGGCTGAGGAGCTCTCCTAGGTTCGACCTCAGGGTATGGATTAGGGTTTGGGGTCCTCCTAGGTTGAGGGGAATCAGGATCTGGCTCAGACTGTGACCCATGGGTTTTTCCTGGGGTCCCTACCCGGACTTCTAACTGATCAAACCTATTGGCAAGATGGTCAATTCTATCATTGGTTTGAATACCAGACTGAGTTAACTGGGTCATCTGGGTAGTCATCTGGGTAGCCATCTGGGCTATTTGATCAGCTAGGGCTTTCATTTGGGCTTGAAAATTTTTCATGGGTTTAGACATTTGTGAAGGAGGTGGGTGATATGAAACTCCTGATCTAGTGCTCATGCAAAACTCGATCAGACCGACTATAGCTGACTAGACCTAGAGTCCAAACTAAGGGCTCAATCAGGGTGGCAAACTAGCCTATAGTAACCCTGTACTCAGCCAGGCAGGTGTAAGGGGAGTGTTAGGCCCCTGATTGCCAATCCTAGACACCAATCAGAGATTGGCCAGGTAGGCTGACCAGCACACAAGCCTTTCGGGATTGAATCCCTAAACCACCATTCTAGACACTGAGCATAAGGCACACAAAGGTTAACTTGACACAGTGATCTAACACTAGCCCAGACCCAACCAGTTGGTGTCCCTAGCCCACTAGGGCAAATTAAGTCTAGTTAATTTTAGGTTAAGGCTTAGGACCGAATTCAAGGGATTTGGTTTTGGGCTAAGGAGAGGTGATCAAATCCTCCCCCCATCTGATATAGCAAGAGTGCCCTTAAAAGTAAATTATGCAATGATAGCAGGCAGATGAGGATGCAAATTAGGATTTAGATATTTTTGATATTTTTGGAGAATATGTAATTTTTTTTTGGTATTTTTTTAAATAGAAGAAAACTTGCAAATCATGGCCTAATATGCTGGAAATATACTAAAATTAAAAGATATGCAAAAAATGCTAAACAAAACCCTAAAACTTCCAAACTTGTCTTGCTGAAAAAACAGAGCCGAAGATTTGTAGGCTGTATTTCGGCTTGCAGAAAATTCACAGGACATAATAAAATCTTAAAAAATTCTTAAAAGTATTAAGAATTATGATGAATCTAGAAAAATAAATTTCAGAATTTTTGGAGTTCTTATTAGGGAGAAATAATTAAAAAAACAAAGCATATACGGACTAAAAAATTTCAAAAAATGAGCCCTAATCTAAACTCTGATACCAAATGATGCATGACTAATATGAATGCAATTCTATTTCTATATTTTATATGTGGGGTTAGGTGATTAATTCCCAAATTTCAGATCAAAATTAGTTGTAGGGAATTTTGTATGAATTTTTGAAGCCAAGCATGCAGATTAGAATCTAGAAAAGTACTAAAGAAGGATCGCCGGGGCTGAGAAGCCTCGGTTAGGGCAAGTTCTCCTATAATAATAAGACTGGAGGTAGAGGGGGTGTACCTGACAATTTCTGAAGTGCCCGGTGAAGATTGCAGTGAAGGGATCTCTCGTTCCTCGATGGATGCGGCCTGGAAAATTGAGCCAAAGACCCGCGGATACCCGGCTTTCTGCTCGGTGGTCCGATTGAGGCTTGGCTGGAGTTGTTGGATTCGTAGGAACTCGGGGACCTGCAAACAACCTGTCAGGGGTTAGAAAACTCAAATGAGATCAAGAAAATTAAGAAAAATAGCAAAAAAAAGAAAGGTTTGGAGGGGCTGGAAGGATGGTTAGCGGTAGGAAGATGATTGCAAACACCGGGAAGAAGAACTCTCAAACCCCTTTATGCACACAGCAGGGTAATCACACAAAGCAATTGAAGAACTCAAGGTTTATTTCATATATCAAAATCTCCCTTCATACAAGAGGCTAGGGTCCTTTAAATAGACCCTTAACCTTGGGCTCCAAGTAAGGGCACATTAGTCTTTACATAAGAATCCTTTTCCCTCTTAAACCCTAGCTAGAAAATAATGAAAATTAGGTAGAAAAAATCCCTAAAAATTTTCTTGACTTGGCCAACACTCCAAGGATGCTTAGGGGGGCGTGTTGGGCTTCTAGCAGCAGCAAGAGGCCGGCCCAAAGGGGCTCGAGTGCATGGGTTTGGGCCTTTGGAAGCTGGGGTGGCCTGGTAGCCAGGTAGCAGGAATATTCCCTGGTATCTTGTTTCTTAGGGGCTTGGGCTTTGCGCCTAGGCTTGATTTTTTGGGCTAGGATGTAGATGGACCTCTAAAATCATGGATGCCCTTATCTATGAATATACTTTGGCATATGGAAGAGAATCTGGACATCTGGAGGGCATATGAAAGAAATCACGGTTTTCTGAATTTTCCTCCTGGGGTCTTCAAATCTTCAAGCTGGGTTGGACTTGGGCTATACTTGCATGTCTTCAATCTAGTTGGACTTGGTCTTCACTTGTATGATGTGGTCTTGAGTCTTCAATATGGTTGAATATGACTCAAAAATAAAATTAGCTCGACATGAGCTGACTAACACTGGACTGAACTAGCTCAACATGAGCTGACTAGTATAGAACTAAAACTCAAAATAATCAAATAATAACTAAAATGGACTCAGATAGGCTAAGCCCTTATTACAGATGGACTCATAAATTATTGATCAATTCATAGAGGGTTGAAAAGCCTCCGTCTTATTCTGGTACCTCCGGTGTCCCCACCAGGACTCATACTGACACCTAACAGACTTGACTATGCATTCCTATAGTAGAAAATTTTATTGAACTTTTTTTGACCTAAACCTAAGAGATTATAGGTTCTCTAGGTTTGATTCTAGCTTGACATGCACATGAAAACTTACAATGGACTCCTAGCAAATTCCAAAGGGTATGCCAGAAGTATAATGCAAACCTAACATGCGTAATGAATGCATGCAGTATGCTAATTCCAACTAAATGCAATCTAATGATCCTAAAAATGCTAGAGGTGTCTAAAAAGGGAAGAAAATAGGAAGTAGGTTCAAAATTTGTTCAGTAGGGTAGGGAAAAAGGTTCAAGGTTAGTTGGATAAAGTAGGATAAAAGAAGGGGTGTCATGGACTAATCCTAGACTAATGAGGCTGACCTTACGGGGTTGCGGTATATCTATGGGGTTTACATAATGGAAGGATGGTTATTAATCTCAGGGAAGAGGTCCTTAATGGAAACTATAGGAGGAGGCTCATCCTGAGGGTACTGATTCAAAGAGATCTGGTCTTTAATAAATTCTTCAGGTTCTTGTATTTTAAGACTAGACTCTATAATTTGGCTCTCCTCTATGGTTTCCTCAGGTAAGGCTCTAGTAGCAGTACCTAGGTTCTCTTCCTCTATTTGTTCTTCCACTATAGCTTTAGGTTGGATGTGGTCAAGGTCAACTAGTTTTGGGTTGGTTTCTACCTGGGTATCTACTGGGTCAGCTAATTCGAGGTCTACTAAAGGTGTCTTCTCTTCGCCCTCATACTCATCCACTAAGATCGCATCAGCTTCATACACTTCTGCATTAATGTAAGTCTTGTAAATCTCAAGAATGGTTGGGGAAGGTCGACTAAGGAAAAATTGGCTAGGTCCTGGTTTCTGAGTATGGGCAATAATCCTAGTAGGTTCAGGTTGCCTAAGGGGTAGTGGCTCACTACTGGGTTCATATTTAGGGGTACTAATCCTATGGGATTCAAGTTGGCTAGGAGAAACTTGACTAGTACTAGGCTGATACCTAGGGGTTATGGGCTCTCTGGGCTCATAGGACAAGAGTGCAGATCTATGGGTCATGGAATTATAGGATCTGGGATCATAGGATTTAGGTTCAGCTCTATGGGTCTTGGGTCTACTGGGCTCAAGGGATATGGGCTCATAGGTTCTAGAGTCATAGGATTTGGAGTCATAAGATCTATAGGTTGTGGGTATATAGGTTAAAGATGGCTCAGGTTTGGATCTAGTCTAGGTCCTCCTAGGTTTAGGATTATAGTATGGGTCAAGATGAGGGGCTCTCCTAGGTTCAACCTCACGGTATGGATCAGGGTTTGGCATCCTCCTAGGTTTAGGATTATAGTATGGGTCAGGATGAGGGGCTCTCCTAGGTTCAACCTCAAGGTATGGATCAGGGTTTGGGGTCCTCCTAGGATCATAATAAGGGTCATGGCGAGGGGTTTTCCTAGGCAGAGGGGACTCAGGATCTGGCTCAGACTGGGTCCTACATGTCTCCTCTAGGGTTCCTAGTAGGGCATCTATTTGTTCAAGCTTCTGGGTCAACTGGGCATTTGCTTGCTCAAGCCTATGATTGAGGGTTTGGGCTAACCTTTCTCCAAGGGCATCAAATTTAGCATCAAGATGGTCCATGGATTCAGCCATTTATGAAGGAGGTGGGTGATGTGAAACCCCTGATCTAGTGCTCATGCAAGACTCGATCAAACCAACTACAGCTCCCTAGACCTAGAGTCCAAAACTAGGTGCTCAATCAGGGTGGCAAACTAGCCTATAATAACCTTGTACTCAGCCAGACAGGTGTAAAGGGAGTGTTAGGTCCCTGATTGCCAATCCTAGACACCAATTAGAGATTGGCCAGGTAGGCAGACCAGCACACAAGCCCTTTGGGATTGAATTCCTGAACCATCGTTCTAGACACTAAGCACAAGGCACACACAGGTTAACTTGACAAGGTGATTTAACACTAGCCCGGACCCGACCAGTTGGTGTCCCTAGCCCACTAGGGCAAATTAAGTCTAATCGATTTTAAGTTAGGCATGTGATCGAATGCAGGGGATGTAGTTTTTGGCTAAGGAGAGGTTATCAACTCCTCCCCTTATCTGATATAGCAAGAGTGCCCTTAAAAGAAAATTATGCAATGATGGCTGGCAGATGAGGATGCAAATTAGAGTTTAGATTTTTTTGGAGAATATATAAATTTTTTTATATTTTGATATTTTCTTAAATAGAAGGAAATTTACAAATTATGGCCTAATATTCAGGAAATATACTAAAATTAAAAGATATGCAAATATACTAAACAAAACCCCAAACCTTCCAAATTTGTCTTGCTGAAAAAAATGGAGCTGAAAATTTGTAGGCTATATTTCAGCTTGCAGAAACTGGACATACTGAAATAAAATCTGCAAAAACTTTATAAAATAACTTGAATTAAGATGAATCCATAAAAATAAATTTCATAATTTTTTGAGTTCTGAGCAGTGACAAATAACTAAAAGAACAGAGTATATATGGACTAAAAAAAATGCAAAAAAGAAGCCCTAATCTAAGCTCTGATACCAGATGATGCGGAACTAATATGCATGCGCTTAATTTTGTGTGTTTTGTATGTGGGGTTAGGTGATTAATTCCTAAATATCAGATTAAAATAAGTTGTAGGGAATTCTATATAAATTTTAGAAACTAAGCATGCAGATTAGGATCTAAGAAAGCAGTAAAGATGGATCGCCGGGGCTGAGAAGCCTCGGTTAGGGCAAGTTCCCCCACAATAAAATAACTGACGGCAGAGGGGGTGTACCTGACAACGTATGATGCACCTGGTGAAGATTGCAGCAAATGGATCACTCGTTCCTTGATTGATGTAGCCTGGAAAACCGAGCCAAAGATCGCGGATACCCGGCTTTCTGCTCGGTAGTCCGATTGAGGCTTGGCTGGAGTCGTTGGATTCGTAGAAACTCGGGGACCTGCAAATGACTTGTCAGGGGTTAGAAAGCTCACAAGGGAACAAGGAAACAAGAGAAAAATAGCAAGGGGAATAAAGTTTTGGAGGGGGCGGCCAGGGCTCTGGAAGGATGGTTGGCGATAGAAATCTGTTGCAACTCTGGGAAGAAGAAAGCACCAATAAAACCCCTTAAGCACAAAGCAGGGTAGCACAAAGCAGGGCAGCACAAAGCAATTGAAGAGAACTCAAGTTTTAATTCATATATCAAAATCAATCCTCATACAAGAGACTAGGGTCTTTTAAATAGACCCTTAGTCTTGGGCTCCAAGTAAGGACACATTAGTCTTTACACAAGAATCCTACTCCTACCCAAACCCTAGCTAGAAAATAAGGAAATATTAGGTAGAAAAAATCCCTAAAAATTCTCTCCTTCTCTCTTGACTTGGTCAACACTCCAAGGATGCCTAGGGGGACATGTTAGGCTTCTAAGAGTAGCAAGGGGCCGGCCCAAAGGGCCTTGGGTGCATGGGCTTGGGCCTCTGGAAGCTGGGGTGAACTGGTAGCCAGGTAGCAGGAAGATTCCCTGGTATCTTGCTTCTTAAGAGCTTGGGCTTGGCTCCTGGGCTTGATTTCTTTGGGCTAGGATGCAGGTGGTGTTGGGAATTGTGTCCCAAAGCCAATCGCCTGGGTTGTAGGTGGTTGAACTAAGTATTGTACTTTTTCTTTGAATTAATAAAATATATTTTTGGCAGCTTATCACATACTAAATTTTCCTGAAATGAACTCTTTTCATGTGATGAAGTCCTTAGGACTACACTGACATCGATACAGAGAGGATGTATCGAGTGGTCCTTAAACCCTGTTCACAACCAAAGGATATATTGTACTGGACGGCAATATATCAAGTATAGGTTGTTGTAGTTCACATCGTTTGGTTGTCCTCTTGATCAAATGAGTGTGGTGACACTGATGTGATCTGCAAGTGGGATATGTGATATCTTATTGAACGTGACTCCGTGCAGCCCCTTTCTGCCAAAGGGATACTCACGATTGGATATGGGTATATGTGTTCCTCTGACCTGAGGTCATCACGGTAGCTTGCAAGCAACTTCCTGTGCTTTGGTGCCGGACTACCCGGATTTTTAATCCGGTGATGGAAGGTTTCTGGGTACAGGCAAGTACTTGTGGAGCAGTGATGGACCAAGATGGAATTGAACTATCCAAACAGTTTGGATTGAATGTCTCGTAGTATCTCAATTTAGCAAATCCTCGGCCGGGGTAGTCCTAGTGAAGAGTCACTGGGCTTGCAAGGTTGAGACACGTAGTCGACTGACTAAGTTTGGGTTGGCAGCCCAATCTCAGTCATCCCGAGCATTAGAGGTCAAAGGGATGAATTATACGATAACCATATGCCAGAGGTTCGATAGTAGCTCCCGCATCTTTGACCTATCCGGATGCCGGGACCCATTGCTAGATGGTTTCCTATGCTGGTACTAGAATTGTTCTAGTGCTACCATTTAGGTTCGAACCTATGAGGTCACACGCCATAAAGGATTACTCTTTGATCCGGATACTAATTACGATTAAGAATCGTCTCGGTTTTATGGTCATGGTATTTTTTGAGCACTCTTTTCCCCATCTTACCCTTATCTGTGTCAACCGAAAATTGTTCCGGGTTGACCAGGACTGCGCCAGGATTTTTTTGAATCAGTTTTAAACTGATTCGGAGTTCGTTTTGGCCTTAAATTGGTTGTGAACCAATTTTAATCCCTTGAACCAGATTCAATTGGATTGAACCGCTCTTAATTGGATTGGGAATCCATGAACCGAGGGATTGCTTGGACCGGTTTTGAACCGGTGTTCTTTTTGGTTTCAGCGTGACCGTTTTACACGGTCTTTCGCTGGAAAGAACACAAGAGGCCGAACAACCAAACGTCACCGTCTCTTCCTCTCCCACCACCCGTTGCATTTTCTCCTGTTTATTATTGATTAAATGAGAGAATGGCAGCTCTTTGATCGGACTCTTCACCTCCCTGGCCTCTCCATCTTCCCCTACTGTCCTTATAAATTAAGCAGCCCCTATTTCTGTCAATGATACACTGAGTAACAGCAAGCAAAAAAAATTCTAGGTACTGTTCTTTGAGAGGCTGATTTGAGCTTGATCCTTTCAATCCACTGGGTGCTTATAGGGCTGGGTTTTGGAGTGTTTTAGGGAGAGAAAGAAGAGCTAATCTCTTGTTCATTGTTGTGCTCAAACCAAGGACTGCAGCAAAGTTCTTTTGCTACTATCAACCATGACTAACCTCCCTTTCAGTGGCTAGCACCACACGAGAAGTAGGATCCAAGAGCCCCGGGTGTGTCTCCCCTCTAGAGGGAGTATCATTCTACTCTTGGGAGCTAGAGAGACGAGCCCAGTTTGCTGCAGCTGCTCCCAAACGAAGGAAACTTGCTGCTATCTTTTCTGTAATAGAGTTTCTGGCAGCAGCTTTTGGGTGAATTTGTACACCCTTTATACTGTGTTTTCCTTGCAGATTTTGGTGGAAGATCGAAGAACATTCGATCACCTTGCTGCTGCTTCGATTCGGGAGCAAACGGAGGTTCGAAAGGTGGTGTTCCGACATCATTTTTCTAGCTCAAAACAGAGTGTTCAAACGTCCCAAGGAAGAAGACTGCTGGAATAGATTTATCCCTGCTATTCCAGCCTATTCCAGGTTTATTCCAGAGTTATTCCAGCCAGAATAAAGGTATGAAAAAATTAATTTTTTAATCATGCATAAATAGATCTTTCTATTTATATATTTTGCAAATAATTTTATATCATGATACATGCCTACATGCAACATGAATAGATTAGGTTCTGGGTGGAGCAGTTTTCCATTGCGCGATTTTTAAAAAAAGTTTTAAAATCCATTCTGCTCCCGCAGCTATTTGCATGCCTAGTGTAGGATCATGTCAAACCACCTGCACCACTTTCTTTCAGGTGGATCTTTGGAATCATGGATGCCCTGGTCTATGAATATACTCTGGCATCTGGAAGGGAAGTTGGGTATCTGGAGGGCATTTGCAAGGAATCAGGGTTTTCTGAATTTTCCTCCTTGGTCTTCAAATCTTCAAGCTAGGTTGGACTTGGGCTATACTTCCATGTCTTCAATCTGGTTGGACTTGGTCTTCACTTGTATGATGTAGTCTTGAGTCTTTAGTATGGTTGGATAGGACTCAAAAAAATAAAATTAGCTTGGCATGAGCTAACTAACACTGGACTGGACTAGCTCAACATGAGCTGACTAATACTGAACTGAAATAACAACTCAAAGACTCAAATGACAAACTAAAAATGAACTCAAATGGGCTAAGTAATCCACAAAGGGTTGTGAAGCCTCTGTCTTATTCCGGTGCCTTTGGTGTCCCCACCACGACAGCACTGTGCGGATATCCATGCCTCTGCCAATATCCTCCAGCTGCTGATATCACCTGAAGACCTCTAGGATGACTGCCTCTACAGCTGAAGATCCTAGCTCGTATCCTGGCACCACAGATTGTTGCTTTCCTTCTATCTGGCAGATGCATCAGTATGTTCTTGAGAGAACCTTGCAAACCGACCTGGCACTCACTGTAACTGGAGCTCTACCTGACACAATCTCCACAAAGCCATGCCATACTCTGCACTCTCAGCTCCACCTGGCTAAGTGCACCCCGATGTCCGTGCAAGGATATGGTCCTTCATGCACCTCCCGCTCTGAACATGTATCAAAAAACTGCTCCACCCGTGAAGCCACCTGTCACCGGTGCTCCACCTGAAACTGAAGTCCCCCTGATGCCATAGAAAGAAACCTCGAGGCCAGCCTCTCAACACTGCCCTACTGAGCATGACCTGAAATTTGTACCTAGTCGCTGTCTCCTCGGACCCTCCGCATCATCGTGGACCTCTTCGAGACCATCTCGGATACTCTGTAACCCCGCAGGAACCTTCGAAACTTAGGAGCTCATCCCATCTCCTCAAATTAGCAACTGAACATAGCAACCATCGCAAGTGGCTGCTCCATCATGTCCCAACCTGTCCATAGGCCGCATGATGTCCATCATGTCCCAGCCTATCTCTAGGTTGCATGACATCCCTGGCACTCCCTGAGCTGCCAGCCTCCATCAGCTCCAGTGGCTACATCATCATGTCCCAGCCTATCCATAGACAGCATGATCATGTCCCAGCCTCTACTGATGTACTCGGGTCTCCTGAGACCTCCCTAGTGCTCCCTGAGCTACCAGCCTCCATCAACCTCTGCTGATGTACCTCCCTAGTGCTCCCTGAGACCTGTCCCTGATCTTCTTGAGCTGCCAGCCTCCATCAGCTCCAGTGGCAGCATCATCATGTCCCAGTCTATCCATAGGCTGCATGATCATGTCCCAGCCTTTACTGATGTACTTGATCTCCCTGAGCTAATCAACTCCCAAGACCCACCTCCAGTCAAGTGAGATACCACACCCACGTATAGCTCCATCATGATCAAGGTAGCTGGAGACCTACCAATCGCTCTCCTCTATAGTGACCAAGAGCCTGGTCCACTATCGATGAAGCTAGCACTCATGCTTTGAAGATCTCCAGTGTGTGTCGCTCCACCTATACTGAACCATAGATCACCTGACCTGTCAATGCTCCACAGCACAGGACCCATAGCTCTGCTCCACTGTCACGAGCTCTTGCACCACAGGATCCATCATCCTCGATAAGATCCACACAACTAGCAGACTTCCACACTGCTCCCAACACCATGAACCTCTATCCACCTGGGAGAGCCGAAAGATGGAACCAACCTGCTCAAGCTGCCCGCACACACGGCCACTGCACTGCAATCTCTACATCATCTATGATCTGACTCCATCACCAGATCCAACCTAGCTCAACACAAAGAGCTTGAAACATGGAATCCAATGGCACATATGGAACTCAAATCGGAGTTCGATTGAGCCTAGAATCACCAAAAAAATGAGTCAGCATGAATTTTAGAGCAGTGATTTGAACGTATCGGTTCAACATGAACCAAGTCACAGGTTCACGCATGGTCTCCTCGATCTACCATTGCCATTGCTGCTGGTCCACGGCAGAACCCATGGACCACAGCATTTCCCAGCCATCGCCGTCGCTTCCGGCTACCATGCACCGCCTCCGGTAATTGTCCCGTGACCATGCCGAGCCTCTGGCGATCGCCCACGTGCTGCCTCATGCCATCTGCATGACTTATGACCATTCGCACGCCGTGTCCTCGCCCCTGCACTGCATCCGCACCCGCAACCGGTGAGCCGCACCGCCGTCTCTTCCCTGCGCCATGGCTGGTGCTACCCTGCACCGTGCTTATGCTAGCGAGCTTGATGCGATGTCTCCGCATCGCTCTGCACCATGTCTGCACCCATGGCAACATCGTGCCCTGTGATATGCTTGTGCCTTGTGCCAACATCATGCTCTAGCTGACTCTGCCACTCTGCAACCAGAGGCCTCTCTGCCCGAGCCGACTCCACGATGGCTGAGCCGGCTCTGCGATGCCCAACCCAGCTCCCTGTGATGGCATACACTTCTTCTTCTTGGCAGCCATGCCCCTGATTGGGCATTCTCTCCTTCATCTTTGCCATTGCATTCTAGCACAAGGGAAGACTGAAACTCCCTCTGATCTATGCCAACGCGATCTGGATTTTCATCCATCGCCACCGAGCCATCTAGATCTGATAAAAATATCTCCATCTCCATCGAAGATCCATAGATCCAGACCCAGACTCCATGACCCCCAGGCCGACGATCCTCCATGGCTTTCAAATCCAAGAATCTGAACTCCAGCCATGCCATCACAATCTTGATCACGTTCGTCGCCACTGGGCCATCCGCCAGATCTCCATCTCTGGCACGATCAAGAATTCTCTCCCAGTGAAGGTAGCAGGCCCTCACCTCTGATCTTACCCCCGAAAAGATCTTTGACAAATCCACCATGCTTCCTACTGCCCAGAAATGGAGCCCAAGAGGGGGGTGAATTGGGTCTTTTAAAAAATTAAAGCAATAATGTGCAGGCCTTGAGGTGTTTGTGAGTTATGAAATTGATGCACTAAGTTATATGCAGCGGAAAGCAATAAATAGAGTGCAATAAGTAAAGAGGAAGAGATAGAAGAGACAATCACACACAAACACAAAGTTTATAGTGGTTCGGTGCAAACCTAGCACCTACATCCACTCCCCAAGCCATCCTTGGGGATTCCACTATAATCTCTCCAAGATTACAGCCAACTTGTTTTTCCAAAGGCCCACAAGTCAAAACCTATGTTGGTTTTGTCACCTAGGCTCACCAATTAACCTTTACACTTGTTTTATCTTCAGGCTCACAAGTTAACCCTAGTTGGTTTTATCACTTTGGCTAACCAATAAACCACAACAACCTTCTTTCAAGATACCCTTGAAAGCAAGGTCAAATCAAAAAAGAATTTCAGATATACAATTCAAAATAAACAAAACAAACTCTCTTCAAGAGTAGAATGGAAGCTTTGAGGCTTAAGTTGATGCTTTGTCTTGTCTTCTCCTTGGAATATTCTTCAAGCACTCTTTTTGGAAAGATGAAAGGATGGGCTTGTAAGCTTTTTCAGGGAATCACACTTTAAATGGCTTTTGAAGTGAAGTTCTTGAGGGAATATTGGCTTTTGAGCTTTTAATGGACTTCAATGCTTCAAGAATAAGTTTGGTGAAGCTTAAATACTTCAAAAAATTCTACAAAATAGTTTGTGACCATTTGAGCTTCGAATCTAGCCATTGGGAGCTTGAAAAGATACTTCTGCAACTCAAAAAAATAGATCCGTTAGGCCTATCAGAACCTGAGTGTCGACACTTGGTTTGTCAGGTGTTGACACTTGGCTGTCAGGTGTCGACACTTGAACTTTCAAGTGTCGACACTTGATTCATAGGTGTTGACACTTGATACAAAAACACTCCAATGGCCATGTTCTGGATTTTAAAAAAGTCTTAGGCCTTGAGTCGACACTTGGGAACTTAAGTGTCGACACTTGAGTTTCAGGTGTTGACATTTGAATTTTGGGTGTCGACACTTGACATGCCAAGAAGTTTTTCTGCATGCCAAGAGCTGAAGTGTTGACACTTGACTTCCTAGGTGTCGACACTTGGTTCTGAAAAATTCTTAATTAAGCGCAAATTAAGCAAAAAACACAAGTGTTGAATATAAAACATAAAACCAATGTAAATAACAAATAAATGAACTCTTTTAAGACCTTTTTGCATGGAGAAGACTCCTCAAATCATGAAAAATGCTTCGTGCCACAGCATGCCATGATACTTCAATTTTGAGAATTTGAGGTTCTTGCTTCTTGAAAACTCACAACTAGAATAAACATTAGTACACAATATGTACTCAACATTTTGTTATTCATCAAAATCACTAGGTGGAGCCAACAATCTCTCCCTTTTTGATGATGACAAAACCTTGAGTATCTCAACATTTAATTTCAAATTTCAAATTTGATAATTCAAGAATATGATTTCATGCTAATACTTCCACAACTTGCATAGTTAAGAAGGATGAATCACCCCCATAGTTAGACAATTCTAATCAGAACAAGCAGAATATTGGTAGCAGATCTATGCAATATTGGTATCAGATCTAATTTGAAATTCATAAAAAATAAGGATAGGATTCTACTCCCCCATTTTATCAATCATTAGAAAAAGGGAGTAAACTCCCCCTCAAAATGGGCATGGAGACAAAAAGTAGTAGAGTATCAGAGTTGATTCAAGAGTTAATTAATAATAATAATTTTTTTAAGAGTTAACAGGTATCAGAGTCAAAATGTATATCTATCAAGTAAATGTAAACAATCAAGCTGTCAAGATCAATCATAGTGATGCACAAATTATAAACATCAAGTATTGCATATATATATCTGTCAAGTAATGTTTTCAGTAAAAAATTTGCTGACTCATCAGCAATACTGAAACAAACAAAATACATCATGAGTCATAAATCATAAGGAACATGAGTCATAAAGAGCATACAACACAATAAACATCTATGAGGCTAATCCTCATCAGATGGGATCTCAAAAGATATAGGACCTGTAATCCTAGACCTATGGGCTAGACCACTAGGAGTCTTCAAAATACCATGACTTCGAGTCCTAGTAGAAGGTCCAAAACGGGGAACAACCCTAGAAGCTCTAGTAGAGGGAGGTGGGAGAGTCTCAGCAGGAGTGACAAAGACTGGATCAGTGGAGACAGGTGTGCCAGTCGAATTAGTAGGAGGAATATCAGGAGACTGTGGCTCTTAGCTGACTACCTCATATCCATCTGCACCACCTTCACTGTCACTATCACTATCTTCTCCAATAACATCAATATCTCTGTCCTTAGTCCCATCAGCACGGTCACCACCATCAATAGTGTCATCATGTCCATCCTGGTGGTCATCGGCATCATCATCATCAACAGCATCAGGGGGTGGAGCTGCAGGTGCTGCTGGAGGTAGAAGGGATCTTAGTAAGTCTTCAATATGAGCAAAACCCTCCTCCATAGTTCGACGAATCTCAGCATGCTCCATGGTAGTATGTGCACGAAGACCCTCAATCTCAATACGCAACTAGGTCTTGTGGACACCCAGTCCAATCATCTCACTCTGGAGATCAGTGAACTGCTATCTCTCATACTCCTCAAAGGATAAGTCCATAGAAGGTGGAGGAGGATCCAAATATGTAGCTATCGAGGTCATCACCTCTGCCTTTGATGCATGAGCAACCTTAGGAGGTGAACTAACTGGCCCTGATGGCCTTGCCTCTACCTCTCGAATCTCGTCCTCCTTATCTGGCTCCTGGCTAGACTCTCTCCGAACCCACCGACCTGCGACCAGTCTGTATCCCATGCGATGTAGCGACCTCTCGTCATAGACGTCCATGTGTAGAATCTCCTTGGGGATCTCCCCCTCCAAGGATACTCCACAAGCTCTAAAAAGTTTGGTCTGCTCCATACCGTAGGGTAAACAGTGTCGTCGCTGGGTCACAGCATCTCTTATCTGTACTAGCATCATGGATGGTATATCAATGTGAGTCCTCCAAGTTAGACATACCATAAGCATCAGCTCCCTCTCGGTGATGAAGTCGAAGCGCCCAGTCTTCGGAAGTAATATCCGAGCTGTGATATGGTGCAGAAGGCGCATCTCCATTGAAAGTTGGTTCACGGTGACCACCATCACTCCGCGAACATCCTTACGCTGAAGGATGCACCTGAAAGCATCCTCTATATCCTCCACAGAGAACATACTGATGCCATGATGAGGAATCTGCCATACTATGCTCAGAAGCTCCTCAATCAAAGATATCTCTACTCCCCTGATCAAAGTCCTCCACAATAAGTGACAGCAATCCATAGCACCATAAAACTCATGCACTAGGTGGGGGTAATACCTCTCCTGCATGGTGCAGAAGGGTACCAGACCTGCATCAATGAGTGTCCGTCGGATCTGGAAATGCTATCGATCGAAGAACTCGAGGTCAATCCGATGTCCTGAAGCTACAGCCTTCCCTGCCATCCTCTCTGCAGGGGAACCTAGGGCAATTGAACTACTGGCCTCTCCTGTATCATGTCTAGTCTTGGTCCTCCTCTCCGATTCCTGACTAGGTCTCCTAATAGTTAATCGCTTTCTTGGACCCATCATAATCAAACTGAACAAAAAAGGAAGAAGGATAAATAACCTAGGAGAGTATAGGTTTTAATCAGGTTAAGAACTTAGGCTAAAGGAGACTATGTCTTCCTAAAAAAGGAATACTGGCTTTCAAGAGAAGCAAGAATAGGTTTTGAAAACTGGGATTAACCAAATTTGAAGTGTAAAATACAAGAAATCAAGGGTGAAATACCTTTAACATAAGAAATCGGGTGTGAAATATCTTAAAATACAAGAAATCGAGGGTTAAAAGGACATTTTAGGGTTATAAAACTAATCCCAATATATATAAAATATATTTAAATTGCAAAAATTATATTCAAAATACAAAAAATACATTTTATAAGGCTAGTGAACTAGATTTAGCTGAATATGTGGGATTTGGGTTAAAACAAATTAGGGTTTTAGTTTAAACAACAAAGTAATGAAAATGAGGGTAAAATGTTATGAAAACATCACAAATGCTCTTTCCAAAACAATGAAAATGTAATAAATAGTTTAGAAAACCAGATTTTAGATGAAAACCATGATTATTTCAGCCAAAAATCAATCCAACAGTGATTTAAAAAAAATGGATGGAATGAGTGGGAAATTGACCAAAAATCCATGACAAAACCCGGAGGAATGCATTCAAGTATGATTCCTTCTAAATAGAATCTTCCAAATAGCTAAAAACGTCGAAAAATCCAATCAAAATTCATTGAAAATGGATGGAAACCCTATTCCTAGGTTACATAGTTCCGAAACAACAAGAACGAGAAGGAAAATACCTTATTTTTGGTTGGAGCAAACGGGAAATGAGTTGATTTGGATGGAGTGGGGCTTTGGGGACCACTGGAGCTCGAGAGAAAATGAGGAAAATCAAAATACAAAACCCTCGGTCCATCCTAAAAAGCCAAAAATTTTTTGCGAGTGTCGATACTTGGGATTTCTCAAGTGTCGACACTTGGTCAGGTGTCGACACTTCGCAAAACCCAAGTATCGACACTTGGCCAAGAAAATCCCCAAAAATCTATAAAAACTTCAAAAATTCAAGGATGTTTTTAAAAGCTTTAGGGACTAAACACAAGTGATTTTTTTTTTGAGTAAAATAACTTGGATAAGATAAAATTTGAGAGAGTTCTAAGAGAATGGATCAATGATACCTAACTCTCTTCTAATCAGACAAAATCTCTCTTCACTCAATGGTTTGGTAAACACATCAGCTAATTGATCATCAGTACACACAAACTCAAGTACTACATTAGAGTTTTGTACATGATCTCTTATGAAATGATGTCTTATTTCAATGTGTTTACTTCTTGAATGTTGCACAGGATTCTTAGTTAGATTGATTGCACTAGTATTGTCACATCTTATGGGTGTCTTAATTAGTTTAATACCAAAATCTTCGAGTTGTTGTTTGATCCATAGAATTTGAGCACAATAACTTCTGGCTGCTATATATTCAGCTTCAGCTATAGATAGAGTAACTGAATTCTGTTTCTTGTTGCTCTATGAGATCAAATTTACTCCAAGAAACTGATAAGTTCCACTAGTACTTTTATGATCAAGTTTACACCCAGCAAAGTCAGCATTAGAATAAGCAATCAATTCAAATGAAGAATCTCTAGAGTACCAAAGACCAATTTCAATTGAGCCAGATAGATATCTAAGTATGTGTTTAATAGCCAAAAGATGAGACTCTTTAGAATTAGATTGATATCTAGCACACATACAAACACTAAACATGATATCTGGCCTACTGGCAGTAAGATATAATAATGAACCAATTATTCCATGATAAAGTTTTTGGTCTACAGATTTACCTAATTCATCCTTGTCAAGTCTATAAGAGGAGCTCATAGGGGTACCTAATGTCTTGGTGCTCTCCATCCCAAACTTCTTAAGTATTTCTTTTGTGTACTTGGCTTGGTTGATGAAGATGCCCTCTTTGGTATGCTTTATTTAGAGTCCGAGAAAGAAGTTCAGTTCTCCCATCATGCTCATCTCGAACTCACCCTGCATTAACTTTGCAAACTCTTGACAAAGAGATTCGTTAGTAGCACCAAATATGATATCATCTATATATATTTGTACTACTAAGATATCATTATTCTTTTTCTTTAAAAATAAGGTTTTGTCGACATTACCTCTAGTAAAGTCATTTTTGAGTAAGAAAGAACTTAAACGATCATACCAAGCTCTAGGAGCTTGTTTTAAACCATATAAAGCTTTATGAAGTTTGAAAACATGATTTGGAAATTCAGGGTTTTCAAAACTAGGTGGTTGTTCAACATAAATCTCTTCTTTGATAAAACCATTCAAAAAGACACTTTTAACATCCATTTGAAATAATTTAAAATCCATAAAACAAGCAAAAGCCAATAATAGCCTAATTGCCTTAAGTCTAGCCACAAGAGCAAATGTTTCATCAAAATCAATCCCTTCCTCCTGATTGTATCCTTTGGCAACTAGTCTAGCCTTATTTCTTGTAACAATATCATTTTCATCAAGTTTGTTTCTAAAAATCCATTTAGTGCCAATAATTAAAACATTTGAAGGCCTATCTATTAAAGTCCAAACATTATTTCTTTTAAATTGATTAAGTTTGTCTTGCATAGCATTTATCCAATTACTATCATTTTCAGCTTCTTCAATAGTCTTAGGTTCAATCTGAGAAACAAATGCTAAGTAATCACAAATATTTCTAAGAGATGAAAGAGTACTTACACCTTTAGCTGGATCACCAATGATAAGTTCTTTGGGGTGACCATGAGCATACCTCCATTCCTTGGATAGAGAATCAACTATAGATGTGTTTTCATCACTTTATGCTTGATCTCCTTCCTTGTTTTGATCAATTTCTTATTCCTTGGCAGGCTCTTCATTGTTGTTTACTTCTTTAGTTCTTTCAGTACCTGTTTTATCAGAATGCACATCTTCTTTTCTAGAAGATTTCTGATCAGACTCATCAAATACTACATGTATGGATTCTTCAACAACAAGAGTTCTTCTATTGAAGACCCTGTATGCCTTGATAGATATAGAGTAGCCTAGAAAGACACCCTCATCTGACTTGGCATCAAATTTGCTCAAATTGTATTTATCATTGTTTAAGATGAAACAATGGCATCCAAAAATATGAAAATATCGAATTGAGGATTTTCTACCCTTCCAAAGCTCATACCGTGTTTTCTTTAAAATCGGTCAGATTAAAACACAGTTTAAAACATAGCATGTAGTGTTTATGGCTTCCGCCCGAAAATATCTAGGTAGGTCATTTTCACAAAGCATGGTGCGTGCCATTTCTTCAAGAGTTATATTTTTTCTCTCTACCATCCCATTTTGTTGAGGTATCCTAGGTGCTGAAAAATTGTGATGAATGTCATTTTCAATACAGAATTAGTCAAAATCAGAATTTTCAAATTTGGTTCCATGGTCACTTCTCAAAGATACAATTAAAACACCTTTTTCATTCGAAACTCTTTTATGAAATCTAATGAATTCAGAAAATATTTCATCTTTGTGTGCTAAAAACATGACCCAAGTAAAACGTGATAAATTATCTACAATGACTAGATCGTACTTCTTACCTCCCAAACTAGATGTTCTAGTCGGCCCAAAGAGATCCATATGAAGCAACTCTAAGGGTCTAGATGTAGAGATTACTCCTTTTGGTTTAAAAGATGATTTGGTTTATTTTCTAAGCTGGCATGCACTACAAATCTTATCCTTTTCAAAATTGAGTTTTGACAAATCTTTTATCAAATTCTTTTTGCTAAGTTTTGAAATCAAATGCATACTAATATGTCCTAGTCTACGATATCAAAACCAACTAGTTTCATTAATCTTGGCTTCCATTGCCACTAGGCATTGACCATTTTGAACAGGAAGATCATCAAGATCAACCATATAAATATTGCCATGCCTATGACCAATGAACTTGATGTCATTGTCATCTAAACTAGAAACAATGCACAACGAAGATTCGAAAGTAACTTTGAAATCCTTGTTACATAACTGACTAATGCTAAGTAAGTTATGTTTCAAACCATCTACATACAAAACATTATCAATATAAGTAGAAGGGGTGATGTGGACTTTACCAATTCCAACAATTTTTCCTTTACCATTATCACCAAATATCACATTACCACCATTTTGATATTCGAGTGATGAGAACTGCTCCACATCTCCGGTCATATGCCTTGAGCAACTACTATCGAGGTACCACATTTTTTTCTTATAGGTTGCAAGGCATACCTGCAATAAAAATCAGGTGGAGACTTTAGGTACTCAAGTCATCTTGATTCCTTTCAGGTTAGTAATAATGGTTCCTTTAGGAACCCAGATTTTCTTAACATTACTAAATCTTCTCTTATTGCACAAATAAGATTTATGCCCTGTAAGGGTTTTGGTGACCAGGGCGGAAGCGTGGATTTCAAAAAATTTATTATGAAACCACTACCAAACCCTTAACCCAAGACCTCCTTACTAGGAATTAAAACATACAAACATGCATATATAATATAAACTAGAGTTTAGGCACCAACCTGAATCGCTAGTATCCAATCCAATGAAGAAAATCCTGATTCAGCCTTCTTCTCCACCAGGCACCCAAACGTTCATCCTCCAATGGTGATCCATATGAAACTTGAACCAAGGAAGAACTCCTTCTTCAAGTTGCTTGGAGAAGTGGAGCTCTTTCGGTAGCCTTTGGTCTATTGATCACTGTAGGACACCCTGTCCTACTGTAGGGCACTAAAGACACTCTCCTAAATCACTCTTGGTTTTAGGACAACCCTCCTCTAGGACCCCTTAGGCTTACGTCCTAAAACAAAGCCTTGTCCTAGTAGAAAAGACCTTGTCTTAACAAGACAAGTCTTGTCTTAAAGAAAGAAGGAGGGAGAGAGAGACACTCAGAATAGTAATTCGATGGAATTCTTATATTTATGACTCATTTCACCACCCCCTATTTATAGATATAAGAGGGGCGTGTAATATGTCCTCCCATCATCTTATTAGATATGATTTTTCAAGACCGAAGAGATGTTATCTGGCTTGAAGAATCATATCTAATAAGCCCATTCATGCACCGAAGGCCTTATTCACATCCCTTCTTTTATCTGGAGAAATTCTCACTTGCCACATGTCAATTACCGGTCCCTAGGAAGCCAAGAGGCACCTCTTCAATCTCCAAACATCGAAGACTATGAAGAGTCCTGATAGTAGAAGGACTCTCCATCATAACCGTGCACCACATGAAGAGTTGTGACTCTTCATGCACCACGCGCACCATCCTTCTTCCATGCAAATTTCAAAGAATGTTGACCAGTCAAAATATAGGCAATATGGGTGTCATTGGAAAGACCATAAAATCTCCTTTCTGACCATATAAATTATATTCAAATTAGATATTTATAGCTCATTCTGTGCCCTTTTGAAGTTAAGGTATCATTTAGGTACCAAGAGTCCCATGCCATTGGGACTCTTCATGTATGGCGCCTAAAATGCCCTTAAATCCAAATTAAACTCAGATTTAGCTTTGATTAGGCTAGCCCCACTTAGGACTCAACCTAATTTAGGTTTCCTATAATTAGGTTAGCCCAATTAGGAAGCAACCGGACCCAATCCAATTGGGTTAGAAATTTGGTTAGCCTACATATGCTAGTATGTAATCCGGCTAACCAATTAGGATCCTATGACCCTAATTAAATCATAAATGACTTCCTTGGCCCAGTCTTTATTATGTGTGACTCATTGGGTTCCACATCTAGCCAGCAGTAGGTTTAGGTTTGAGCTGATTCGATCCGATCGAACCTGATTGACTTAATTAGGTCAAATTTGCTCATCTAATTGTCCAATTCGAATCACATATTGAATTGACTCATGAAACCAAATCAATTGATTCATGAAGACCTACAAGACAAGATTGACGTCTAACAATGTGTCATGCCTACCCGGAAGATGAGGAATTTGGTTGGATTTACCAAAATACCCTTCATTGGTGAGTTACCGGGCAATTCAATCCTTCGATCTACTTGCACCATGAATATGACTATGGATATGGATACTTGTCAAATCCAATTTCATATTCATTCCTTGCTCAATCTAATAATGATGATTCATTAATGAACCATTAGAAACTATTTCTAATGTTCATACTTTGATCAAAGATTTTTTGAATCTTCATTTGATTGAAATCATCTGGATGCGCTTCCCTCTTACTAGGGTTGATCGATTCCTTTTTGACCTACTCACAACCTCCATATGCAATCCACCATACCCAGTATCACCCCATGCATGACTCAGTGTCATGATTGAGTGTGAACCAAAGTATGGATTCATACATACAAGATACCATGGCAGTCTCAGGTCAAAGGACCACATGCACTACTCCCACTATGAGAACTATCTATTGACAAACAGATAAGGTTCTATTAGATGTTTTCAAGCTAGATCCATTCAGTGAACTCATTCTCTAATGAGCACCCACATCCTAGTATTAGTGTCAAACACAAGTGACTATGAGATCAGTCACCCTCTTTACCAAGCATACATAGGATGTGCTGGTCTTACCGAAAACATTGATCCCTTACTTAATATCCCATCGACCATGAATATTCTAGATTAGGGTTTTAAAGCTTTAGGTCTCACTGGTATGATCTCATCATAACCCTAGAACCATAGCCCTAATCTATGGGATTCATCATATCTTAATAAAATTAATAAGACACATTATATGATGAAAATAAAATGCCTTTATTAATTGATAATGTCAATACACTAGTTTGGGATACAAAAAAAAATCCCATCAAAATACAACATTTCAATTGGCCTTTAGGGCATAATTCTTTCATGCCCTATAATACTACAAGCATAACAAGTAATGGATGATGATGCAGGCACAGAAATTTTTAAAAATTTTTTGTTTTTTTTGAGTTCTAAAACCTAAACTGGCTTTATCAAAAATAGCTCTTTGATTATTTAAAAGCATATTTAATTTTTCAGAACTGTATGTAAATTTATCAACAAAAGGTTTTAACTTATCAATTTCTTCTTTATATTTTTTATTTTCATCCAAAATTTTCTTATTTTGATTTGAAAAATTTTCATTTGAAACAGAAACATTCTTCTTTTTCAAAACCACCTTTTCTTTTTCAAGAACAATAATCTTATCATTTAACTTTTTATTTTGAAGAAGTAGGCAATCATTTTCATTTGAAAACTTGTCATTAGCTTTGACTAAAACTAGATTTTGCCTTTTTAGATCTTTATGTTTTGATTTTAGTTTTTGAAATTCTATAACTAACTCATAAAAAACTTCATACAATTCATTAAATATAAATTCATTTTCAATTTCAGATAGTACCTTATCATGATTTGCCATCAAACAGAAGTTTGCAACTTCTTGCTGTTTTTCTTCAGAGCTGGAGTCTTCGCTGTCACTCCAAGTTGCCATCATGGCCTTCTTTCTTAGTTTTCTCCTATTTTTCTTAAGGGGCAGTCTATCTTGAAGTGGCCCGAATTTTTGCATTCGAAGCACGTGGGCTGCTCCTTGTCTTTCTCCTTGCTTGGCTCACCTTTTAGAGGTTTCTTCTTGAAGTTGTACTTTTTCTTCCTCATAAACCTTCTAAACTTTCTTGCCATAAGAGCTATCTCATCATCTTCATCTTCTTCTTTAGTTTCATCACTTGACTCTTCTCTTGCTGTGGATTTGAAAGCGATGACCTTCTTCTTCTTTTCTATATCCACATTCTTTTGTTTCAGGAAAAGCTCATAAGTCATTAATGAGCCTAATAGTTGCTCGAGGGGTAGAGTGTTGACATCCTTGGCTTCCTCTATGGCCATCACCTTGGCATCCCATGAAGCCGAAAGAGACCTGAGAATTTTATTTACAAGTTCATCGTTAGATACAATCTTTTCCAAGCTTCTTATGCCATTCACAATATTTATGAACCTAGTATACATCTCACTAATAGATTCAGTAGGTTCCATCTTGAACATTTCATATATATGAATGAGCATGTTAACCTTAGTAGTTTTCACTTGGTGTGTACCCTCATGGGTAACCTCAAGTATGTCCCATATCTCCTTAGCAGAGAGATAATTTGATATTCAATTGAACTCACTCAGATCAAGAGAGCAATACAATAGATTCATAGTCTTTGAATTAAGCTTTATTTGCTTAATATCATTCTCATCCCAATCATCTTCCATTTTTGGAGTGAGAATGCCATTAACCAACATAGTAGGCTGATGAGGACCTTTTATGATGGCTTGAATGAATATGTGCATGCAAGTTTTTCAATAAGTGTAATTTGTGCCATTAAATAGTTGGGGACGGTTTGAAGCTTGACCTTCAACAACACCCATTCCAATTAGGGCTGCCATGATCTTTTACTCAAGATCCTTGGACCTACAAGAGAGTACCGGTGCTTTGATACCACTTGTTGCCCAGAAATGGAGCCCAAGAGGGGGGGCTGAATTGGATCTTTAAAAAATTAAAGCAATAATATGCAGGCCTTGAGGTGTTTGTGAGTTATGAAATTGATGCACTAAGTTATATGTAATGGAAAGCAATAAATAGAGTGCAATAAGTAAAGAGGAAGAGATAGAAGAGACAATCACACAGAAACACAAAGTTTATAGTGGTTCGGTGCAAACCTAGCACCTACATCCACTCCCCAAGCCACCCTTGGGAATTCCACTACAATCTCTCCAAGATTACAGCTAATTTGTTTTTCCAAAGGCTCATAAGTCAAAACCTATGTTGGTTTTGTCACCTAGGCTCACCAACTAACCTTTACACTTGTTTTGTCTTTGGGCTCACAAGTTAACCCTAGTTGGTTTTATCACTTTAGCTCACCAACAAACTGCAACAACCTTCTTTCAAGACACCCTTGAAAGCAAGGTCAAATCAAAAGAGAATTTTAGATATACAATTCAAAATAAACAAAACAAACTCTCTTCAAAAGTAGAATAGAAGCTTTGAGGCTCAAGTTGATGCTTTGTCTTGTCTTTTCCTTGGAATATTCTTCAAGCTCTCTTTTTGGAAAGTTGAAAGGATGGGCTTGTAAGCTTTTTCAGGAAATCACACTTTAAATGGCTTTTAAAGTGAAGTTCTTGAGGGAATATTGGCTTTTGAGATTTCAATGGACTTCAATGCTTCAAGAATAAGTTTGGTGAAGCTTAAATACTTCAAAAACTTCCAAAAAATAGTTTGTGACCGTTTGAGCTTCGAATCTAGCCATTGGAAGCTTGAAAAAATACTTCTGTAACTCAAAAAAATAGATCCGTTAGGCCTGTCAGTACCCGAGTGTCGACACTTGGTTTGTCAGGTGTTGACACTTGGCTGTCAGGTGTCGACACTTGACTTCCTGGTGTCGACACTTGAACTTTCAAGTGTTGACCCTTGATTCACAAGTGTCGACACTTGGCACAAAAATACTCCAATGGTAATGTTCTAGATTTTCAAAAAGTCTCAGGCCTTGAGTCGATACTTGAAAACTTAAGTGTCGACACTTGAATTTCAGGTGTCGATACTTGAATTTTGGGTGTTGACACTTGGCATGCCAAGGAGTTTTTCTGCGTGCCAAGAGCTGAAGTGTCGACACTTGGTTCTGAAAAATTCATAATTGAACGCAAATTAAGCCGAAAACACAAGTGTTGAATATAAAACATAAAACTAATGAAAATAACAAATAAATGAACTCTTTTAAGCCCTTTTTGCATGGAGAAGACTTCTCAAATCATGAAAAATGCTTCGTGCCATAGCGTTCCATGATACTTCAATTTTGAGAATTTGAGATGCCTGCTTCCTAAAAACTCACAACTAGAAATAAACATTAGTACACAATATGTACTCAACATTTTGTTATTCATCAAAATAACTAGATGGAGCCAACACTTCCGATCTGCTCACCTTCGCAAGATCTCTGGCAGATCCATGATGCTTCCAATCTGCACCACTGCAGCCTCCTTCAGATCTTACAACCAGAGATCTGCTTCTTCTTCCCTTCATTTTTCATGCCACTGCATCAAGAAGCTCTGATACCAAATGTCAGAGCAAGATTTGCTATGATACCAAATGTTGGAGCAAGATCTGCTCTGATACCAAATGTTAATGCAAGCGTGACCTCGCTCCACCTGCGGAATGCCCGGGATCGACTTGATGCTGCCATGGCCATGAAAGGAACCATCACCAAAGAAGGATTGGGGCACACCATCCGCTCCCGTCACGGAGGTGTGCCCCCATGGGGCTGCTAATGATAGAGAGAACCAGAGAGAGGGAGAGAGAAGAAGAAATCAAGAATTAGGGAGAAAGAGCACTTCGGCTCGCTTCTTGCTACCACCTATGGACCTCTCGTACAAGATATATATATAGCCCTAAGTCAACATGACTCAGCCCAACAAAACTCTCTCTCTCCCCCTAGGCCAAAACATAAGATCTAAACCCATCAGAAGAGTCGACTCGATCAGACCTCGAGCCAACTTGACTAGACCATGAGTCAACTCGAACAGACCTTGAGCCAACTCGACTAGAACTCAAACCTGCTATTGACCTGCAGGAATCGACTCCTCCATAGTCCAAGTGATGGGGATCCAAGGCAGGTCCGGGTATTTTTCTATTTTTTCTTATTTTCTCAGAATATTTTTATTTTTCTATTCCCGCTATTCCGACTATCCCCGCTATTCTGGTTTTGTTCTTGGTTTATCCCCGAGTTATCCTAGTTTTATTCCATCTTCACTGTCTTTCTCCCGTGGTTTTAAAACGAATTTCAAAACCCTAGCCTCCACCCCTGCCGGTCCCAGATCCGGGCCGCCTGACCCCCGGCCGCCACCGCCACCCCATGCATGTGGGAAGACGAACGGACACGGAGGCATCCGCTCGCCACGGCCCACGGCCATCGCCGCCGCTGCCATCACCGGCCCGCTGCCCGCTGCCGTTCCTGCCGCCCACCGGCCCTCGCCCGGCCGCGGGTGGGGTCCGTCGCCGTCCACGCCCATGGGAAGACGAACGGATGCAGGAGGCGTCCGTCCACCCATGTGCGCCCCTGCACCGCCACCGCCGTTGCCACCACCGCCCGCACGTCCGCCGGTAACCATCCCGCCGGCCCCGGCCGTCCCCGCCGTCCACTGACCACGCAGGTGCCCTGAGGTCTCCCACGGTCGTGGGAGACCAAATGGCACGCCCTGGGGCGTGCCGTGCCATTCTTGCGCCGACTCCAACCTTAAGATCTCCAAATCCAAATCTTGAGCCTCCTAGAACACCACCAAGAAATGCTTGGCATGCCTCCAAGCACCCAGGGATCGCCTCCAGCATCCCTGCCATGGTCTCCCAAGTCTCTCCAAAGCTAGGGAGCACCCTGAGGTCACCATGGTTCCTTGTGCACACTAAGCCATATTTTTGGTTCATACTCATTCATGACATTGAGTCATATACAGGATGTTTTGGGTATGGTGGAATGGTGCGGGCACCAGAATCAGAAAGAGACTCCAACCAATTCAAGCCCATTCCGAATCTTTATGGTTGGACTAGAGAGTCCGGTAACCTTTCTTTATTTTTGAGTCCAAAAGAATCATGTAAGTCGAGTCCATGTTGGATCCTGTAATCTTTCTTTTGAGTCCAAAATAATCATGTAAGTCGAGTCCATGTCAGGTCTAGTCTTAGTCCAATCCAAATGGGTCAACTAGCATCAAGCCTAAAGAAGACTCACAATGTATACCCCAAATCAAGACCAAAGCCAACTCAATTGGGGACCACATGCCACATCACTTGCGCCACCTCAACTTGGGACCACATGCCACGTCAAGAGGGGACCACATGCCACCTCACATGCCACCTCACCACAAGAGGGCGCCATCCCAAGTTCAAATTCAAGGAAGTTGGCCAAGGAGGATTTCAAGCAAGAAAATCAGTCCTCTCCCCTTATATTACTCCACTTGTTTGGGGATTTGAAATTTCAAAATTTGTGAGGCTTTATTTAAAGCCTTGGACGCCCCTTGTAAAGAGCTATTGATGAATGAATACAAATTTTCAGAAATTTTCTATGTGTTTCTATGTGCCTATGTGGATCTTTGTGCCTAAGTGAACCTCTTCCTCTCCTCCATCATTTCTTCTCCCTAATCCTTCTCTTTTACTCTTCATCTTCCAAGCAATCCTCTTCCTTCAAGGCGAATTAAGGACATCCTCACAAGAAGAAGATCAACACCAACACAAGCTACCACCATGGCGCCAAGGATCATTTCCAACAAACTCTCCTTTGAGTTCCATCAATCTTCTCATTTCTAATTAAGCTTCTAATCATCTTGGTTTCTTTGTTGCAGGGTTCTCTAGGTTCCAGATCCAGGAGGAAGGATTACTTGCTACAAACCAGAAAGTTAGATGGCCCATCTTATGTGGTATGATCTTTCATTTGAGAACCTTAAGAGCGAATCCCTCGTGCTTGAGATTTCAATGCTTGAACTCCTAGTCTTTTAAGATCGGGATCATTAAATAGGGGTAGCTTGACTTGTGTGCAAATTCTAATCTTGTCCTATTTCTTTAAGATTTTGATAGTCCTCCTAGCTGGGTTTAAGTATAAGCATTTAGGGTTTCTTATTTAGATCTCCTTGATCTTATATGTTGAATCACTCATATGCAAGTAGGAATTGCTAGTTAAATTTTGGTTAATCTCCTTTAGATTCACATGATTGCATCCTCATCATGCATACCACACCATTCTTGGTATCAGAGCATGGTAGAATAAGTTCCTGATTGCATAGCATTAAGTCCTTGAAGTACTTGGATCGGGGGCGTTACCAGGCCATCCGGTCTTAGGAGAAAGTAGGGTTTAAACACCCTCTCTTCCCATTCCACGGGGATCTCCTAAGACGTGTCGGGGTGTCATTGTGATTGAATCATGAAAAAGAAAGCCAAATGACTTTATAGATTTCATTTGTGAATTTTTCATTGGGCACGTTCTGTTTTTTTGTTTGCTGTATTTTCTGTAGGCTGACTGTAATGCGCCTGCAACTCCAAAGGCAAGTATCACATTCCTCGTTGGAATTTTTTTTTCCTGTTCCATTTTAAGTTGCTTATCACCATTTTAAATTTCAATCTAAAAAAAAATTTACAAAAAAAATGAAAATTCCTGCAGTCCATCAGTGTTATTAGGGTTTCTCTTCTGTTCTGTTCCTTTTCATTATCTTCATTTCAGAATCTTCCTAGAATAGTACAGATTTTATTTTGAATTTTTGTTTCATCTGATATGTCATCTAGAAGTTAGGAGTTTTCTGTGATTTTTTTAGATTTTTCTGACATTTTTTTTCTACACTTATCAACACCACTTTTAAACTGCAACACACTACTTCTGCACCTGAAATTTGAAATTTGCATGCATCTCATGACAAATCAAATTAAGGGCATGAAATTGACATAGGGTCAGGATTTCATCACCTGTCCCTAGCCTAAAAATCACCAAATTGCATATCGACCCAATCCCTAACTAAAATTGATTAGACATTAATTGCCCTAGTGGGTTAGGAACATCAATTTGGTCGAGCCCGGGTTATTATCAACTCATTGTGTCAACTAGTCTTGTGTGTGCCCTATTACTTGGTGTCTAGAATTGGGACTAAGGGCTTGGGTGCTGATATGTCTATCGGGCCAATTCCACCGGGCCTAGGTAGGCCAGAGACAGGATCTCACACTCCCCTTGTTCTAAAACCTGGCCAAGTATAGAGTTACTACAATCTAGCTTGCCACCTTGATTAGGCAACTAGCTTGGAACTCTAGGTCCAGTTCAATTCAATTAGGAAAGCTTGTGCAACCCATTTCTTCATCTATTATTGAAAGCTGGTGTCAAGGATAGAGGTTAAGTGGCTCAAGCCTAAGCGGTTCTTGTGGTTTTTAATTAGGACCCAGTGAAAGCTGGGGGAACCTCCCACAGACCCACCTCCTGACTGGCCAGTGGAAGAGAGTAGCTGTTGATTCGATTGTATCTAGTCAACTCAGTTTATTTGGACTAACTGGTTTAGAAAACTCGTAGTTCGGGTCTGAGTCTAATTGTTTGCATGACAACTAGATCAGGCACACCTTACCACCCTTCACAAGCCCAACCTAGTTCATCCATGGATACTAGTATGGAAAGCCTTATGAGATCTATGATCGAGAAGATGGACCGTTTGGATGCTAAATTTGGTCAGTTTGAGGAAAGGGTAGGAACCCTAGAAGAAGCTAGGTTGACCCCAACTGAACCACCTTCACCTAGATTACCTTCAGTTCATCCTAGAACCCAACGACAGAAACACACACCTGACCCAATTCAAAGAAGACCGCATCAGGATTATGTTGATCATACTCCAGAGCCACCTCCTAGAAGGCCTCACTATGATACTTTTGATCAGGATGATCGGGCCCTAAGGAACATCCGTCTAGATGCACCAACCTTTGAGGGAAGCTTAGATCCTAAGGTGTACACAGACTGGGAGGCTGACATGGACCAGTATTTTGACTGGTATGATATGTCTGAAGAGAGAAGATTTAAGTTTGCCAAAATCAGACTTGTTCGTCAGGCTCGGTTATATTAGGAAAACGTGGAATGCATATCAAGGCAAAGGGGAGATTTACCTATAGCAACATGGAGAGATATGAAGAGAAAACTTAGAGAGAAATATTTGCCTATGTCTTATCAGCAAAGGTTATTAGATCAGTGGCAACGATTGACACAGGGTAACAAGACCGTTTCTGAATACGTTGCTAAATTTGATGAGTTTGTGATGCGATTCAACGTAGTCGAGTCTGAAGCAGCCACTTTATCAAGGTTTAGATCAGGGTTGAATGATGATATAAAAGGGGAACTGTTTTTAAGGGAAGTCCATGATTTAGATCAGGCATACCAAGTTGCCACGGACTATGAGAGGTTTCAAAGGAGAGCTACATTTAGACGACCTGAACCTATTAGGTTTAACCCTCCTGTTAGCAGGCCTAGCTCAGTCCCTAGTCCCGCCAATAAAACAAGGTCCAGCTCGAATCCAACCCTTAGACCCAATCCGACCACCCCCTTAATTCCCAGAGGAGATAAAGGAAAGAGCCCTGAAGTTCCAGGTGAAAGAGAACGAGTTTGTTATAAGTGCCGCAAAACAGGCCATTTCATGAGCCAATGCCCCTCTAGAGCTTTACATATAGGGGAGGTAGAAGAAGAAGATTCAGAACCCCTAGAGTTTGGTGAAGAAGAAGTTTATGAAGCAGGGGATTGTTTAGCTGATGAGTATGAAGAGTATGAAGGGGGTGAAGAGAACATAGACTCATCAGATTTGCTAGGAGTTGTGAGACGTATCATGACACAGACCAAGGAGCAAGAAGACTGGTGTAGAACTAGCATCCTACACACATTTGTTAAGATAGGAGAAAAGGTCTGTAAGATCGTCATCGATAGTGGAAGCTGTGTCAACGCCATTTCCACTAACGCAGCCAAAAGTCTAGGATTACCCGTTGTACCATATCCCAATCCATATAAGGTGTCCTGGATCGATTCCACTTCTATACCAATCAAGTCAAGATGTCAGGTTCAAGTCCAGCTTCAATCCTATCAGGAAAAGATCTGGTGTGATGTGCTTCCTATGGGGGTAAGTAGCATCATCTTAGGCAGGCCATGGCTGTTTGATCATGATGTGACCATCTTTGGTCGATCAAACTCCTGTGCTTTCAATTTCAATGGCAAGAAAATTGTCATTCATCCAACCTAGCCTAAGGCTAATGTCAAGAGAGGAGCTAGCAAATTGAAAGATAAGAAGACTGGATTAAATTTAATAGGTGCAAAAGAATTAGAGCAAGATATCATGGAAGAAGCACCTATTTGGGTAGTAGCTGCTAAGGAAATTAAGGACCACAGCCCTGTAGAACACCCTCAAGAGGTCGTCCAATTATTGAAAGAATTTGAGGATGTGTTTCCAGAAGATCTCCCCGATAACCTCCTACCTTTAAGAGACATACAACACGCAATAGATTTAATCCCTGGAGCGACTTTACCTAATTTGCCTCACTATAGGATGAACCCAACTGAACACCAGGAACTGCAAAGGCAAGTGGGTGAACTTCTTAGGAAGGGGTTTATTAAGGAAAGCTTAAGTCCATGTGCAGTCCCTGCTCTGCTGACCCCTAAGAAAGATGGCACCTGGATGATGTGCATAGATAGCCGTGCCATTAATAAGATCACTGTAAAGTATAGATTCCCAATCCCAAGACTAGACGACATGTTAGATATGATAGCTGGATCGATAATTTTTTCCAAGATAGACCTAAAAAGTGGCTATCACCAGGTTAGGGTTAGGCCTGGAGACGAATGGAAGACCGCTTTTAAGACTAAAGATGGATTATATGAGTGGTTAGTCATGCCGTTCGGTCTGTCCAATGCACCCAGCACTTTTATGAGAATAATGAATCAGGTGTTAAAGGTTTTTATCGGAAGATTTGTAGTGGTCTATTTTGATGATATACTTATATATAGCAAAACAAAGGCAAACCACTTAACCCACCTGAAGCAAGTTTGTCAAGTCCTGAGAAAAGATAGTCTCTATGCCAATATCAAGAAGTGTGATTTCCTGACAAATAGAGTTATCTTTCTAGGATTCGTAGTCACATCTGAAGGGGTGTCCGCTGATCCTAAGAAAATTAAATCCATAGTAGAGTGTCCTACGCCTAAGACTATCCACAACGTCCATAGTTTCCATGGGTTATCCACCTTCTATAGAAGGTTTATTAAAGGATTCAGTATGATAGTGGCACCAATCACTGATTGTATTAGGAAGGAAAATTTCGAGTGGACTAAAGCAGCAGGTAAGGCCTTCCTAACAATTAAGGGGAAAATGACACAAGCACCTGTCTTAAGGTTACCCGATTTTACCAAGGTGTTTGAGGTTGCTTGTGATGCTTCTGGGGTCGGAATTGGAGATGTCTTGAGTCAAGAGAATCACCCAGTAGTATACTTCAGTGAAAAGTTAAATGAGGCGAGACTAAGGTATTCCACGTATGATAAGGAACTGTACGCTGTAGTTCAAGCTCTACGATATTGGAGGCATTATCTTCTACCCCACGAGTTTGTCCTGTTCTCTGATCACGAAGCTCTTAGGTTCCTTAGTTCTCAAAAGAAATTAAACCCTAGGCACGGGAAATGGGTAGAATTCATACAAGCTTACATGTTCGTTTTGAAACATCGTGCCGGTACTGAAAATAGGGTTGCTGATGCGTTGAGCCACCATTCTACGTTGTTAACCTCTGTGAGCACTGAAGTAGTAGGGTTCGATAGATTGAAAGATGAATATCCCACATGTCCTAATTTTGGTCACATCTATCAATCCCTCCAACAAAGACCATCTAGTGAGCCTAGTGATTATACACTGTTAGATGGATACCTTTTCAAAGGAAATCAGTTGTGTATTCCCAAGACCTCTGTTAGGGAATTTCTGATCTGGGAAGTCCATGCTGGAGGTTTAGCAGGACATTTTGGCAGGAACAAAACCATCCTAGCAATGGAAGAACAATTTTTTTGGCCTGGTCTTAAAAGAAACGTTGCCCAGATCATAGCTCAGTGTCGGACCTGTGCTGTTGCAAAACAACAAAGACAGAACACCGGTCTGTACACGCCCTTATTTGTCCCTGATGGTCCATGGCAAGATATCAGTATGGATTTTGTGGTAGGTCTACCTAAAACTTCTAGGAAACATGACTCTGTTTTTGTGGTTGTCGATCGTTTCTCCAAAATGGCGCACTTCATCCCGTGTTCTCAAACTTTAGACGCTTCGAAAGTGGCCAAGCTTTTCTTAAATCAGGTGGTTAAGCTTCATGGTTTATCCAAGACCATTGTGTCAGATAGAGATGTCAAGTTCACTAGCTACTTCTGGAAAACCCTCTGGTACATGTTAGGTACTAAGCTGAAATTATCTACGGCCTATCATCCTCAAACCGATGGCCAAACTGAAGTAGTAAACCGAAGCTTAGGAAATCTCTTAAGATGTTTAGTCGGCGACAACCTAGGAAACTGGGGCTTACTACTTCCTCGCGCTGAATTTGCCTACAACAGTTCAATTAATAGGTCTATTGGGAAAAGTCCATTCGAAGTGGTCCATGGATACAGACCTAGGAAACCTTTAGACCTAATTCCATTACCAGTACATACATGAATATCTGAGTCTGCTGAGTCATATGCACAGCATGTTAATGGTTTGCACAAGGAGATTAGTCAGAAGATTCAAACAAGCAATGAACTCTATAGGCATATGGCTAATTCACATAAACGGTTAAAGGAATTTAATGAAGGAGACTCTGTAATGATTAGGCTTAAACCAGAAAGGTTTCCTCCGGGAACTATGAAGAAACTCCATGCCCGGGGAGCCGGACCCTTCAAAATAATAAAGAAAATTGGACCTAATGCTTATGTAGTAGACTTACCACCTAGTTATGGCATTAGTTCTACATTTAATGTTTCCGATCTGAAAGAATACAAGGAACCTGCATTGATACCGGATGAACCTTTTGGTCCTAACACTTCTCTTGAGAGTGAAATGCCAATTGAGTGTCCACCACCAAATATTCCTGAGTGAAAGGAAAGAATTGAAAGGATCTTGAATGACCAGATCATCACTACTAGAAATAAGGGCTACCAACGCTATCTAGTTCGATGGCAAGGACGTCCTGAATCTGAAGATTCCTGGATCACCAAAGAGGACCTACAACAAATCGACCCGGATATATTAGAAACTCATCACTCGACAGGGTCGAGTTCCTCCCACTCGGGGAGAATTGGTGCAGGCACCAGAATCAGAAAGAGACTCCAACCAATTCAAGCCCATTCCGAATCTTTATGGTTGGACTAGAGAGTCCGGTAACCTTTCTTTATTTTTGAGTCCAAAAGAATCATGTAAGTCGAGTCCATGTTGGGTCCTGTAATCTTTCTTTTGAGTCCAAAATAATCATGTAAGTCGAGTCCATGTCGGGTCTAGTCTTAGTCCAGTCCAAATGGGTCAACTAGCATCAAGCCTAAAGAAGACTCATAATGTATACCCCAAATAAAGACCAAAGCCAACTCAATTGGGGACCACATGCCACATCACTTGCGCCACCTCAACTTGGGACCACATGCCATGTCAAGAGGGGACCACATGCCACCTCACATGCCACCTCACCACAAGAGGGCACCATCCCAAGTTCAAATTCAAGGAAGTTGGCCAAGGAGGATTTCAAGCAAGAAAATCAGCCCTCTCCCCTTATATTACTCCACTTGTTTGGGGATTTGAAATTTCAAAATTTGTGAGGCTTTATTTAAAGCCTTGGACGCCCCTTGTAAAGAGCTATTGATGAATGAATACAAATTTTCAGAAATTTTCTATGTGTTTCTATGTGCCTATGTGGATCTTTGTGCCTAAGTGAACCTCTTCCTCTCCTCCATCATTTCTTCTCCCTAATCCTTCTCTTTTACTCTTCATCTTCCAAGCAATCCTCTTCCTTCAAGGCGAATTAAGGACATCCTCACAAGAAGAAGATCAACACCAACACAAGCTACCACCATGGTGCCAAGGATCATTTTCAACAAACTCTCCTTTGAGTTCCATCAATCTTCTCATTTCTAATTAAGCTTCTAATCATCTTGGTTTCTTTGTTGCAGGGTTCTTTAGGTTCCAGATCCAGGAGGAAGGATTACTTGCTACAAACCAGAAAGTTAGATGGTCCATCTTATGTGGTATGATCTTTCATTTGAGAACCTTAAGAGCGAATCCCTCGTGCTTGAGATTTCAATGCTTGAACTCCTAGTCTTTTAAGATCGGGATCATTAAATAGGGGTAGCTTGACTTGTGTGCAAATTCTAATCTTGTCCTATTTCTTTAAGATTTTGATAGTCCTCCTAGCTGGGTTTAAGTATAAGCATTTAGGGTTTCTTATTTAGATCTCCTTGATCTTATATGTTGAATCACTCATATGCAAGTAGGAATTGCTAGTTAAATTTTGGTTAATCTCCTTTAGAGTCACATGATTGCATCCTCATCATGCATACCACACCATGGAAAGTGTATGAAGGATGTGAGTGGACCAACAAGGAATCGATTGTTCCTGGTAAGAGGAATTGTTATCCCATGTAATCTCTTCGATGAGTGACTCAAGGAGCCTTTGATCAAAGCAGGATGAGATTAGAAATGGTTTCTAATCAGTTATCAATTGAGTCCTCATGATTGAGCTGAGATATGGTATGACTAAGTGTTAGGGTTTGACATATATCCATACTTATCACTTAATTGGGAAATGGGAGATCTAAAGATTGAATTGCATGGTAACTTACTACTGAAGGGTATTTTGGTAATTTCTATCAAATTCCTCATCTTTCGGGTAGGCATGACATGTTGCCAGACATCAATATTATCTTGTAGGTTTTCATGAACCATTGATTTGGTTTCATGAGTCAATTCGATGTGTGATTCGAATTGGACAAATAGGTGAGCCAATTTGATCTAATTAGTTCAATCAGGATCGATCGGATCAAATCGGCTCAAACCTAAACCTACTGCTGGCTAGATATGGAACCCAATGGGTCACACACAATAAAGAGTTGGCCAAAGAAGTCATTCATGATTTAGTTAGGGTCATGGGATCCTAATTGGTTAGCCATATTACATACTAGCATATGTAGGCTAACCCAATTCCTAACCCAATTGGATTGGGTCCGGTTGCTTGGTATTTGGACTAACTTATTTGAGGAAAACCCAGATTAGGGTGAGTCCTAAGTGGGGTAGTTTAAACCAAGTTTTATCTGGTCTTATTTGGGCATTATACCGAATTTTATGAAGAGTCTGAGGCGCTATGGACTCTTGGCACCTCTTGGCGCAAGCGGGAGAAGGGGGTGTGCGCAGAAGGACTGAGATACCTTCTATAGATGAAACTATGGGAGTTTCTTTTATAAGGTGCCTCTTCACTTAATCCCCATGCTGTTTGGTTTTTGAATGACTTGTCAAAAGAGGATAAGGGGCAGCATGAAATGAGAAAGGAATTAGCGCACGCAGATGAAGAGTCGCGTCTCTTCATCTGCTCACGGTTATGAGGCAAAGTCCATCTATTCTCAGGACTCTACTTTTCCCATGGTTTTTAAATCTGAAAAGATGCTGTTGCCTAGAAATGGAGCCCAAGAGGGGGGGTGAATTGGGTCTTTTAAAAATTTAATACAATAAAATGAAGGTCTAGTGGTGCTTGTGAGCAATGATAAATATGATGCAAGATGTTAGCAATAATTAAGGAGCACGAGAGGAAAAGAGCAATCACACACAAACATAAAGTTTATAGTAGTTCGGTGCAAACCTAGCACCTACATCCACTCGCCAAGCAACCCTTGGGAATTCCACTATAATCCACACTAGATTACAGTCGACTTGTTTTTCGCAAGGCTCACAAGTCAAAACCTAAGTTGGTTTTGTCACTTAGGCTTACCAAAAATCTTAACACTTGTTTTATCTTCGGGCTCACAAGTTAACCCTAGTTGGTTTTATCCCTTTCGCTCACCAACAAACCACAATAACCTTCTTTCAAGACACCCTTGAAAGCAAGGTCAAATCACAATAAAAACAGATATGAATTTAAAAACTACAACAAACTCTCTTCAAGAGTAGATTGGAATCTTTGAAGCTCAAGTGGATGCTTTGTCTTCACTCTTCCTTGGAATCTCCTTCTAGGTGCCTCTTTTTGGAATGAAGTAAGGATGAGCTTGTAGGCTTTTCAATAGAATCAAGCTAGAAGAGGCTTTTGATGTGAAGTTTGGAGAGAATATTGGCTTTATGGCTTTTAAGTAGACTTCAATGCACTTGAATACACTTTACTTCACTTCTCTTGCTTTAAAATGAGGTTGGTGGAGCTTAAATATACCAAAAACCTTCCAAAAAATGGTTTGTAACTGTTGGTGCCTTGGAAATAGCCGTTTGGAGCTTGAAAAGCAAGTTCTGCTAGCCAGAAAAATAGATCCGTTAGAGCTGTCAGGCTGTAAGTGTCGACACTTGGCTATCAGGTGTCGACACTTGGCTGTCAGTTATCGACACTTGATTTCTGGGTGTTGACACTTGAACATTCAAGTGTCGACACTTGATGCACAGGTGTCGACACCTGACACAAAAATCCTCAATATTACAAAGTTCTATATTTTCAAAAATGTCAGGCCTTGAGTCGACACTTGGAACCTAAGTGTCGACACTTGGTGTCGACACTTGAATATAGGTGTCGACACTTGGCATGCCAAGGATTTTTGTGTGTGCCAAATGCTGAAGTGTCGATACTTGACTGTTCAGGTGTCGACACTTAAGACTGAAAACTTTCAGATTCAAGTGTAAATGCCTCGAAAACATAAATAAAATTCATGAATACATAAACACATAATATTTAAACATTTAGATGCCCTTTTTCAATGAAGAGGATGCCTGGATTTGTGAGAATTGCTCTGTGCCATTATGTGCCATACACCATAAGTTTTTGGGATTTTGAGGTGCTTTCTTCCTGAAAACTCACAACTTGAAATCCTCATTAGAATACAATATGCACTCAATGTTTTGTTATTCATCAAAATCACTGGGTGGAGCCAACAATCTCTCCCTTTTTGATGATGACAAAACCTTGAGAAAAAATGCAACATATTTCAAACTTTAACCATTTAATTGTTGAATATGAATTTAAGTCCATTAGAGAGACAAAACTTCATGGTTAGGAAGAATCAATCTTCCCCTTAATTAGATACTTCTTATTAAGGTAAACTTCGAAGATTCTCACAAGGTGAAAAATCAATACAATCAATACAATTTCTCAACAAATTTATGAATTAACGCCTTTTTCTCAACAAATTTAAGCATAAATAAAATCAATACTCTTTCTCTCCCTTTTTGTTAATCATTAGAAAGGAGAATTTTTCCTCCCCCTCACAATGAGCATGGAGACAAAAAGATAGTAGAGAAACACATATCATAGATAGCAAAGTCACAATTATGCTAATATCAAAGAGTATCAGAGCTAAAATATATCAAGATAAAAGAGTATCAGAGCCAAAAGATAATAAATTGATTCATTGAAGCACAAATAAAGAGTACTGAATAGAAATATATATATATAAGATAAGTTTTCAGTACAAAATTTGTTGAGTCATCAGCAAGAGCTGAAACATACATATATCATCAGAGTCAAATAAGTATCAAATATACAACATAAGAGCTAAACAAATATCTGTGAGGCTAATCCTCATCAGATGGAACATCAAGACTGAAAGGAGCATTGATCCTCCTCATCTGGCTCCTGGCCAGACTCTCTGCGAACCAATCGACCTCCAACTATCCTGTATCCCATCCGGTGCAATGACCTCTCGTCGTACACGTCTGTGTGCAGTATCTCCTTGGGGATCTCCCCCTCCAATGATACTCCACATGCTCTGAAAAGTCGGGTCAGTGCCATGCCGTATGGTAAACAGTGTCGGTGCTGAGTAGCAGCATCATAGATCTGTGTCAGCAACAGGGAAGGAATATCTATCTGTCTCCTCTCGATCAGACTCGTCATCACCATCAACTCCCTCTCGGTGACGAAGTCAAATATGTGCCAGTCTTCGGTAATAGGATCCGTGCAGTAATATGGTGCAAAAGGTGCATCTCCAATGATAACTGGTTCGCGGTAACCACTGATATACCACGAACATCCTCTCTCTCAAGGATGCACCTAAATGCCGCCTCTCTATCATCCACTAAAAATGCACAGACTCCTCTCTGGGGTATCTCCCATACACGGCTCAGAAGCTCATCAGTCAAAGAAATCTGAGTACCCCTGACAGATGTCGTCCATAGTAGTTGTCGACAGTCCAGTGCACCATAAAACTCCCTTACTAGGTGAGGATAGTACCTCTCCTGCATGGTGCAGAATGGTACTAGTCCTGCATCAGTGAGTATCTGTCGAATGCTGAAGTGGTGCCTGTCGAAACACTGCAAGTCGACTCTCCTCCCTGAAGCTACAAACTTCCCGGCCATCCTCTCTGCTGGGGGGAGCTCGGTGTGGCTGTACTGCTCGGCTGTGCTGAATCAAATCTGGCCTTCGACCTCCTCTTAGTACCATGACTGGGCCTCTCCCTAACTGCAAGTCTCTTCCTAGGACCCATTACAGCCAACTGACCAGGAAAAAGGAAGAAAGGCTTAGAACAAGAGACTGGCTACATGTTTGAGATTAGAAAAAAGTTCAGATAGGTTTCGAAAACCAGAATCAACAATGTTTGAAAAATTGTAATAATATTTGTAGAAAATATATTTTGATTAAATGACAAACTTCCGAACAAAATTTGTAGAAAATATTTTTGTTTGGTAGAACACATTTGAATCTTTGGAAAAATAATTTTTGTAAGGTCTAAAAAATCAAAAACCATGGGATTTGGGTTTAATCACTTAGGGTTTTAGCAAATAGGCAAAAATATCGCAAATGTATCACGAAAAACCTTTCTAAATCGTCAATAAATGGATTTAGTAAGTTTAATTTAGATGAAAACCCAATTTATTTCGGCCAAAATTAATGAAACAGTATTTTTTGCAAAAAGGGGTGAAAACGGCCAAAAGATGAGGGAAATCCGAGAAAAATAAGTTTAAAACACTATTCCCTCAAATGGAGTTTTAGAAATCCACTAAAACATGCAAAAATCCGGTTAGATTCATGAAAAATACTCGGAAAATCCAAATCATGATTGTTTGGTTCGAAAACAACAAAACTAAAAACAAGGAAAAATAAAACGAAATTAGAAAAGAGAAATACCTGATTTGTGATGGATTAAGGGATGAAAGGATGGATTTGGACAGAGGGGACCACTGTTGCAAGAAATCAAGGGGGGAAGAAAATTTCAAAAACCCTCGTTCGGTCCTTTTAAAAACAGTTTCAGATTCGCAAGTGTCGACACTTCAGATATGTCATGTGTCGACACTTGGTCAGGTGTCGACACTTGACACTTTCCAAGTGTCGACACATGGCCAAAAAAATCAAGAAAATCCAGAAAAAATTTAAAAAAATAGGAAAGAATTTTGATAAAATTTTGGGACTTTAATCAATAGGTTTTGAGCTCTAGGATTTAGGTAAAATTGATACTAAGAGAGTTCTATGAGAATGGATCAATGACACCTAACTCTCTTCTAATCAGACAGAACCTATCCTCACTCAAAGGCTTGGTAAACACATCTGCTAACTGATCATCAGTACAAAAAAAATCAAGAATTACATTAGAGTTTTGTACATGATCTCTTATGAAATGATGTCTTATTTCAATGAGTTTACTTCTTGAATGTTGCACAGGATTTTTAGATAGGTTGATTGCACTAGTATTGTCACATCTTATGGGTGTCTTAGTTTAATGCCAAAATCTTTGAGTTGTTGTTTGATCCAGAGGATTTGAGCACAACAGCTTCCAGTTGCTATATATTCGGCTTCCACCATAGATAGAGCAACTGAGTTCTATTTCTTGCTACTCCAAGAGATCAAATTTACTCCAAGAAACTGATAGGTTACACTAGTACTTTTACGATCAAGTTTACACCCAGCAAAGTCAGCATCAGAATAAGCAATTAATTCAAATAAAGAATCTCTAGAGTACCATAAACCAATTTCAATTGAGCTAGATAAATATCTAAGTATGAGTTTAACAACCAAAAGATGAGACTTTTTAGGATTAGACTGATATCTAGCACACATACAGACACTAAACATGATATCTGGTGGTGGGGACACCGGAGGCACCAGAATAAGACAGAGGCTTTTCAACCCTCTGTGAATTGATCAATAATTTATGAGTCCATCTGTAATAAGGGATTAGCCCATCTGAGCTTATTTTAGTTGTTATTTGAGTTTTTTGAGTTGTTATTTCAGTTCTGTACTAGGCAGCTCATGTTGAGCTAGTTCAATCCAATGCTAGTCAGCTCATGTTGAGCTAATTTTATTTTTTTGAGTCATGTCCAAGCATACTGAAGACTCAAGACTATATCATGCAAGTGAAGACCAAGTCCAACTAGATTGAAGACATGGAAGTATAGCCCAAGTCTAACCCAGCTTGAAGATTTGAAGACCCTAGGAGGAAAATTCAGAAAACCCTGATTTCTTGCAGATGCCCTCCAGATGCCCAGATTCCCTTCCAGATGCCAAAGTATATTCATAGATAAGGGCATCCATGATTCCAGAGGTCCATCTGCATCCTAGCCCAAAGAAATCAAGCCCAGGCACCAAGCCCAAGCCCCTAAGAAGCAAAATACCAGGGAATATTCCTGCTACCTGGCTACCAGGCCACCCCAGCTTCCAGAGGCCCAAACCCAAGTGCCCGAGCCCCTTTGGGCTGGCCCCTTGCTGCTCCTAGAAGCCCAACACGCCCCCCTAGGAGTCCTTGGAGTGTTGGCCAAGTCAAGAGTATTTTTAGGGATTTTTCTACCTAATGTTTTCTTATTTTCTAGCTAGGGTTTGAGAGGAAAAAGGATTCTTATGTAAAGACTTATGTGCCCTTACTTGGAGCCCAAGGTTAAGGGTCTATTTAAAGGACCCTAGCCTCTTATATGAAGGGAGATTTTGATATATGAAATAAACCTTGAGTTCTTCAATTGCTTTGTGTGATTACCCTGCTGTGTGCATAAAGGGGTTTGAGAGTTCTTCTTCCCGGTGTTTGTAATCATCTTCCTACCGCCAACCATCCTTCCAGCCCCTCCAAAACTTTCTTTTCATTGCTGTTTTCCTTTATTTTCTTGATCTCCTTTGAGTTTTCTAACCCCTGACAGGTTGTTTGCAGGTCCCCAAGTTTTTACGAATCCAACGACTCTAGCCACGCCTCAATCGGACCACCGAGCAGAAAGCCGGGTATCTGCGGGTCTTTGGCTCAGTTTTCCAGGCCGCATCCATCGAGGAACGAGAGATCCCTTTGCTGCAATCTTCACCAGGCACTTCAGACATTGTCAGGTACACCCCCTCTACCTCCAGTCTTATTATTGTAGGAGAACTTGGCCTAACCGAGGCTTCTCAGCCCCGGCGATCCTTCTTTAGTACTTTTCTAGGTTCTAATCTGCATGCTTGGCTTCAAAAATTCATAAAAAGCTCCCTACAACTAATTTTGATCTGAAATTTGGGAATTAATCACCTAACCCCACATATAAAATATACAAAAAGAATTGCATGCATATTAGTCCCCCATCATTTGGTATCAGAGCTTAGATTAGGGCTTGTTTTCTGTAATTTTTTAGTCCGTATATGCTCTATTATTTTAATTATTTCTCCCTGATAAAAACTCCAAAAATTCTAAAATTTGTTTTTCTGGATTCAAAATAATTCACAGTAAGTTTAAGGATTTTTTTAGATTTTATTATGGCATGTGAAGTTTTTTTCAAGTCAAAATACAACCTACAAATTTTTGGCTATATTTTTTCAGCAAGACAAGTTTGGAAGTTTTAGGGTTTTGATTAGTATCTTTTTGCATATCTTTTAATTTTAGTTTATTTCCTGCATATTAGGGCATAAATTTCATGTTTTCTTATATTTTTTTTAAAAAAAAAATACATATTCTTCAAAAATACCAAAAACATCTAAACCCTAATTTGCATCCTCATCTGCCTGCCATCATTGCATAATTTACTTTTAAGGGCACTCTTGCTATATCAGATGGGGGGAGGATTTGATCACCTCTCCTTTGCCCAAAACCACATCCCTTGCATTCGGTCCTAAGCCTTAACCTAAAATTAACTAGGCTTAATTTGCCCTAGTGGACTAGGGACACCAACTGGTCGGGTCCGGGCTAGTGTTAGATCACTGTGTCAAGTTAACCTGTGTGTGCCTTGTGCTCAGTGTCTAGAACGGTGGTTCAGGGATTCAATCTCGAAGGACTTGTGTGCTGGTCCGCCTACCTGGCCAATCTTTGATTGGGGACTAGGATTGGCAATCAGGGACCTAACACTCCCCTTACACCTGCCTGGCTGAGTACAGGGTTACTATAGGCAAGTTTGCCACCCTGATTGAGCATCTAGTTTGGACTCTAGGTCTAGTCAGTTGTAGTCGGTCTGATCGAGTCTTGCATGAGCAATAGATTAGGAGTTTCATATCACCCACCTCCTTCACAAATGTTTGAACCCACGGAAAATTTGCAAGCCCAAATGAAAGCCCTAACTGATCAAATGGCCCAGATGGCTACCCAGATGACCCAGTTAACTCAGTCTGGTATTCAAACCAATGATAGAATTGACCATCTTTTCAATAGGTTTGATCAGTTAGAAGTCCGGGTAGGGACCCCAGGAAAAACCCATGGGTCACAGTCTGAGCCAGATCCTGATTCCCCTCAACCTAGGAGGACCCCAAACCCTAATCCATACCCTGAGGTCGATCCTAGGAGAGCCCCTTATCCTGACCCATACTACAATCCTCAACCTAGGAGGACCCCAAAGCCTGAGCCATACAATAATACTGAACCTAGAAGAACCCCTTACCATGACCCTTATTATGATACTGAACCTAGAAGAACCCCTTACCATGACCCTTATTATGATACTGAACCAAGGAGAACCCAATACTCTGACCCATATAGGGAGTCCAATCCTAGGAGAACCCAATACTCTGACCCATATAGGGAGTCCAATCCTAGGAGAACCCAATACTCTGACCCATATAGGGAGCCCAACCCTAGGAGAACCCAATATTCTGACCCATATAGGGAGTCCAACCCTAGGAGAACCCAATATCCTGACCCATATAGGGAGCCCAACCTTAGGAGGACCCCATACCATGATCCATCCTTAGAACCTGACCATAGAGCTGACCCAAAATCCTATGACCCCAGATCCTATAATCCCATGACCCATAGATCTGCACCCTTGTCCTATGAGCCCAGAGAACCCATAATCCCTAAGTATCAATCTAGTACTAGTCAGGTTTCCCTTAGTCAACTTGAACCCCATAGGATTAGCACCCCTAAATATGAGCCCAGTAGTGAGCCACTACCCCTTAGGCAACCTGAACCTACTAGGATTAGTGTCCATAATCAGAAACCAGGACCTAGCCAATTTTCCCCTATCCGACCTTCTCCAACCATTCCTAAGATTGACAAGGCTTACATTAATGCGGAAGTGTATGAAGCTGATGCAAACTTAGTGGATGAGTATGAGGGAGAAGAGGAGACACCTTTAGTAGACCTCGAATTAGCTGACCCAGTAGATACCCAGGTAGAAACCAACCTAGAGCTAGTTGACCTTGACCACATCCGACCTAAAGCTATAGTAGAAGAACAATTAGAGGAAGAGAACCTAGGTACTGCTGCTAGAGCCTTACCTGAGGAAACCATAGAGGAGAGCCAAATTATAGAGTATAGTCCAAAAATACAAGAACCAGAAGAATTTATTAAGGACCTGATCTCTTTGAATCAATACCTTCAAGATGAGCCCTCTCCTATAGTTCCCATTAAGGACCTCTTCCCTGAGATTAGTAACCCATCCTTCCATTATGCAAACCCCATAGATATACCGCAACCTCATAAGGTTAGCCTCATTAGTCTAGGATTAGTCCCTGACATGCCTTCTTATATCGAACTTTATCCAACTAACCTTGAACCTTTTTTCCTACCCTACCAAACTAATTCTGAACCCACTTCCTATTTTCTGCCCTTTCCTGACACCTCCAGCATTTCTAGGATTATTAGATTGCATTTAACTGAGATTAGCATACTGCATGCATTCATCACGCATGTTAGGTTTGCATCTTACTTCTGGCATACTCTTTGGAATTTGCTAGGAGTTCACTGTAAATTTTCATGTGCATGTCAAGCTAGGATCAAACCTAGAGAACCTATATTCTCTTAGGTTTAGGTCTAAAGAGTTCAATAAAATTTCTTTCCATAGGAATGCAGAGTCGAGTCTGTTAGGTGTAGGTTTGAGTCCTTTGCATCATCTTGTTAGGATCTGCATGTGCCCAGCATGTTCACCACCTGCACTAATTTTGAAACAACTGGCTAATTCCCGAAGATGGACCAAAGAATTTGATGTAGTGGATTCTATCTTGGTTAGGCTTAGGCCTAAAAGAAGCTTCATGCTCGCAGAGCCAGACCTTTTAAAGTGATAGAGAAGGTTGGATCAAATGCCTATGTGTTAGACTTGCCTTTGGATATGGGCATTAGTTCTACCTTTAATATTACAGACCTGGTTGAGTATAGGGAACCGGCAGCGATACCTAGTGAGGCCTTTGGACCTATTCCTTTTAATTGTGAGTGACCCTAACCCAGAGTGTCCACTAACAAATTGGCCTGAGAGAGGAGAACGGATCGAGCATATCCTGGATGATCAAGCCATCATGACCCAGGGCCGTGGTTATCAACGCTTCCTAGTCCATTGGCAAGGCCGGCCAGAGTCAGACGATTCATGGATTTCTCGAGAGGACTTGCAAAACCTCAACCCAAACATTCTCGAGAGATATGTGAGCCAGTCTGATCTTCACTCGACAGGGTCGAGTTCCTCCCACCCCGAGAGAATTGGTGGGGACACCGGAGGCACCAGAATAAGACAGAGGCTTTTCAACCCTCTATAAATTGATCAATAATTAATGAGTCCATCTGTAATAAGGGCTTAGCACATCTAAGTCTATTTTAGTTGTTATTTGAGTCTTTTGAGTTGTTATTTCAGTTCTGTACTAGTCAGCTCATGTTGAGCTAGTTCAGTCCAATGCTAGTCAGCTCATGTTGAGCTAATTTTATTTTTTTGAGTCCTGTCCAAGCATACTGAAGACTCAAGACTATATCATACAAGTGAATACCAAGTCCAACTATATTGAAGACATGGAAGTATAGCCCAAGTCCAACCCAGCTTGAAGATTTGAAGACCCCAGGAGGAAAATTCAGAAAACCCTGATTTCTTGCAGATGCCCTCTAGATGCCTAGATTCCCTTCCAGATGCCAAAGTATATTTATAGATAAGGGCATCCATGATTCCAGAGGTCCATCTGCATCCTAGCCCAAAGAAATCAAGCCCAGGCGCCAAGCCCAAGCCCCTAAGAAGCAAGATACCAGGGAATATTCCTGCTACCTGGCTACCAGGCCACCCAAGCTTCTAGAGGCCCAAACCCATGCACCCGAGCCCCTTTGGGCCGGCCCCTTGCTGCTCCTAGAAGCCCAACATGCCCCCATAGGCATCCTTGGAGTGTTGGCCAAGTCAAGAAAATTTTTAGGGATTTTTCTACCTAATGTTTCTTTATTTTCTAGCTAGGGTTTGAGAGGGAAAAGGATTCTTATGTAAAGACTTATGTGCCCTTACTTGGAGCCCAAGGTTAAGGGTCTATTTGAAGGACCCTAGCCTCTTGTATGAAGGGAGATTTTGATATATGAAATAAACCTTGAGTTTTTCAATTGCTTTGTATGATTACCCTGCTGTGTGCATAAAGGGGTTTGAGAGTTCTTCTTCCCGGTGTTTGGAATCATCTTCCTACCGCCAACCATCCTTCCAGCCCCTCCAAAACTTTTTTTTCTTTACTGTTTTCCTTTATTTTCTTGATCTCCTTTGAGTTTTCTAACCCCTGACAGGTTGTTTGTAGGTCCCCGAGTTCCTACGAATCCAACGACTCCAGCCACGCCTCAATCGGACCACCGAGCAGAAAGCCGGGTATCCGTGGGTCTTTGGCTCAGTTTTCCAGGCCGTATCCATCGAGGAACGAGAGATCCCTTTGCTGCAATCTTCACCGGGCACTTTAGACGCTGTCAGGTACACCCCCTCTACCTCCAGTCTTATTATTGTAGAACTTGCCCTAACCGAGGCTTCTCAGCCCCAGCGATCCTTCTTTAGTACTTTTCTAGGTTCTAATCTGCATGTTTGGCTTCAAAAACTCATACAAAATTCCTTACAACTAATTTTGATCTAAAATTTGGGAATTAATCACCTAACCCCATATATAAAACATACAAAAAGAATTGCATGCATATTAATCTCCCATCATCTGGCCTATTGGCAGTAAGATATAACAATGAACTAATCATGCCATGATATAATTTTTGGTCTATAGACTTACCTGATTCATCCTTGTCAAGTCTACATGTAGAGCTCATAGGGGTACCTAAAGACTTAGTGTTCTCCATCCCAAACTTCTTGAGTATTTTTTTTGTGTATTTTGTTTGGTTGATGAAGATCCCCTCTTTGGTTTGCCTTATTTGGAGTCCGAAGAAGAAATTCAGTTCTCCCATCATGCTCATCTCGAACTCACCCTGCATTAATCTTGCAAAATCTTGACAAAGAGATTCATTAGTAGTACCAAATATTATATCATCTACATAGATTTGTACTACTAAGAGATCATCATTCTTTTTCTTTAAAAATAGAGTTTTATGTACATTACCTCTAGTAAAATCATTTTTCAGCAAAAAAGAGCTTAAACGATCATACCAAGCTCTTGGAGCTTGTTTTAATCCATATAAAGCTTTATAAAGTTTATAAACATGATTTGGAAATTCAGAATTTTCAAAACCAGGGGGTTGCTCAACATAAACTTCTTCTTCAATTAATCCATTTAAAAAGATACTTTTAACATCCATTTGATATAGTTTAAAATTCATGAAGCAAGCAAAAGCCAACAATAGTCTAATTGCCTCAAGTCTAGCCACAGGAGCAAAGGTTTCATCAAAATCTATCCCTTCCTCCTGATTGTATCCTTTGGCAACTAGTCTAGCTTTATTTCTAATTACTATTCCATTTTCATCAAGTTTATTTTGAAAAACCCATTTTGTACCAATAATTGATGTGATTGATGTGTTTGAAGGCCTATCCACTAGTGTCCAAACATTGTTCCTTTTAAATTGATTAAGTTCATCTTGTATAGCATTTATCCAATTACTATCACATTCAGCTTCCTCAATAGTTTTAGGTTCAATGTGAGATATAAAAGCTAAGTAATCACAAATATTTTTAAGAGATGATCGAGTACTTACACCTTTAGATGGATCACCTATAATTAGTTCTTTTGGGTGTCCATGAGCATACCTCCATTCTTTTGGTAATGGATCAATAGTTGATGTATTTTCATCACCTTGTGCTTGATCTCCTTTAGTGTTTTCATCATCGTTCTATTCCTTGGTAAGCCCTTCATTGTTGTTTATTTCTTCAGTTTTCTTGCTACCTGTTTCATCATAAAGTACATCTTCTTTTCTTGAAGATTTTTGGTTAGTTTCATCAAATACCACATGTATAGATTATTCAACAACAAGTGTTCTTCTGTTGAAGACCCTGTATGCCTTGCTAGATATGGAGTAGCCTAGAAAGACTCCCTCATCTGATTTGGCAACAAATTTACTTAAATTATCTTTACCATTGTTTAAGATGAAACAACGGCATCCAAAAACATGAAAATAATGAATTGAAGGTTTTCTACCCTTCCAAAGCTCATAAGGGGTTTTCTTTAAAATTGGTCGAATTAAAACTCGATTTAAAATATAGCATGCAGTATTTATGGCTTCTGCCCAAAAATATCTAGGTAAATCATTTTCACAAAGCATAGTGCATGCCATTTCTTCAAGAGTTCTATTTTTTCTTTTTACCACCCCATTTTGTTGAGGTATCCTAGGTGCAAAAAAATTGTGATGAATTCCATTTTCAATACAGAATTTATCAAAATTGGCATTTTCAAATTCGGTTCCATGATCACTTCTTAAAGATACTACTGAAACACCTTTTTCATTCAAAACTCTTTTGTGAAATCTAATAAATTCAGAAAATATTTCATCTTTATGTGCTAAAAACATGACCCATGTAAATCATGAAAAATCATCTACAATGACTAGACCATACTTCTTACCTCCCAAACTAGATGTTCTAGTAGGCCCAAAGAGGTCCATGTGAAGCAATTCCAAAGGTCTAGATGTAGAGATCACTCCTTTTGGTTTGAAGGATGATTTTGTTTGTTTTCCAAGTTGACATGCACTGCAAATTTTATCTTTTTCAAAATTGAGTTTAGGAAAATCTTTTACCCAGTTCTTTTTGCTAAGTTTTGAAATTAAATGCATACTTGCATGTCCTAGTCTACGATGCCAAAGCCAACTAGTTTCATCGATCTTGGCTTCCATTGCCACTAGACATTGACCTTTCTGAATAGAGAGATCATCAAGATCAACCATATAAATATTGCCATGCCTATGACCAATGAACTTAATGCCATTGTCATCTAGACTAGAAACAATGCACAAAGAATATTCAAAATTAACTTTAAAATTTTTGTCACAAAATTGATTAATGCTAAGCAAGTTATGTTTTAAACCATTAACATATAAAACATTATCAATATAAGAGGTAGGGGTGATATGGATTTTACCAATACCGATAATTTTGCCCTTTCCATTATCACCAAAAGTTACATTGCCACTATTTTGATATGTGAGTGAAGAGAACTGCTCCATATCTCCTGTCATATGCCTTGAGCAACCGCTATCAAGGTACCACATCCTTTTCTTGTTGGTTGCAAGGCATACCTGTAATAAAGATCAAGTGGAGACTTTAGGTACCCAAGCCATCATGGGTGCTTTTTGGTTAGTGGCATTGGTTCCTTTTGGAACCCAAACTTTCTTAGTGTTAATTAATTTTCTTTTGTTACACATATAAGATTTATGTCCTTTGATACCACAAGTATAGTAAGTAATTGATGAAGATGCAAGCATAAAGAAATTTTTAAAGAGTTTTTGTTTCTTATGAGTCCTGAATCCTAATCCTGCTTTGTCAAATACTACTCTTTGGTTATTTAAGAGTAAATTTAATTTTTCAGAACTGTAAGTAAATTTTTCAACAAAAGGTTTTAGTTTTTCGATTTATTCTTTATATCTTTTGTTTTCAATTAAAATTTCTTTGCTTTGTTTTGACAAATTTTCATTTGAAAGTAAGTCACTTTTCTTTTTAAAGATATCCTTTTCTTTTTCAAGTACCATAATCCTATCATTTAATTTTTTATTTTGTATAACAAGGCATTCATTTTCATATGAAAGGTTGTTATTTGTTTTAGCTAGATCCAAATTTTGCTTCTTTAAATCTTTATGTTTTGACTTTAACTTTTGAAATTCTATGACTAGTTCATTAAAAACCTCATGAAGCTCATCAAAGGTAAATTCATTTTCAGTTTCAGAACATACCTCTTCTTGATCGGCTATCAGATAGAAGTTTGCTACCTCTTGCTGCTCTTCCTCAAAGCTGGAGTCTTCACTTTCACTCCAGGTTGCCATCATGGCTTTCTTTCTCAGCTTTCTTCTGCTTTTCTTTAACAAGAGGCAGTCTACCTTGAAATGCCCGGGTTTTTTACACTCAAAATACGTAGGCTGCTCCTTCTCCTTTTCTTTATCCTTCTCTTTGCTCGGCTCACTTTTTAGAGGTTTCTTTTTGTAGTTGAACTTTTTCTTCCTCATGAACCTTCTGAACTTCCTTGCTAACAGAGCCATTTCATCTTCTTCGTCATCTTCTTCAGAGTTTTCGCTTGAGTCCTCTCTAGTAGTAGATTTGAACGCAATCGTCTTCGTCTTTTTGTCGACCTCTCCATTTTTTTGTTTGAGGGAGAGCTCATAAGTCATTAAAGAGCCCAGCAGTTATTCCAGCGGGAGAGTGTTGACATCTTTAGCTTCCTCAATTGCAGTGACCTTTACATCTCATGAATCTGGTAGAGACCTGAGAAGTTTATTCACAAGTTCACCATTAGAAATTATTTTTTCTAAGCTTCTCATGCCATTCACAATGTTTGTGAACCTAGTATACATTTCGCTAATTGACTCAGTAGGTTCCATCTTAAACATTTCATATGTCTGAATTAGCATGTTGACCTTAGTGGTTTTCACTTGGTGTGTACCCTCATGGGTAACCTCAAGTGTATCCCAAATCTTCTTGGTGGAGAGACAATTTGATATTCTATTAAATTCACTAGGATCAAGAGAACAAAATAAAAGGTTCATTGCCTTAGCATTAAGCTCAATTTGCTTAATATCATTCTCAACCCAATCATCTTCCATTTTTGGAGTGAGAATGCCATTAATCATCATTGTAGGCTGATAAGGACCTTTTACAATAGTTCTCCACAAATTATAATCAAGTGCTTGAATAAATATGCGCATGCGTGTCTTCCAATATGTGTAATTTGTGCCATTAAAAAGTGGAGGTCGGTTTGAAGCTTGACCTTCTACAATACCCATTCCTATTGGGGCAACCATGATCTTTTACTCAAGATCCTTGGACCTACAAGAGAGTACCGGTGCTCTGATACCACTTGTTGCCCAGAAATGGAGCCCAAGAGGGGGGGTGAATTGGGTCTTTTAAAAATTTAATACAATAAAATGAAGGTCTAGTGGTGCTTGTGAGCAATGATAAATATGATGCAAGATGTTAGCAATAATTAAGGAGCACGAGAGGAAAAGAGCAATCACACACAAACACAAAGTTTATAGTGGTTCGGTGCAAATCTAACACCTACATCCACTCCCCAAGCCACCCACTATAATACACACTAGATTACAGTCGACTTGTTTTTCACAAGGCTCACAAGTCAAAACCTAAGTTGGTTTTGTCACTTAGGCTTACCAACAAACCTTAACACTTGTTTTATCTTCGGGCTCACAAGTTAACCCTAGTTGGTTTTATCCCTTTGGCTCACCAACAAACCACAATAACCTTCTTTCAAGACACCCTTGAAAGCAAGGTCAAATCACAATAAAAACAGATATGAAATTTAAAAACTACAACAAACTCTCTTCAAGAGTAGATTGGAATCTTTGAAGCTCAAGTGGATGCTTTGTCTTTACTCTTCCTTGGAATCTCCTTCAAGGTGCCTCTTTTTGGAATGAAGTAAGGATGAGCTTATAGGCTTTTCAATGGAATCAAGCTAGAAGAGGCTTTTGATATGAAGTTTGGAAGGAATATTGGCTTTATGGCTTTTGAGTAGACTTCAATGCACTTGAATACACTTTACTTAACTTCTCTTGCTTTAAAATGAGGTTGGTGGAGCTTAAATACACCAAAAACCTTCCAAAAAATGGTTTGTGACCGTTGGTGCCTTGGAAATAGTCGTTTGGAGCTTGAAAAGCAAGTTCTGCAAGCCAGAAAAATAGATCCGTTAGAGTTGTCAAGCTGCAAGTGTCGATACTTGGCTGTCAGGTGTCGACACTTGGCTGTCAGGTATCGACACTTGATTTCTAGGTGTTGACACTTGAACATTCAAGTGTCGACACTTGATGCACAGGTGTCGACACTTGACACAAAAATCCTTAATATTACAAAGTTCTATATTTTCAAAAATCTCAGGCCTTGAGTCGATACTTGGAACCTAAGTGTCGACACTTGGTGTCGACACTTGAATATAGGTGTCGACACTTGGCATGCCAAGGATTTTTGTATGTGCCAAATGCTGAAGTGTCGACACTTGACTGTCCAAGCGTCGACACTTGAGACTGAAAACTTTCAGATTCAAGTGTAAATGCCTCGAAAACATAAATAAAATTTATGAATACATAAACACATAATCTTTAAACATTTAGATGCCCTTTTTCAATGAAGAGGATGCCCGGATTTGTGAGAATTGCTCCGTGCCATTACGTGCCATACACCATAAGTTTTTGGGATTTTGAGGTGCTTTCTTCATAAAAACTCACAACTTGAAATCCTCATTAAAATACAATATGCACTCAATATTTTGTTATTCATCAAAATCATTGGGTGGAGCCAACAGATGCCTCCTTCCTTTCTTCTTGACCGGTTTATGCCACATGGCATAAGGGGATTTAACCTGGAAATGATAAGGACTCAGATAAGACTCTTGAATCTTGAAGAGTCTTATCAGATATGAAATAACATATCTGATAATAAATGTCAGGATGCTATTCATGCCCCTTAAACTATTATTTAAGGGTGTATGGTGATTTGAGAATTCATTCATGATTCAGTCATCAGAAACATGAGTCCATTTTTCTCGAGGTTTATCTGAGTATCTCTTTCTGCTTTTCTCTCCGCTTTTCTCTCCCTCCTCTTTTCTTTAAGACAAGACTTGTCTTGTTAAGACAAGGTCTAGTCTTTTAGAACAAGGATTTATACTTGTATATAAGCCTAAGGAGTCCTAGAAGAGGGTTGTCCTAAAACCAAGAGTGGTTTAGGACAGTGTTCTTAGTGCCCTACAGTAGGACAGGGTTACTACAATGGTCAAAGGTCCAAAGGCTACCCTAAGAGTTCTGTTGAAGCAAGTAACCCCGGTAGGGATTCTTCCTTGGTACCATTCTCATGTGGATCATCGTTGGAGGGCTTGCACTTGTGAGCCTCGTGGAAAGGATTGGATTTTAGCTATCCAGGTATGTTTTTCTGACTTCATTTTTGTTTCATTAATTGGTATTGCATGAGGGGTTCCTAGGAATTAAGGTTTTCTAGCCAATTAGGATTTCATGCTTAGAATTTTTGTTTTAAAATTCACTTCCGCCTGCTGCATGATTCTCGGCACCCTGAGAGAATTCCCATCACCCATCTCTTACATCCACTATCCAAGATTACCACTTGGGATTTTCACTATATCCCCCATTGGAATACAGTCAGATTATTTTAACAGGCTCATAATCCAAACCTCTATACTTTGGTTTTACTGGGATCACCAAAGAAACCAAACTTGGTTTTACCAAGATCACCAAGAACCCAACTTGGTTTTACCAGGATCACCAAGAATCCAACATTTGGATTTTAACAAAGGCTCACCAAAAACTTATTTAGTTTTTCAATCGGGCTCACCAATAATCCAACAATTCAAGAATGAATTGAAAAATAATGCAACAAAGTGACAAACTAATTTTTATCGAGTGGTTGCCGATGCAGCTCGAGAGAAGCCCACTTTAATGCACTTTAATGGCTTCTTTTGCTTCTTTACTAAGTACTTCAAGCTTCAGATGAGAGTTGGTAAAGACTTGAAGGCTATCTTGAATGCTCTTAGTGCTTTCTTCTTTATTGGCTGGTTGGATATTCAATAAAGCATTCTTTCCTTTTGAAAACTCTCTTACTTACTTTTAAGGAAGTTCAAATCCCTCGAATATATGGCCTTCCATCATTCCAAGGAAGTTTAAGCCATTGTAGACCATTGGGATGTGACATTTGATCATTGGAGCACTTTTTAGATTCAAATTCTGAGTTCTGGAACTAGCTGTTGAAAGCCTGAAATTGACCTTCGAGTCGATTCAGATCACTCGAGTCAGCTAATCCACAGAGGAGTTCTGGTTGAATCGACTCTCTACAATCCAGTCGGCTCGCTTGAACAGTGTCTTGATTCTTCACTCTGTAAGAGTCGGCTCGCCTTGATTCCAGTCAACTCGAATCCTTAGGCCTTCAAAATGTTTGTCTGGTCGAGTCGGCTAACTTTCATTCCAGTTGACTCGAATGGCTGTTCTTTTCAGAAACCAATTTCTGGACTCTGGAGGAGTTGGCTCGATCTTCTGAAGAGTCAGCTTGGATGTCTAACCATGTGATAGAGTCAGCTCATACTTCATTTGGGTTGGCTCACCTGTCTGATTCAGAAAATAGTACTTTGGACGAGTCAGCTCGGGTCCCTCAGAGTCGGCTCAAATATTTGCATGCCAGAAATCTCATGCGTGCCATGTGCTAGAGTCGGCTCTCTTCTCCTCGAGTCGTTCAGATGAAAGTTTTAATGAATTTCTCAGCCTTTCTCCAGAATTTATCTAGAAAGTCTTCAAGCTTCAAGATGTCTTCAATTTCAATAAGTTTTTGAGAAACTAAAAGCTTGAAACACATTTAGAAGTAACCCAATTTTATGATTTTTCTTAATCTTTCCTTTTGGGTTCTTCTTTACAAATTTCAATTACAACATAACTTAAAATAGGAAATACGAATGCAGGAGTTGAAGTTTGAATAAAGAATCTATCCTACAAAAACTTGTAAACCACTTGAAGAGTTGTTAGTAAAACAAATGCATGCACCAATGTTTGGTTATCATCAAAATCACTTATGGGGTCAACAATCTCCGCCTTTTTGATGATGACAAAATACTGGGCATGAATAATTCTTTACAATTACATGTATAATAGTATTTGAAAGTAAGTATGCACATGTATCAGAGCTAATTATGTTTGTGAATAAATCTTAGAGCTCTTGTAAGGAAACTATACAGTTTCAATGTTAGTGCTTTAGTGTGTATCAAAGTATTAAGCTTTGTATGCTTCAAAGTATCAGAAATAGTACAAACATGAAGTATCAGAGTTTAAAATTGAAAGAATTAAAGCTAATTTTAGAGCAATCAGAGTGAAAGATAGGTTTAGAGATAATGTCATTTGATTTCAGCAAAATTTCTCCCCCTTTCTATAGGTCTTTAAATTTTGAAACAATTATGCTCATTTAATCACAATCATTTCACAATCACTTATATGCTCCCCCTTTTTCATTCTTTTTATGCACTTTATGAATAATTTTCCAATGCATGAAATCAGTCGTAAATAAATAATTTCAAGGAAGCTCAAGATTCTCTTGTTAGCTCAGATTTTTCATGACAGCTCAAGTTCTCCCCCTTTTTGTTAAACATTCAAAAAGATATTTGCAATAAAGCTTAATTTTTAAACAAAATGAGAAAGTTTTTAATATTTGTTTGAGATAATTTTACTTTTTAAAATTCATTTGGATATTCTAATTTAAATTTATCACAGTTGTATTATAAGAATTGCATCAGCTCAAAATAATTCAAGACAATGCTAGCAAATATCAAAAGAGCTTTCATTTCATTTAGAAAAGTTCAATACAAGGTTCATAATATGAAAGAAAGTACATTCATTGATTAGTAAGATAAGATTTCTTTCTTTTCATTCACAAAGTCTTTTGACTGTAAGAGATAAGAAGTAAATCTTACATACTATTAAAAGTCAGAAGTACAAAGATATAATCATTATAACCAAAAGTTTAACTAATCAACCTATTCTTCTTCCTCATTAAAGGAAGAGGCAACATCTATAACCCTATATGAGGTTTTAGTTCTAAGAGGTTTGAACCTCAGATCCCAAAATCTAGTTCTAACTGGGGCTATAGGTGTCTTAGTTTTCTTGGTTTTTGGTTTCTTTTTGGTCAGAGCATGTCCAACTTTGGATGAAGGTGGATCAAATGAAAGAAACTTTGAAGGCACAGGAGATGGTTGAGCAAGAGGTGCTGGTGTCTCTTTGTAGGTCTGTAAAGAATCATCCTCAGTAGTGAATATTTCCTTGTGAGAGTGCAGTAGGATACTTTGAATTTCTTCTTTGAAACTGTCCATCTCTCTTTCCATCTTTTCTTTTTGTAGCTTCTGTTCTGACTTGATTTTTTGCAAGCTATAATCAATTGATTAGCGTAATTCAATAAGTGCAGAATTGATATGACTTGTGAGAGAATCAGAAGTTGTTTCCATCTGTTAAGATATAAACTCTTTAATTTCAGATGGAGTTCTCATTGACCATTCAGAGGTGTCTTCATTATCGTCCTCAGATTCCTTTGTTTCATCAGCAGGAGATTCATCAATGTTATCATCAGAGAATGTGGCAGTCATTTGACCAGATATCTTCTTCATCCAGACTCCCTCTTGTAATTGATATCCCATTCTTCTAAGAGAGTTAATTGAATAGGTGTTTGAGTGGTGAAGAGGCTTGCTGATTTCATCAGTTAGGTCAACTCCAGCATCTTCGAATAATAAGGTGAATACCATACCGTAAAGCAAGCATACCTTGATCTTTCTTGCTGCCTCCCTCATCTGTATCATCATAATGTATGGAAGGTTGAGGGGTTCTCCCTCAATAAGATGTCCCATAAAGATCATATCCCGTTCACTCACCCAGTCGAAATGACCGTTTCGGGGAAGAAATATTCAACCTATCATGTTATGGAGCAGTCGCATTTCCTTGGATAGCATGTTGGCTTGAACGTATTTGACGGAGCTTACATCTAATCTTTCCATGATGAGCCTCAATGTTTGTTCCTTGTCTTTTAGGGTTAGCTTAGTTGCACCGTCAGTCGGCATTTGAAGTAGGTTGCTTAAATTCTCTTCATCCACAACAATTTTTACTCTTTGATAATAGATTCCAGATGGTATTCTCCAAGAACTAGATTTTCAAAGAAAGTTCTTACCAAGGAAGGGTAGGTCAGAATGTCTAATGAGCAGAAAAACTTCCAACCTTGGTTGTCAATCCAATTCCCAATCTTCATTTGTAGTTCTTCCAGGAAGGAGAAATCAATCCTTCTACCACAAGTAACCGGCTGATTGGCCATTGAGGTGAATTGTCCGGTTGGAGAAGGTGCTTCTACTTCTTTTTGTTCTGGAGAGGATCTTCTTTTATTTTATCTCTTTTTCTTCAAATTTTTATTGGAAGAGCTTGATTCAGCTATGCGAGAATGCTTCCGTGCAGATCTTCTTGGAGCCATTGCAGCAAATTTGCAAGAAATAGGAAATCAAGGTTTCAGGGAAAGGCTTTTGGAGTATTGGTGAAGGTTCCGAGTAGAGTGATAGAGTTTAGAGTGAAAATGAAAGCACAAGAAGTGAAAAAGAGTTTACTCGGCTCTATTAAAAAAGCATTTTCCTGACATCCGAGTTGGCTCGCTTAGCCCTAAAATCATCCAAGTCGGCTCGACCAGAGCGAACTCAGAATAAACAGAAATCTGAGTCAGTTAGGCAAACCCTAAATTGACCTGGTCGGCTTGACCAGAGCAAAAACAGAAAAATTAGAGATTCGAGCCAGCTCGACCAGAGCAAAATTGCTCGAGTCGACTCGAACAGAAACTTTCCACAGAAGTTGAAATGATTCAAAAATTGAGTTTAATTTAATAAAATCTCAAGAAAAGTTGTTCAAAATACTTGATTAGTTTTAAGAGGTTTTATAGATAATTTTTTCTTAATTTTGAAGGAAATTAGGTTTGGAAAATCTAGAAAGGATCATAAAGACCTAATTCTTCTCTAAATAGTTCAAATCTATCTTGATTCAGTGGATTAGTAAAAATGTCAGATAATTGATTTTCAGTTGGGATAAATTCTAGTTCAATGTCACCATTCAAAATATGATCTCTAATAAAATGGTATCTAATTTCTATATGCTTAGTTCTAGAATGATGACTAAGATTTTTGGTCAAATTAATAGCACTTGCGTTATCACACTTGATTGGAATTTTAGATTGTGTAACACCAAAGTCTTCTAGTTAGTGTTTAATCCATAACACTTGTGCACAACAACTCCCTGCAGTAATATACTCTGCTTCAGCAATAGAAATTGCTATCGAGTTTTGTTTCTTACAGTGACATGAGATTAAATTCAACCCTAGAAATTGACATGTTCCACTAGTACTTTTTCTATCAATTCTACAACCAGTATAATCAGCATCTGAAAATCCAATTAAATTCAATGAAGAATATTTTGAAAACCAAAGACCTAGATTACTTGTACCTTTTAAATATCTGATAATTCTTTTAACAGCAAGCATATGTGATTCTTTAAGATTATATTGGAATCTAGCACATATACATACACTATACAAGATATCAGGTCTACTCAACATTGGATCCATTTTCATCTTTGTTCAATCTGCAAGTTGGGCTCATGGGTGTATTCATTTGTTTGCTTGTCTCCATCCCAGACTTTTTGATTATTTCCTTGGTGTATTTGGCTTGGTTGATGAAGATCCCTTCCTTTATTTATTTCACTTGAAGTCCAAGGAAGTAGTTAAGTTCACCCATTAGGCTCATTTCAAATTCTTCCTGCATTAACTTAGCAAATTCTCTATAAAGAGTTTCATTAATTGCATCAAATATAATATCATCAACATAAATCTGTACAACTATTATATCATTAATTTTTTTCTTGATGAAAAGAGTTTTATCAATATTTTCTCTTGAAAAATTATTTTCAATCAAGAAAGTGCTAAGTCTATCATACTAGGCTCTAGGTGCTTGTTTCAAACAATACAATGCTTTATTTAGTTTAAACACATGTTTTGGAAAAACATGATCTTCAAAACCCAGTGGTTGTTCTACAAAAACTTGTTCAGAGATAAAACCATTTAAAAATATACTTTTCACATCCATTTGAAAAAGTTTAAAATTTATGTAGCAAGCAAATGCAAGTAATCTAATGGCTTCTAGTCTTGCTACAGGAGCATATGCTTCATCAAGATCAATGCCCTCTTCTTGGTTATATCCCTTAGCCACTAATCTAGCTTTTTTTCTCACTACATTTCCTTGTTCATCTAATTTGTTTCTATAGATCTATTTGGTTCCTATGATTAGATGGTCTGAAGGTCTATCAACTAATATCTAAACCTTATTTGTTTCAAACTGGTTCAATTCTTCATGCATGGCCATCATACAGTTTGGGTCATTTTCAGCTTCTTCTAAGATATGAGGTTCTATTTGTGTTACAAATGCTAGGTAGACATTTGCAGTTCTGTGTGATGACCTAGTCCTAATACCTTATGAAGGATCACCAATAATTAATTATCAAGGATAGGAAGTTATGTATCTCCATTCTCTTGGTAGGTCTGTATGATCCTTGCTTACCGTTTCTTCTCCTTCTTCATTTGGTCTTTCTTGTATGCTTATGTCTTTTATTCCTTTTTGAATTGTACCTGCATCATTGTCTATGCACTCTTCTTTCTTAGAAGGTGAAGGGTTAGTTTCATAAAAAATAATATGCATTGACTCTTCTACAGTAAGAGTTCTTTTATTAAATATTTTATATACTTTGCTATGTAATGAATAACCAAGATAATCAGATTTAGCATCAAATTTTCCTAGATTATCTTTACCATTATTAAGCACAAAGCATTTACATCCAAAAATATGAAAATAATTAATATTGGGTTTCTTTTCATTCCAAAGCTCATAGGGGGTTTTCTTCAAAATAGGATGGATCAAAATGCGGTTTAAAATATAACAAGCAGTGTTCATCGCTTCTGTCCAAAAGTACCTTGGAAGATTACCTTCATATAGCATCGTTCGGGCTATTTCTTCCAAAGTCATATTTTTCCTCTCTACAACACCATTTTATTATGGTGTCCTAGGAGCGGAGAAGTTATGATCAATATCATTTTCTATGCAATAATCATCAAAAAATTGATTTTCAAATTCAGTGCCGTGATCACTCCTAATTAAAATTATTGAAAGATTTTTTTGATTTGAAACCTTTTTATGAAAATCTTGAAATACTTTGAAGGTTTTATCTTTGTGAGCAATAAACAAAACTCATGTAAATCTTGAAAAATCATCTACAATCACAAGGGCATATTTCATTCCTCCTAGGCTTATAGTCTTAGTTGATCCAAATAAGTCTATGTGAAGTAGTTCTAGAGGTCTAGTAGTTAAAATCATATTTTTGGATTTAAAGCTCCCCGTAGTTTGTTTACCCATTTGGCATGTATCACAAATATGATCAAAGTCTACTTTAAACTTAGGCATGCCTCTAACTAAGTTTTTGGAAATTAACTTGGCAATAAACTTATCGATTATGATTATTTTCCCCTTGCCATTATCTCCAAAAGTAACCATACCTCCTTTTTTCATTTCTAAGGTGATGAACTGATCCTTGTCACCAGTCATATGCCTTGAACAGCCACTATTGAGATACCATATTTTCTTCAATTTTTGGGCTACAAGACATTCCTCATCCTCAAGACCCATTAGACATAAATTGATAGTTTTTGTGGTCTCTTCTTCTTCAGTTGAGGTGGATTCCTCACTATTGCTCCATGTGGTAACCATCACTTTCTTTTTCTTCTTCTTGAAGAATTTCTTTAATAATGGACAATCTGGACGAATGTGCCCCGATTTTTTACATTCATAGCAGGTGGGGACTTGTTCCTTTTCCTTTTCTTTGTCCTTGTCCTTTTCCTTGGAATGCTCTCCTCGTTTATAAAATTTTCTATTGAATCTTTCTTTCTTCCTTTCCATAAACTTTCTAAATCTCCTCATGACCATTGCGATGTCTTCATCTTCTGAGGAGGTGGAGTCATCTTCTGATTCCTCATCTATCTTTGATTCCAATGCAGCCTTGAAAGCAATTATCTTTTTCTTCTTTAGATCATCATCAGTTTTGTGCTGCATGGCTAGTTCATGTGTGATGAGTGAACCCATTAATTCATCCATAGGCAAGGTGTTTAAATCTTTAGCTTCCTGGATGGCGGTCACTTTAGGGTCCCATTTATTCGAAAGTGATCTCAAGATCTTCTGTACCAAGTCAGCATTTGAGTAAACCCTGCCAAGACTTTTCAAATCATTAATAATATCTATAAATCTATTATGCACGGCAGAGATATTTTCAGTAGGTTCCATTTTAAACAATTCATAGCAATGTATTAGAAGATTTATTTTTGAAGTCTTCACTTAGGAAGTTCCTAAGTGGGTCAATTTAAGTTTATCCCAAATTTCCTTTGCCGAGGAGCAAGTAGAAAATCGATTAAACTCATTTGAATCCAAAGCACAGTATAGCAAATTCATTGCTTTGGCATTTAATTCTCCCATCTTCATGTCATGTTCATCCCAGTTCTCTTCAGGCTTAGGGACATCCATGCCATCAATTTTGATTATGGAAATATGTGGCCCTTTAAGAATGACCTTCCATAATTGAAAATCAACAGCTTGTATATAGATTTTCATTTTTGCTTTCTAGTAAGAATAATTTGTGCCGGTGAAGAGTGGAGGTCTATTAGTGGATTGGCCTTTGACCAAGGATGTACTCATGGGATGAGCTATCAATCTTTACTCTAATGTAATCAAGGACACTACTCTGATATTAGTTGTTGCCCATGTGGCTTTCCTAAGAGGGGGGCGAATTAGGAATTTTTAAAAATTTTAAGCAGATATGTGCTCTTGAAATCCCTTATAAGTGTTAAGTGCTATGATAGGATAATTAAATGCAAAAGTGTAATCAAATAAGAAATGAACAACATAAACATAAGCAAATTATATTGGTTCGGAGCAACCCAGCTCCTACATCCACTACCCAAGATTACCACTTAGGATTTCCACTATATCCTCCACTGGAATATAGTCGGATTATTTTAACAGGCTCACAATCTAAACCTCTACGATTTGGTTTTATCGGGATCATCAAAGAAACCCAACTTGGTTTCACCAGGATCACCAAGAACCCAACACTTGGTTTTAACAAAGGCTCGCTAAGAATCTGTTTAGTTTTTCAACCGGGCTCACCAATAACCCAACAATTCAAGAATGAATTAAAAATAAATGCAACAAAGTGACAAACTAATTTTTGTCGAGTGGTTGCCGATGCAGCTCGAGAGAAGCCCACTTGAATGTACTTCAATGCACTTTAATGGCTTCTTTTGCTTTTTTACAAAGTGCTTCAAGCTTCAGATGAGAGTTGGAGAAGACTTGAAGGTTATCTTGAAGGATCTTAGTGCTCTCTTCTTTTGTTGGTTGGTTGGATATTGAATAAAGCATTCTTTTCTTTTGAAAACTCTCTTACTTTTAAGGAAGTTCAAATCCCTCAAATATATGGCCTTCCATCATTCCAAGATAGTTTAAGTCATTATAGACCGTTGGGATGTGATATTTGACCGTTAGAGCACTTTTTGGATTCAAATTCAGAGTTCTGGAACTAGCCGTTGCAAATCCGAATTCGACCTTTGAGTCGACTCGGATCACCCGAGTCGACTCGGATCCACAGAGGAGTTCTAGTTGAGTCGATTCTCTTCAATCCAATCGGCTCGCTTGTACAGTGTCTGTTGGGAATTGTGTCCCAAAGCCAATCATCTAGGCTGTAAGCAGTTGTGCTCAGTATTGTAATTTGTATATGAATTAATAAAACTTTATTTTGGTAGCTTATCACATTATTCATTTTCCTGTAATGAACTCTATTTATGTGATGAAGTCCTTAGGACTACACTGACTTCGATATAGAGAGAATATATCGAGTGGTCTTTTAAAAAGGTTCACAACCAAAGGATACATTGTATAGGATGGCAATGTATCAAGTGTAGGTTGTTGTGGTTTACATCGTTTGGTTATCCTCTTGATGAAAGGAGTGTGGTGATACTGATGTGATCTACAAGTGAGATGTGTGATATCTCATTGAACGTGACTCCGTGGAGCTCCTTTCTGCCAAAGGACTACTCGTGATTGGATATGGGTGTATGTGTCCCTCCGACCTGAGGTCACCATGGTAGCTTGCAAGCAACTCCCTGTGCTTTGGTGCCGGACTATCCGGATTTCTAATCCAGTGATGGAATGTTTTTGGGTACAGGCAAGTACTTGTGGAGGAGTGGTGGACCAAGATGGAATTGACCTATCCAAATTGTTTGGATTGAATGTCTCACATTGTCGAAATTTATCAAATCCTCGATCGGGATAGTTCTAGTGAGGAGTCACTAGACTTGCAAGGTTAAGACATGTTATGGATTGACTCAGTTAGGGTTGGCAGTCTAACCCTAGGTCATCTTGAGCATTAGAGGTCAAAGGGATGAATTATACGGTAACCATATGCCAGAGGTTCGATAGATAACTCTCACATCTTCGGCCTATCTGGATGTCGAGACCCATTGCTAGATGGTATCATGTGCTGGTATTGGAAGTGTTTCAGTGCTACCATTTAGGTTCGAACCTATGAGGTCACATGCCATAGAGGATTTCTTCCTGATCCAGAACCAATCAATGGACTGATTGAGCACATATTGGATTTTTTTTGATTGACCTGATCTGATTTGGATCGACCAGGATTGGTTTGGGTCTATCAGAAATTGTTCCTGGTAGACCAGGACTGGACCTATTTTTTTCTTACTGTTCAGGTTTGGTCATACCGGGGTTTGTTTTTGAACCAATTTTTATTTTGCTTTGTTGAACCGGTTTATTACATTATTTGTTTACAACGTGTTTTCTCCCGGTTTATAAAACACCGGTTTGATGTTTTGATGGCTCCCTGCTCTCGGTTTTGCCACCCCATTGCAAGTCCTGGTTCTCACGGTGAACCCGTTGGTTCAACGTGTTTTATCCCATCTTTCCTTTCTCATGGTTTTTGCCCTGTTTCACCAAGTGGATGAGATATGAACAGCATTAGTTTGAATGCTGCGTGGGATTAGTTCAGCTGAAGTTTGAATGGAGCTTGGGATATCTGTTTATCCTTTGCTCTGTGATACGAACTCTTCTCACGATATTTCCCTCCTTCACATGTTTTCACCGTGTTTTATTGGCCCGTTTGTTCTCTCCAATGCCTGTTGTTTCAAGTGTTTTAAACCGATCCAGAGTTTATTCTAAAGAGTTGGAATTTATCTGGACTCTCTCACGACGTCTTCCCTTTCTCTCGATCGTTTCCTTCACAGGATTTCTCAGCGTCTTTTATATCTTGGTAAAAGGCCGTGCGGTTAGGGGTTTGAAGAGAAAAAATAGAGTGTGGGAGAAAGAAAGAGGAAGTAACAGGTGAAGAATAGAGCATGTGATGTAGAGTTTTTAAGGGGATGAGATAGAAAGAGGAGCAGGGAGCATTTTCATCCTTTGGTGAGAGGGCCTTTGGATACGAATTTCTCAATGCAGAAATTTGTGGAGCATCCTGTGTCTTTCACCCCTATTTTTGTTTTCTTATGTGTGCTCGAGGTAGAGTTTCGGCGGTCTTAGAGAAGACCGTCCGTGAAGTCCTTTTGGCTTTCCCTGCTTCACATTGTCATGATCTGTTATTTGATTCCCGGAGAACTAGCATCCATCTGGGAGTTGGATCAGCAGGAGCCCATGCATGGATACTTTAGAGGGTGGACATTTGGACACCTTGAGAGATTGGATCGATCTCTTTCAGATCTGATTTGCTGATTGAAGGAGTTCAACCGACTGTCTTGGTTTGCTGTTAAAGGTATGTTATTTATTTTTTGTTTTCATTCATGCTTAGATCTAGTTTATCATATTATTTATAATTTTTACAATTGCCTATACATGCCTATGTTTCAGTTATATGCATCATGTTTATGTTAGATCCTGTGCATGAGTAGATTTTTCCGTATGCAAGTTAAAATTTTTAATTATGCAATACCTATTCCCTAGTGTAGCATGCCTAGGATAGGTATTCGTTGTACTGGTTTTCCTTTCAGTGGTATCAGAGCTGCAGTTTTCTATGTAGCATATCATGATTGCATGTATTAGGTATTACTTTTAGGAATCTAGTTGAGACCTTCACCATGGCCGTGCGTCCAGATTATTCAGTGTTTAAAATCCCTAATTTTCTATGGCACGACGTAGTTCATCTGTGTTGGCCTTTTCAAAAGGATCCTTAAAGGAAACCTACGGTATTAAAAGTATTTTAATCTTGATACATGATTTTATTTTGGCATGTCTATTGGCTTGCAATATTATAAATGATATGATAGACTAGATATGATGCATGAAAGATGTAAAAGAGTTTTACATGAATTTAATTAAAAATATTTTAATTAAATGTTGGCTTATAATCTAACAATTATGAATTGAAAGATTAATTAAATGACAAGCCAGATTAGGGTTTATTAAACCTAATGTCATTTGAATAAGCCATTCGGGTTAATTGGGTTAGCTATCTGATTGGGTCCGTCTATTGGGTTAGACTTAAGGTTAGTTGAATTAGACTTAAGAGAACTAATCAAATGTTGATTAAGGACCTTCTCGTTAGTATCTATCTAATAGTTAGATGGATTAGTCCATTCTTCTTAAATGGATCTAATTAGTGGCTCTGTGGAAAGCCCAAGTTCTTAGGCTGGTCTAATTAAGTCTGGTAAATTGATTGGTGTCTAGGCAGGTTTGGCATTTTTGATCATGGTTGCATGAGGCTACCTCTTTCCTGGCTAACTTGGTTGGTGTCTAGGAAAGATGGTTAATGGCAGATACTCACCCATGATCTCACCTACCTGGCCAATCAGGTCAACCAGAACTAATTAGAAGAGCTTATTGATTCGAGTTAAACCATGTCACCCAAGTTGATCAGCCTGTTTGATCTTTAGGTTCCCATGGACCAACTTGTTGAATTTAATTCAACCGTCCTGAGAATTGATTTGATCAGTGGGAGGTTGATCCATATTCTTCTCTTTATTCTTCTGTCATAATTTAATTAAAATTCTCTAAAATTATTAGGTCCTGAAAAAGATTAAGTCAATGAGTTGATGGTGTCTTAGCCTCCTATTAAATGGGTTAGTAATGAGTCCTTTAGCTTGGTGTACATCAGCAGTTCCAAAGAATGGGTGTGAATTCGGTTACTGAGATTACTCTCCCATAGATGATGATTCAGTGCAACCTTCTTAACGATGATCAGGTGGGCTGGCCAAAGTCGGGCTTGGTCATTCATTAGTTGGAAGCATCGAATTTGTCATATTAATGGTTGGACCTAACCAAAGACCTGTAATAGGAGGCCCCAAGGTCGATTGGGGGTTCTGTGGGGCAAAATTTATTACTGGAAGTTGCTTAGGGAAGCAATTGGTTAGAGAACCAACCTTTAGGTGCATATGGGTGAGCCGACCAAAGTCGGGTTCATACGTGGTCTATTGGATTTCAGTACCCACTATGAAATGATGATTTCATGGATTGGAGTTAGAGGCTCCTAATCTAAAAAATTAGTGGGAGGGACCTTTAGACTAAAATCCAAGTCTTTTGGTTTAATTGATTAATTCATAAACTAATTTGGTCTTAATTTACCTTCAGATGTCTTCAAACCTTTTGCTCCGGTCACTTCTCGATAGCGAGAAGTTAAAGGATCCCAATTTCGATAGCTGGTATCAAAAACTGAGGATAGTCCTGGAGCACTAGCGGATCCTGTATGTGATAACGGATCCAGCACCCGAAATCCTTCTTGCCAATGCTCGGAGTTCGGTTAGGGACACTTATTTGAAGTGGGTTTCTGATCGGACTACTGTCTGATGCATAATGTTGGCGGCAATGAACGACAAGTTCAGTCACAAATTCGAGGAGGCCTAGCCAGACGAGATTCTTCAAAAGTTGAAGGAATCTTTCGGCACACCAGATGATATGAAGCGGTACAAAGTGTCTTGTGCCATCTACAATGCCAAAATATGGAATGGCGGTTCGGTCACTGATCATGTATTGTACATGATTGAGATGATCGAATGATTGGGCAAGCTCGGATGTCCCTTGCACGAGCAACTCGGCAAGGATGCGATCATGAATTCTCTACCCTCATCCTATCTTGACTTTCTCGATCATTATAGAATGAATAAACCTGCAGTCAATTACCATGGTTTGATGGGGTTGCTACAGACTTACGAGAAGGACCACCAACTGAATAATGGGGTGATGAATTTAGTAGGAGGTTTTAGAGGTCGTCGTCCCTTTAAGAAAGGGAAGAAGAAAGGTAAGGGAAAGAAGGTGTAGAGTGCTCCTAGCCCTAGTCAGGCCAAGAAAGTGAAAGCTGATCAAACTAGTGGAGAGTGCTTCTATTGTAAGAAGCAGGGATACTGGAAGAGGAACTGTCCTCTTTATCAAGCATCCTTAGACCCGAACAGCCCAAGAATGGAAAATGTTAGTGACTTGTATCTATGGCACTGTAGGCTAGGTCATGTTAACTAGAATAGGATAAACAAGTTGTGAGGAGAAGGCATCCTCGAGGTCAGTGATTCTAACTCACTGCCTACTTGTGAATCATGTTTGCTTGGTAAAATGACCAAGTCACCTTTTACTGGAAAAGGTGAACGAGCTACAGAACTTCTAAGTCTCATACATACTGATGTATGCAGACCCATAACAGTTAGTGCCAGAGATGGATACAGATATTTCATTACATTTACAGATGACCTTTCCATGTATAGTTATGTCTTCTTGATGAGACATAAATTTGAGTCGTTTGAAATGTTTAAACGATATCGTAATGAAGTAGAGAAACAAACTGGAAAGAGTATTAAAACCCTTCAATCTGATCGAGGTGGTGAATACCTATCTAGTGAGTTCATGACATATCTTGAGGAGAATGAGATTCTTTCTCAGTGGACTCCTCCAAGAACACCCCAGTTGAATGGTGTGTCCGAAAGGAGGAATCGAATCCTATTGGATATGGTTCGATCCATGATGGGCTTTGCAACTCTATCGCTGTCCTTCTGGGGATATGCACTTGAGATAGCTTGTTACTTGCTGAATGATGTTCCGAGTAAGTCTGTTGTTTCCACTCCATATGAGTTATGGACTGGACATAAGTCCTCAATTTTACACCTTCGGGTCTGGGGTTGCCTGGCTTATGAAAGCATTTAGACTCAAATAAACTTGGTCCTAGGTCTAATCGGTGCCTATTTATTGGGTACCCTAAGGAAACAAAAGGGTATTTCTTCTACTTGGAGGATGAATAGAAAGTGTTCATTGCTCTTGTGGCTATCTTTTTAGAAAAGGAGTTCCTTGGAAGAGGAACTGTAGCCTCTAAGATTGAACTTGGTGAAGTTCAACCGGTAGAAGAACCTACACACTCTAAGGACATCATAGAACCGACTGTGATTGGATCATACCCGAAATCCAATATTAGGTGATCTGGTGGAGTACTGCATCAGCCGAACATATACTACAGTTTCTTGGTCCGAGATGGTGATCCCATTAAGCTTGATGAGAATGATGAGGATCCGATCACCTATACGGATGCACTTCAGAGATCTGACTCTGAGGCATAGCTTGGAACCATGCGATCCGAGATGGAGTTCATGGAGATCAACATTGTATGGACATTGGTTGATCCACTTGAAGGGATAAAACCTATCGAGTGCAAGTGGATTTTCAAGAGAAAAAGGGGAACAGATGAGAAGGTAGAGACCTATAAAGCTCGTCAGTTACCAAGGGGTATCGTCAGCGATATAGTATTGATTATGACGAGACGTTCTCCCCTATGGCAATGCTCAAGTCCATTAGGATCATGCTTGTTTTGGCAGCACATTTTGACTATGAGATCTGGCAGATGGATGTCTGAATCGTGTTCCTGTATAGGGAGCTGGATGAGGAGGTATATATGATATAACCTGAAGGATTCACATCCACAGACAAGTCAAAAGTGTGCAAATTGTGGAGGTTCATTTATGGACTAAAGCAAGCATCTCGAAGTTGGAACATACGATCTGATAGGTGTATCAAATTGTTTGGCTTCGTTAGGAATGGAGAGGAACCCTGCATCTATAAGTGGGCTAATGGTTCTATGATTGTATTCCTGGTATTGTATGTTGATGACATTTTCTTAATCGGGAATGACATCGCAGCATTGGAAGGAATAAAGGTCTGGTCATCATCTCAGTTCTTCATGAAGGACTTGGGTGAAGCTTCTTACATACTGGGTATGAAGATCTATAGAGATAGATCTAAGAGGCTTCTGGGATTGTCCCAGTCTATGTACATTGATATCGTACTGAAATTGTTCAGCATGGAGAATTCCAAGAAATGCTATCTTTCGATAGGTTCTGGAATTACTCTTTCCAAGAAGGATTGTGCGACAACTCCTACGGAAGGAGAGTGCATGAGTAGAGTTCCTTATGCTTCAACAGTGGGCTTTATCATGTATGCTATGACATGTACTAGACTAGACATGGCATACTCACTAGGAGTGGTGAGTAGATACTAGTCTGACCCAAGTGAGGTGCATTAGAAGGTGGTTAAAACCATCCTAAAGTATTTGAAAAATACTAAGGACCAATGGCTGATTTATGGAGAACCTGACTTGAAACTTGTGGGGTATACTGACTCCAGTTTGCAGTCAGATAGAGATGATAGCAAGAGTGTGTCAGGGTTTGTGTTTATCCTGAATGGAGGAGCGATCTGCAAGAAGAGTTCCAAGCAGGCAACAGTTGCAGACTCGGTATGCGAAGCAGAGTACTTTGCAGCATCAGATACAACAAAGGAAGCCATGTGGTTGAGGAAGTTTCTTGGAGAGCTAGGGGTGGCACCTTCCCTAAATGGTCCTGTTCCTATGTATTGTGATAGCATAGGAGCCGTTGCTCAAGCTAAGGAGCTAAAGTCTCATCACTGCACCAAGCATGTTCTACGATGTTATCACCTTGAGCCAGAGATCGTGGAACTTAGCGACATCAATCTTATGAAGATCGATGGAAAGGAGAATCTGGCTGACCCCTTCACAAAGCCCCTCAGAATCAAAGAGTTTGACTATTGTAAAAGGGAAATGTGTATTAGATACTATTATGATTGGCTTTAGTATAAGTGAGAGTTGTTGGGAATTGTGTCCCAAAACCAATCGCCTAGGATGTAGGCGGTTGTGCTCAGTATTATAATTTGTATATGAATTAATAAAACTTTATTTTGGCAGCTCATCACATTATTCATTTCCCTATAATGAACTCTATTTATATGATGAAGTTCTTAGGACTGCACTGACTTCGATATAGAGAGGATATATCGAGTGGTCCTTTAAAAAGGTTTACAACCAAAGGATACATTATACAGGACAACAATGCATCAAGTGTAGGTTGTTGTGGTTCACATCGTTTAGTTGTTCTCTTGACCAAAGGAGTGTGGTGACACTGATGTGATCTACAAATGGGATGTGTGACATCTTATTGAACATGACTCCATGGAGCTCCATTCTGCCGAAGGTTTGCTCGCAATTAGATATGGGTGTATGTGTCCCTTCGACCTGAGATCACCATGGTAGCTTGCAAGCAACTCTCTATGCTTTAGTGTTGGACTACCTGGATTTCTAATCTGGTGATGGAAGGTTTCTGGGTACAGGCAAGTACTTGTGGAGCAGTGGTTGACCAAGATGGAATTGACCTATCCAAATTGTTTTGATTGAATGTCTCGTAGTGTCTCAATTTAAATCCTCGGTTGGGATAGTCCTAATGAGGAGTCACTGGACTTGCGAGGTTGAGACATGTTATGGATTGACTCAGTTAGTGTTGGTAGTCTAACCCTAGGTCATCTTAAGCATTAGAGGTCAAAGGGATGAATCATACGGTAACCATATGCTAGAGGTTTGATAGATTGCTAGAGGTTCGATAGATTGCTCTCGCATCTTTGGCCTATCCGGATGCTGGGACCCATTGCTAGATGGTATCTTGTGCTTGTACTAGAAGTATTCTAGTGCTACTGTTTAGGTTCGAACCTATGAGGTCACACGCCATAGAGGATTTCTTCCTGTTTTAGAACCGATCAACGATTGGGAATCATTTCTATATTAAGGTCAAACGGACTGATTAAGAACTCATTGGATTTTTTCTGATCGACCTGGTCTGATTTGGATTGACCAAGATTGGTTGGGTCAATCAGGAATTGTTCCTGGTAGACCAGGACTGGATCCATTTTTTTCTTACTGTTCAGGTTTGGTCAGACCGGGGTTTGTTTTTGAACCGAATTTTATTTGGCTTCGTTGAACCGGTTTATTACATGATTTGTTTACAACGTGTTTTCTCCCAGTTTATAAAACACCGGTTTGATGTTTTGATGGCTCCCTGCTCTTGGTTTTGCCACCCCATTGCAAGTCCTGGTTCTCATGGTGAACCCCTTGGTTCAACGTGTTTTATCCCATTTTTCCTTTCTCACGGTTTTTGCCCTGTTTCACCGTGTGGATAAGATATGAACAACATTAGTTTGAATGCTGCGTGGGATTAGTTCAGCTAAAGTTTGAATGGAGCTTGGGATATCTATTTATCCTTTGCTCTACGATCCGAACTCTTCTCACAGTATTTTCCTCCTTCACGTGTTTTCACCGTGTTTTATTGGCCCATTTGTTCTCTCCAATGCCTGTTGTTCCAAATGTTTTAAACCGATCCAGAGTCTATTCTAAAGAGTTGGAATTTATCTAGACTCTCTCACGATGTCTTCCCTTTCTCTCGATCGTTTCCTTCACAGGATTTCTTAGCATCTTTTATATCTTGGTAAAAGGCCATGCGGTTTGGGGGTTGAGGAGAAAAAACAGAGTGTGGGAGAAAGAGAGAGGAAGTAACAGGTGAAGAACAGAGCTTGTGATGTAGAGTTTTTGAGGGGATGAGATAGAGAGAGGAGCAGAGAGCATTTTCATCCTTCGGTGAGAGGGCTTTTGGATACGAATTTCTCAATGCAGAAATTCGTGGAGCATCCTATGTCTTCCACCCTTGTTTTTGTTTTCTTATGTGTGCTCAAGATGGAGTTTGGGCGATCTTGGAGAAGACCGTCTGTGAAGTCCTTTTCGCTTTCCCTTCTCTATGTTGCCGTGACTTGTTGTTTGATTCCTGGAGGACTAGCATCCATTCGAAGGTTGGATCAGCGAGAGCCCGCGCGTGGATACTCTGGAGGGTGGACATTTTGACACCTTGAGAGATTGGATCGATCTCTTCCAGATCTGATTTGCTGATTGAAGGAGTTCAACCGGCTGCCTTGATTTGCTGTTAAAGGTATGCTATTTATTTTTTATTTTCATGCATGCTTAGATCTAGTTTATCATATTGTTTATAATTTTTGCAATTGCCTATACATGCCTTTGTTTTAGTTTTATGCATCATGTTTATGTTAGATCCTGTGCATGAGTAGGTTTTTCCGTATGCATGTTAAAATTTTTAATTATGGAATACCGACTCCCTAGTGTAGCGTGCCTAGTGTAGGCATCCGTTGCACTGGTTTTCCTTTCAGTGTCTTTATTCTTCACTCTGTAAGATTTGGCTGGTCTTGATTCTAGTCGACTCGGATCCTCAGGCCTTCAAAATGTTAGTCTGGTCAAGTCGGCTAACTTCCATTCCAGTTGACTCGAATGGCTATTCTTCTTAGAAACCAATTTTGGACTTTGGAGGAGTCGGCTCGATCTTCTAAAGAGTCGGCTCGGATGTCTGACCATGTGATAGAGTCGGCTCAAACTTCCTTTGTGTCGGCTCGCCTTTCCTTTGTGTCGGCTCGCCTATCTGATTCAAAAAATAGTACTCTAGATGAGTCGGCTTGGGTCCCTCAGAGTTGGCTCGAATATCTGCATGCTAGAAATCTCATGCGTGCCATGTGCCAGAGTCGGCTCTCTTCTCCTCGAGTTGGCTCAGATAAAAGTTTCAATGAATTTCTCAGTCTTTCTCCAGAATTCATCCAGCAAGTCTTCAAGCTTCAAGATGTCTTCAATTTCAACAAGTTTCTAAGAAACTAAAAGCTTGAAACACATTTAGATGTAATCCAATTTTATGATTTTTCTTAATCTTTCCTTTTGGGTTCTTCTTTCCAAATTTCAATTACAACACAACTCAAAACAAGAAATATGAATGTAGGAGTTGAAGTTTGAACAAAGAATTCATCCTACAAAAACTTGTAAACCACTTGAAGAGTTGTTTGTAAAATAAATGTGTGCACCAATGTTTGGTTATCATCAAAATCACTTATGGGGTCAACAGGTTATGTCTTCTTGATGAGACATAAATCTGAATCATTTGAAATGTTCAAACGATATCGTAATGAAGTAGAAAAACAGACCGAAATGTATATCAAACCCTTCAATCAGATCGAGGTGGTGAATATCTTTTGGTAAGTTTCTGACATATCTTGAGGAGAATGAGATTCTCTCTCGGTGGGAAACTCCAGTGACACCTCAATTAAATGGAGTGTCTGAAACGAAAAATCAAACCCTGTTAGACATGGTTTGGTCCATGATGGGCTTTGCTTCTCTACTGCTATCCCTTTGGGGATATGCTTTGGAATCATCCTGTTACCTTTTGAATAAGGCTTCGAGTAAGTCTGTTAGCAAAACCCCATATGAGATATGGACTGGACGTAAGCCGACACTCTCACACCTTTGGATCTGGGATTGCTCGGCTTATGTAAAATATTTGGGAATGGATAAACTTGGACCTAGGTCTGACCGGTGCCTATTTATTGGGTATCCAAATGAGTCTAAGGGGTATTACTTCTACTTGGTTGAGGAACAAAAGTTGTTCGTCAGTCTTAAGGCTATCTTTTTAGAAAAGGAGTTCCTTGGTGAAGGAACTGTAACCGCTAAGATTGAACTTAGTGAAGTTCAACAAATAGAGCAACCGACACACTTAAGGGATAACATAGAACTAGTTGTGATTAGTTCACACCCAGAGTCCACACAAGAACCATTAAGGAGATCCGGTAGGGTACTGAGTCGACTAGATAGATACTATAATTTCTTGGTCGGGATGGTGATCCCATTGAACTCGATAAGAATAATGAGGATCCGATCTCCTATATGGATGCAATGCAGAGGTTCGACTCTGAGAAAAGGCTAGAAGCCATGAAATCTGAAATGGAGTCCATGGAAATCAATAATGTATGGACATTGGTTGATTCACCTGAGGGGATAAAACCCATTGGGTGCAAATGGACTTTCAAAAGAAAAAGGGACGTAGATGGGTAGGTAGAAACCTATAAAGCCCATCTAGTTGCCAAAGGCCATCGTCAATGTTATGGTATTGACATGATGAGACATTCTCTCCTGCGGTAATGCTCAAATCCATTCAGATCATGCTTGCTTTAGTGGCATACTTTGACTATAAAATCTGGTAAATGGATGTCTGAACAGCTTTCCTGAATGGTGAGTTGGAAGAGGAAGTGTATATGATACAACCTGAAGAGTTCACATCCATAGATGAGTCAAAGGTGTGAAAGCTTCAAAGGTCCATCTATGGACTGAAATAAGCATCACGGAGTTGAAACATGCAATTTGATAAGTGTATCAAGTCATATGACTTCATTAGGAACGGAGAAGAACCTTGCATTTACAAATGAGCTAATAGTTCTGTGATTGTGTTCCTTGTGTTGCATGTGGATAACATTCTCTTAATCGAGAATGACATCCCAACACTACAAGGAATAAAGGTCTAGTTATCATCTCAGTTCTCTGTGAAGGACTTGGATGAAGCCTCTTACATATTAGATATGAAGATCTATAGAAATAGATCTAAGAGGCTTCTGGGACTATCCCAGTCTACGTACATCAGTACAGTACTGAAGAGGTTTAGCATGAAAAATTTCAAGAAAGACTATCTCCTAATAGGCACTAGAATTGCTCTCTCTAAAAGAAATTATGTGACAACTCTTGAGGAGAGAGAGCATATGAGTAGAATCATGTATGCTTTGGCAGTGGGTTCTTGTTGGAAATTATGTCCTAAAGCCAATAGTCTAGGATGTAGATGGTTATGCTATCTTGTAACTGTATATGATTTTTGAATGAATAAAAGTTATTATTTTCTTATTGGCTATTCATCATATTTATATTTTCCTGAAATGAACTCTTATATGATGGAGTTCTTAGAACTATATTGTTTGATATAGAGAGGATATATCAAGTAGTTCTTAAACTGTTTCATAACCAAATGATACATTGTCATATGACGACGATGTATCAAGTGTAGGTTGTTATATGTTACATTTATTAGTTGTCCTCTTAACCAAGGAGTGTGGAGACACTGGTATGACATGCAAGTGAAATGTATGACATTTTACTGAACGTGACCATCTGCGGAGCTCCCTTCTACCAAAGGATTGCTCGTGAAGGGATATGGGTATATGTGTCCCTCATACCTGAGGTCACCATGGTATCTTGCAAGCAACTCAATGTACTTTGGTGCCGGACTACCTGGATTTCTAATCCAGTGATGGAAGGTTTCTGGGTGTAGTTAATTACTTATGAAGCGGTGGTGGATTAAGATGGAATTGACCTCTCCAAATAGTTTGGAGTGAATGACTCGCTATGTCTCAATTTAGCAAAACCTTGGCTAGGGTAGTTCTTGTGAGGAGTCACAGAACTTGTGAGGTTGAGACATGATCTGGATAAACCAAATTAGGGTTGGCAGTCGAACCTTAGGTCATCTTGAGCATTATGAGGTCAAAGGGATGAATTTTGCAGCAACCATATGCTAGAAGTTCTTGTGAGGTGCTCTGCATCTTCGACATATCTGGATGTTGGATATCATTGCTAGATGAGGACTTTGACTGGTACTGGAAATGTACTAGTATTACCGGCTAAGTATTCGAACCTATGGGGTCATACACCATAAAGGATTTCTATCTAATCTTAAGGCTAATCGACGATTGAGAATCGTTTGCCATCATTGGAAGTCAATATGATTGACTTTGTTCCAAGTGTCGACACTTGGAATTTTGCAGGTGTCGACACTTGATGAAGTGTCGACACTTGGCAATTTTTGTGAATCGACACTTCCAGTGACAAGCAAATTTTTGGAAAGATTTTTTGGAAGGATTTTGGGACAAGTTTTGACCTGGTTTGAATTTCGAGTTCAAACTAATTTTGGATCCAAGGTTATTTGGTATGATAGTCATACTTACCTTCTTGGGTTAGACCTATTTGGCATGGCCTTGATCCTCTTCCCCATTCTCTCCCCTCATCTCTCCTCCTTTCACTTTCTCCCTCTCTGTAGGCTCAGGTAGGCAACCCAAGAGGGGGGGTGAATTGGATTTTATAAAACTTTTGTACTATTTAAAAGATGTGAACTAAGGCAAGTATGTGCTAATGCAATTCAAGTGCTTGTGTATTTCAAATAAATGCAGCGGAAATAAAGAAATAAAAGCTTAAGGAGAACAATCATACAAACACAAAGATTTATAGTGGTTCGGTGCCAACCAAGCACCTACATCCACTCCCCAAGAACTCCTTGGGAATTCCACTAAGTTTGGTTTTATAACTTAGGCTCACCAACAACCTTTACAACTTGTTTTGTCTTCGGGCTCACAAGTCAAATCCTAGTTGGTTTCAAGGCTCACCAACAACCACCCTTGGTTTTATGGGATAACCAAGAACCTAAACAACTTGTTTTGGCTTCGGGCTCATAAGTAAAACCCTAGTTGGTTTCAAGGCTCCCCAATAACCACTTTGGTTTTCAAGGCTTACCAAAAACCTCTTTGGTTTTCCAAGGCTCACCAAAAACCTTAACTAAAACAATGTAAGAGAAAGTATAAATGAATAAAATAAAAGCTTTCTAAAATAAAAAAATATCTCTTTGAAGCCCGTTGAGAGTTGATGAAGATCTTGTCTTCAAGTTGATGAAGCCTTTGATTGATGCTTGAGGATGTGAACTTCGGATGCTCTCTTTGAAACTTGGAAGCTTGAAGGCTTGAACCACTCAACTCTTGAATCCTTGAAGAATATTCAAAAATCTCACCAAAGGATTACTTCCCCAATTGATTTTTGATGTTTATATATCCTCCCAACACTTAAATGACCGTTTATAGCCGTTAGGGAGGAAAATATGACCGTTTGGAAGCAAGTTGGAGAAGTTCTGCAGCCCAGAAGACTAGCCGTTACTGTTCAAGTGTCGACACTTCACCTTCAGGTATCGACACTTCAGTTTCAAGTGTCGACACTTTAGTTTCCAGGTGTTAACACTTCACTTCCAAGTGTCGACACTTCAGCTTCAGGTGTCGACACTTCACTGAAAGAGCTTTCTGAAGATTTCTATTTGTCTTAGGCCTTGAGTCGACACTTCACTCTTCAAGTGTCGACACTTGATCCTCAGGTGTCGACACTTTATTTCCAAGTGTCGACACTTGCCTGTGCCATTGCTGAAACATCTTCAAATTGAAATTTTAACCTCTTCAAGTTCTTCCATATTAATTTCAAAGTCCATATACTTGATTTTCCATTAACTTAAGGACTTTTTCAATTGAAATACAAGCATTTCTTCATTCAACATGGATGAGTACTAAGATTTGAGAAATACACCTAAAACATAATTAGTACTCATATATACTTAAACATTTTGTCAATCATCAAAATCAAGACCAGAGTCAACAATCTCCCCCTTTTTGATGATGACAAAATCTTTAAATATATGAATAGGGTAAGCTTAAAAAGATTAACAATAAGATAAACATATAAGCTCAAAACAATAAGCACCAAGCTCCCCCTCAATATATGATCCAAAAAATCTAAAAATATTTTTCAAAATATGCAAAATTTTTAAATGTTTAAAATTTCTTCTTCTTACTAATTTTTCCCTTTAGATAAAAACATTTTACATTCTTCTCCCCCTTTTGTACTTTCTTTCATTTCTCAAATGATTTTTCATGTTTATCCAATCTTCCCCTTTTCATACTTAACAATTTTCTCCCCCTTTTTGACATCATGAAAAAGGGTGAAAGACAATACAAAGTGGGAATAAAGTCGGAAAGAATAGCAAGTAGGTCATCAAAATCAATGCATGAAATTAAATAATTATGATATCAATTGAATATGATACAAATTAAAATTATACCACAGAATGTAAGCACATGCAAGAAATGATTTGATGTATATTATCCATTCGCCTTACTTGTTCATGGGATAAGGTCACAGCGGTACCCTTACATATCATAAGAGAGCCCATTGAATGGGAAGAGAGGGTCTTTAAGCCCTACTTATCTCCTATGACCGGATGGCCATGGTGACTAACCCAATCCGAAGCGGTTACTAGGAATTCTTTTAAAATAATTTTGATACCAATAGAATATGATACCATTTGAATGTAACTCCCCTCAAAGAATTAGATTTGAAAACAAGAAGGAGTATCAGAGCAATATAAGCAAAGCATGATATCAACAAGATATTCAAAGCATCAAATATGATAACAAATCTTTGGATGCTCCCCCTGAATGTTATTCCTTTTTTAAAAATATGCATTTATTTTGGGAATAAAACATGAAAGCTTATGCATCAAGATTTGAAATTTTTCAAGATATTCATGATTTTCAAAATACAAAGAATTTATATCACTTAAAAACTTTTAGCATGATTTCAAATTCATTTTAAGATGATTTGATATCCATACAAATGCTAAAAGTAATATGATATCAAGTCTAGCTACTAGAGCAAGGGTTTGTCAATATGCATACATTCTTCTTAAATGTATCTCTTAACTACCAGTTCTATACTTGATTCAAATCAGTTCTAACTTAAGCATAGATGTCAACAATGAAAGCACATAAATTGTAACATTTCACTTGAAATAATTCAGAAACTATATTAATCAAAATCAAGTGAAGATCTAATAATCACAAGTTTGACCATGAGAGGTTGAAATCCATCAACATCAAAATGGTCATAATCACAACAAATGATTATTAGTCTAAGCTTGATTCTAATCAATAAATTAAAATATTTTTCAAATCAATATGCATCTTTAAAAGTATTTTTCATGAAATATATTAATCAAAATCAAGTGAAGGTCTTACAATCATAAATTTAATCATGATAGCATGAAATTCATCAACACTAAAAAGTTCATGATCATAGCCAATGATGATAAGTCTAAACTTGATTTTAATTAACTATTTAAAATAATTTTTCAAAGTAATTGATGCAATAAAAATTAATCTACATTTTTAATTATGGAAGGAGATGTTTATAATTTACCAATATACAAAGTCCTTCCTTTTATCATTTAGTTCAAAATGTAGCTTGTCCACTTCTTTAAATTGTCTTGTACAAACTCTTTTCAAGAACTTCCTTTCTTCATATTGGGTTGCAAGACATTTCTGCAAAACAAATTAAGTGGATATTTTTGGTACCCAACCTTTCTTGGATCCTTTATGATTAGTAATTATGGTTCCTTTTGGAACCCAAACTTTTCTTAATCTAGAAGGATAAGCATTGAAACCATATTTATAAGAAAAATTGAAAGAAGCAGGAATATAGAAATTCTTCAAAAGTTTTTGCTTCTTTTCCTCAATCAAAATATTTTTCTCATTAAAAACTTTATCACATAAATCTTTCAAAATAACATTTTCTTTTACTAAAAATTCTTTTTCTTTAGAAAAATTATTCTTTTCATTTTTCAAAATATCAATCTTGGCATTTAAATCACCATTTTTATTTGCAAGATTGGCGTTGTCAAGAGAAAATGAATCTACATGCCTATTTAATTTCTTGTGCTCAATTTTTAGCAATCTATATTCATGCACAAGATCATTAGATGCATCATGTGATTCTTTAAAGGTAAAATCATAATTATTTTTAGCACATACCTTTTTCTCATTTGCCATGAAGCAAAGATGGGCAACTTCATCATCTGTACTTGAATCTTCGCTATCGCTCCAAGTTGCCATCATTGCCTTGAATTTCTTTTTGGCCTTGAGAGATATTATTTTCTTTTCTGTATCAGCTTCCACTATCCTTTGCCATAAGTTCAACTCATAGGTCATGAGTTAACTGATAAGCTCCTCTAAAGGTAAGGTTTCTACATCTTTAGCTTCTTGGATCACCGTCACCTTTGGATCCCATGATTTTGGCAAGGATCTAAGAATTTTGTTTACCAAATCAGCATTAGTATAGATTTTGCCAAGACTATTCAATTCATTAATAATAGTCATAAATCTAGTATACATATCAGAAATAGATTCATAATGCATCATTTCAAAAATTTTAAAAGAATGTACAAGCAAATTCATTTTAGTATTCTTCACTTGAAGAGTACCCTCATGAGTAACTTCAAGTGTATCCCATATTTCCTTCGCCGATGTGCTTGTAGAGATTCTATTAAATTCATTCAAGTCCAATGCATAATAAAGCAAGTTCATTGCTTTAGCATTGATTTCAGTTTGTTTAATGTCATATTCATTCCAATCCTCTTCGAGCTTTGGAATGGAAATGCCATTAACCAACATGGTAGGAATATGAGGACCTTTAACAATAATTTTCCAAAGATGATAACTAATAGATTGAATATGGATGCGCATGCGAGTTTTCCGAAATGTGTAATTTATGCCATTGAAAAATGGTGGTCTAACACTAATACCTACAAGGGCTGCCATAATCTTTAACTCAAAATCATTAGATTTTCAAACAGAGCACCCGCTCTGATACCAATTGTAGGCTCAGGTAGGAAACCCAAGAGGGGGGGTGAATTGGATTTTATAAAACTTTTGTACTATTTAAAAGATGTAAACTAAGGCAAGTATGTGCTAATGCAATTCAAGTGGTTGTGTATTTCAAATAAATACAGCGGAAATAAAGAAATAAAAGCATAAGGAGAATAATTACACAAACACAAAGATTTATAGTGGTTCGGTGCCAACCAAGCACTTACATCAACTCCCCAAGAATACCTTGGGAATTCCACTAAGTTAGGTTTTATAACTTAGGCTCACCAACAACCTTTACAACTTGTTTTGTCTTCGGGCTCACAAGTCAAATCCTAGTTGGTTTCAAGGCTCACCAACAACCACCCTTGGTTTTACGGGATAACCAAGAACTTAAACAACTTGTTTTAGCTTCGGACTCACAAGTAAAACCCTAGTTGGTTTCAAGGCTCACCAATAACCACTTTGGTTTTCAAGGCTTACCAAAAACCTCTTTGGTTTTCCAAGGCTCACCAAAAACCTTAACTAAAACAATGTAAGAGCAAGTATAAATGAATAAAATAAAAGCTTTCTAAAATAAAGCAAATATCTCTTTGAAGCCCGTTAAGAGTTGATGAAGATCTTGTCTTCATGTTGATGAAGCCTTTGATTAATGCTTGAGGATGTGAACTTTGGATGCTCTCTTTGAAACTTGGAAGTTGAAGGCTTGAACCACTCAACTCTTGAATCCTTGAAGAATATTCAAAAATCTCACCAAAGGATTACTTTTCCAATTGATTTTTGATGTTTATATAGCCTCCTAACACTTAAATGACCGTTTATAGCCATTAGAGAGAAAAATATGACCGTTTGCAAGCAAGTTGGAGAAGTTCTGTAGCCCAGAAAACTAGCCGTTACTGTTCAAGTCTCGACACTTCACCTTCAGGTGTCGACACTTCAGTTTCAAGTGTCGACACTTCAGTTTCCAGGTATCGACACTTCACTTCCAAGTGTCGATACTTCAGCTCCAGGTGTCGACACTTCACTGAAAGAGCTTTCTGAAGATTTCTGTTTGTCTCAGGCCTTGAGTCGACACTTCACTCTTCAAGTGTCGACACTTGATCCTCAGGTATCGACACTTCATTTCCAAGTGTCGACACTTGCCTGTGCCATTGCTGAAACATCTTCAAATTGAAATTTTAACCTCTTCAAGTTCTTCCATATTAATTCCAAAGTCCATATACTTGATTTTCCATTAACTTAAGGACTTTTTCAATTGAAATACAAGCATTTCTTCATTCAACATGAATGAGTACTAAGATCTGAGAAATACACTTAAAACACAATTAGTACTCATATATACTTAAACATTTTGTCAATCATCAAAATCAAGACCAGTGTCAACACTCTCCCTACTGCCCTACAAATGAACATCATTTCTATGGTTGCAACAGATTTTTTGAGAAAAGCTTTGAGAGAGGAAGATAAAGAAGGGTTGTGAGAGGTCTGGGGATTGGGTGTGAGAATCCTAGTATTCTAGCTAGGTCTTAGTAAGAGAGTTCTCTTGGAAGAGGATTCCAGCTCTCTTCCTAGTCTTCCTGAAAGAAGAAGATTGGCCCAAGGATTCCGAAGAGCTAGCACTCCAAGGGAGTTGATCAGAGTCAAGCCCAGGTGTGGATTACCTGTAGAGGCCAGACATGTGTGTGGCTCGATTGTCCTCCTTCTACAGCTTTTCTCCAGTATAAAGGTATGGTACTTTTATATTTGTGTTTCTATTTTGCTTTAATGTTATGATGCATGCTATTACATTATGCTAGATCCTATTGTGGGCAGATCGGTAGATCATTTAGATCTATCTACTGAGCCTTCCACTATACATGTTTTAAAATTATTTTAAAATGCATATTTTCTGCCCTGCTTTCATGAATGCATGTTTGCATATTGGTATGCTTCGTAGATGCACTTCACCTTCAATGGTATCAGAGCAATAGGTTCGTTTTTGTAGTATAATGATTCTAGCATGCTAATAACATCACTTCTTAAGTACTTGGATTGAGTGCTTCACCATGGCCGTCCGGTCATAGGAGAGAAGTAGGGCTGCAAGACCCTCTCTTTCCATTCAATGGGATCTCCTATGGCATGTAGGGATGCCGATGTGATTGACTCTTGAAAGGAAAAATAAGAAGCAAGAAAATGTAGATTAAAAAAAAATTAATCTAATGAAATAATCATAAAACAACTTTAGATAAGATCTAAGAGTTTGTATTGATCGGTTTTGATTGAATGTTTGGAGAAACATTGGATTTGAAATCACTGTGTTTTCACTGTCTCAGGCTATAAGTCGACACTTGGCCTTGTAAGTGTTGACTCATGAGCACTTACCAGAAAACTTGGTTTTCTATTTTCCTCCTATGTCAGGCCTTGAGTTGACCCAAGTGTTGACACTAGGTGTTGACACTTGCTCCTGGTGAGTCGACACTTGGGATGAAAATGAAGAAAAATAGTAAATTCAAATTTTGAAATTTTTATAAAATTGTTTTGCATGATAAATTAAAATTGTTTTAATTTATTTAAGACTATTGAACTTAATTAAGAATTAAGAATGACTAAGAACTCTAGGAATGTGATTCAAAGATTTTAAATCATTTTAATAAGCTTTAAGGGTCATGGGTTAGCTTTTATTAGGTCCTTAATTGGGTTAGACCTAAGCTTAGATGCATTGACAAATTAGACAACTAATATAATCAAATGTTGAGTTAGGATTTCTCTCTAGATCTATCTAATAGTTAGATTAATTAGTCCATAATCTAAATGGACCTAATTTGTGGCTCAGTAGAAAGCCCAAGTCTTTAAGTGATGCGGAACAAGTGGGGGGGGGGGAGGATCGATGGTGAGCCTAGAAGTCACCTAGATTAGGGTATCATATTTATTTGGATTTTTTTTCTAGGGATGGTGAAGGAACAATGGGGATGGAAGCCTTAGGGTTTGGAACTCATGGACTCTGGGACTTACACTAACAAAAAGACCTCCCACAACCGCCTTCGATAGACGCCTCCCACAGCTGCCTGAACTACCGTCAGCCGTAGAGACGAAGTCCTGCATGCCCATCAAAGCAGAGATCGATCTGCTACACCATCTCCATAGATGGCTCACCAGCGCCACCACCGAGCCATGGCCGAGCCATCGCCCCATCCACAACACCGCCGTGAAGTCCTGGATCGCCACCTCACCCATGATGCCTCACCGACTAGAGGACACTGCCTGAACCCGAGCACCACCTCCCCGGCTCCGCCTCCGTTCTCCTGTCCTGATCTCCGCCACCACCCCTTCTCCATCCTCCTGTCTCGATCTCCACCAATGCCCCGTCTCCTGCTGGATCCTTTCTAAGGGTGGAATGCCCTAGAGGTAAGAGGTCTCTTCGTTAGTGTGAGTCCCAAAGTCCATGAGATCCAGATCCCTGTCTTTCATCTCATTATTTCCTTCACCACCCCTTACAAAAAAAAATCCAAAAAAATATGATACCCTAATCTAGGTGACTTCTAGGCTCACCAACAATCCTCTCCCCCCAACTTTCCCACATCAACTTAGTATTAGAGCGGGAAAGGATTAGGGTTAGAGAAAAAAAAAATTATTGGTATGGGTATCTGTTATTTCCTTTTTATCCCATTTTATTCTTGTTATTCTTGCTATCCTCTACTTATCCCTAACTTATCCTTGACTTATTCCCATCATCTCCTTCCTTGATCCATCTGACTCCTCATCTCCCTGCTAGATCTCCTCACCACTGCGATGCCTTGCCAATGCCCCATCTCATGTCGGATCCTCCCTGCTCCCCTGCCATCAGCCAACGACCACCACCGAGCCATGGCCGTGCCATCATCCCTGCCATGAAGCCTCCTGGCCGGACTGCCTAGATCCGATCGATGCCTCCATCGGACCTGCTGGACGCCCCATCTCCCGTCGGAATCCCATGCTGCCAAGATGCCGATGCCCTGTTCCATCTCCTCCCTTATCCCCATCGACCGCCCGTCCCACCAACCTGTTGCCATGATGTTCGCCCACTACCTCTCCACCGGATCCCTAATCTCACCCGTGAAGCCTTACCGGCAGATCTTCTAGATCGCATTCGCCGCTGGTCGAGCCATCCTCGAACACCATCGCCAACCAAGGACCAACTCAGCTCCTCCAACATCGCCCAGATTCAGACGATCCTTCTTTTGCCCAAGCCGCCCGTCCTCCTCCACTTCTTTGCCTGACCGGCCATCTTCTAGCCCTAGATCGGTGCCTCCACTACCGTTTGAGCCGCCCTCCCTTCCACCACCATTCGATGACCATGCTCCCATCGGACATCCTTCCCTTCGGCCATCGATCCTCTCTAAGGCCTTATCTCCACTCGCTGAATGCCTAGATGCAGAACCAACGACCACTTACCATCCACTATCACTAGAATGGACTTGTTGCCTGCTACCGCCCTACTGCTCCATCATGCCGTGTCACCGCCAGTCATCTCCCCCGTGTCATCGTCCACCCTGATGCTCTGCACATCTGTCTGCCCCTATTGCTCCACCCCTGCTAATCTGCCGTGCTGTGACCGCACCCCTCTCCCCCATGCCGCCGTCTGCCCCTGCTACTTTGCCATGCCATGCCGCGCCACTCTCCCCCGCGCCGCCGTCCACCCTGCTGGTTTCCGTCCATGAAGAGAAGTCGCATGAATGTGAAAGCAGATACTCCACCCCTATTGCCGATTTCATGTTTTGCATGGTTCTTAAAGTGCACGGATCTCAAAATGGCCTAAAGAGGGTGAAGCACAGATCTCAGAGCAGCCAATAAAAAAAATATGAAAAAAAAATCATCAAGCACTACATAGACTTCAAATAATGGGTTTCAGTTTCATCCAAGTCATCTTCAAACTCGACAGAGTCGAGTTCTCTCTACTCCAAGGGAATGATGGGGGTCCGAAAGCCCCACCACCTTAACAGCCACGTGAAGTCCCAGTGACATCCTGGATTGCATCACTTAGGATTACATGGAGGATCACATGAAGATGGCCCATGCATGACCACATGCCAGCACACCCCTTCCACCCTCCAGGTACATCAACTTTACATGCCATCAAGTGAGAAAGGAAGGTCAAGTGGATAAGCATGAATCCCCTGATTCATGGCAAGCAGCTAAGGAAAGATGTGGTCCCCTCCAAGCCCAAAAGAGCAGGTGTTTGGCACCCTACATGGTCCCCCCCTTGGTTCTCCTCTTCTGTCCTTATTTTTCTTGAGTTTTTTTGGAAATTTTATAAAACCTTCCATGTTGTCATTCAACAAATTAGGAAGGATTGTGGTGCATACATTTTCTTTACTTGCTTCCTAAGTAATTGTTCCCTACATAAGGACCCCTCTCTTGTATTGAAAAATGAAGAATATGAATTTTTGAAAGAAAAAGTGTTCTTGGTTCTATCTCCATTAGGCGTAGGCGAGAGGCCCTAGTTATCCCCCTTCCCATTCCATTTTTTTTATCCCCTCATAACCTTTGAGATTACCCTAATGCCTCCAAGTATCGAGGAGGGTGGAATGCCCTAGAGGTGAGAGGTCTCTTCATTAGTGTGAGTCCCAAAGTCCATGAGATCCAGATCCCTGTCTTTCATCCCATTATTTCCTTCACCACTCCCTTACAAAAAAAAATCCAAAAAAATATGATACCCTAATCTAGGTGACTTCTAGGCTCACCAACGATCCTCCCCCCCAACTTTCCCACATCATTAGGCTAGTCTAATCGAGTCTGATCAATTGATTGGTGTAAAGATAAGTTTGGCATTTTGATCATGGTTCTTTGGGGATACCTCTTACCTGGCCAACTCTGTTGGTGTCTAAGGCAAGATGGTTAATGACGGAACCCAACCTGTGATCTCACTTACCTGGTTAATGTGGTCGATCAGGATTGATTGGATAGCTCATTGACTCGTGTTAACCCTTATCACCCAAGGTTAATCAGTCTTGATTGATTTTAGGTGCCCATGGATCATTTGTTATGAGTAACTCTCCTAGATTACTGATTTGGTCAGTGGGAAGTTGATCCATGTCTTCTCATCTCTTCATCTGTCATATTATTTAAAAATCCTCTAAATTATTAGGTCCTTAAAAGGATAAAGTTATAGGGATAACCAAGTCCTAGCCTCCCATTAAGTGGGATAGTAATGGGTCCAATAGTTGGGTGTTCATCGACAGATCCAAAGATCGAGTGTTCATCAGGCTATTGGAATTGCTGTTCCTAATATGATGGCTTAGTGCGACTCTCTTAATGGTGGTCAGGTGGGCCAACCAAAGTCGGGCTTGACTATTCATTAGTTAGAAGCATTGAATTTTGTCATGCTAATAGTTGGACCTAATCGGGACCTTCAATAGAAGGCTCAAAGGCCAATTGAAGTGCTCCTTGGGGCAAAACCCAAATACTAGAGGTTACTTGGAGAAGTAATCGGTTGAAGAACCTACCTTTAGACATGCATGGGTGGGCCGACCAAAATCGGGCTCATGTGTTGTCTATTGGACTCTGGTACACACTAGGAAATTAAAGTAATTCCTTGGATTGGAGGTAGAGGCTACCAGTCTGAGCAAAATAGTGGGAGGGACCTTTAAACTAAAGTCCATGTCTTTAGGTTAATAATTCGTATACACTAATTAGCTTTGGTTTTCCTTTCAGATATCTTCCAACCTATCTCTTCGGTCTCTTCTCGACAACGAGAAGCTTAATGGACCCAACTTTGATAGCTGGTATCGAAGGCTCAGGATTGTCCTGGAGCATGAACAGATCCTGTATGTGATATCAGATCTGGCACCTAAGATCCCTGCTACCAATGCTCGGGGTTCGATTAGAGATACTTATCAGAAGTGGCTCTCTGACAGGACCACTGTCCGGTGCATAATGTTGCCCAGGTAGCTATCTAAGAGGGGGTGAATTAGGAATTTAAAAATTTTAGTAGATAATGTGCAAATAAAAATCCCTTATAAAGTGTTAGGTGCTGTGGCAAAATAATAACATGCAGAAGCTAAATAAGATCAGATAATCACAACACAAACACAATTTATAGCGGTTCGGAGAAACCCAGCTCCTACGTCCACTACCCAAGATACCACTTGAGATTTCTGCTATATTCACACCCGAATACAATCGGATTGTTTTATAGGATCACTATCCAAAGCCTCTACACTTTGGTTTTAATGGGATTACCAAAGAAAATCCAACATCCTTTGGTTTTGAACAGGATCACCAAAGAAACCCAACTTGGTTTTCATAGGATCATCAAGAACCTAACTTAGTTTTCACAGGATCACCAAGAACCTAACTTGGTTTTCACAGGATCACCAAGAACCTAACTTGGTTTTCAAATGGGCTCACCAATAACCCAAATAATTCAAGAATGAATTTAAATAAATGCAACAATAATGATAAACTTTAGTTGTCGGATAGTTGCCGATGTAGCTTGAGAGAAGTCCACTTGGATGCACTTGAATGAGCTTTAATTGCTTCAATGGCTTCTTTCCAAAGTGCTTCAAGCTTCATATCAGAGTTGGTGAAGACTTGAAGACTGACTTGAATGCTCTTGTGCTATTTTCCTTGTTGGTGGGTAGGATATTCAATGAAGCTTCAAATCTTTGAGGAACTCACTAATAATTGCTTCAAGAAAGTTCAAATCCTTCAAATATATGGTCTTCCATCATTCCAAGATAGTTTGAGATGTTGTAGACCTTTGGGATGTGACATATGACCGTTGGAGCACTTTTTGGCATTCAAAAAAAAATTCTGGAACTAGCCGTTATGTACCTGGAAATGATATTTGAGTCAGCTCGGATTCCTTCGAGTTGCCTCGTATCCTTCGAGTTGATAGATCGAGTCGCCAATTCTTCAGTACAGTCAGCTCTGTCTCAGGGTGCACAACTTCACTCTGGATGAGTCGGCTCTTGATAACTCAGGTCGGCTTGAACTTCTATTGTTGAACACATTGAACTCGAGGGGTCAGCTCGGATGAACTTTGGACGGCTCTTCTTCTCAGAATCGGAAATCTTTACTCTGGAAGAGTCGACTTGTTGCAATTCGGGTCGGCTCACTTTCTCAGGTCTTAAAAATTTATTAACCTGCTCTGTGATATCAACATGATGGATAGTAGAGGGTTTTGGAGCAGTGGCAGGAGTAGTTTCAGGAGCAGTAGCAGGAGCAGGTTCAGGTATTGGAGTATCAGAAGGAGTAGGAGGAGCAATGGGAGTAAAGTCTGGTATGGAATAATCAAAAGCTGTCTGATCTGGTGAACCTTGCAGTGGTTGAGGCTCAGGGATTGGAATTGAGGTGCCTTCAGCAATTTCCATCTCAACATGTTCTTCTTCTGGTTCTTCAATGATTGGTGCTTCAGATTTCTTCTTCCTAGTTCCCTCATATAGCAAGTAACCCATCCTCTGTAAGGTTTTAGCTGTATACGTGTCAGTGTGAAGGAGGGTTTTACTGTCTTCTCCTGATAGATCAACATTTGTAGCCTGGAAGAAAAGAGTAAGAATCATCCCATAAGGCAAACATGCCTTCACCTTTCTTATTGCTTCTTTCATCTGACTTATCATAATAGCAGGAAGATTGATTTTATCTCCAATTATCAATAATTCCATAAAGCATAAGTCTCGCTCACTCACCCAGTCAAATTGACCTATCCTGGGTAGAAAAGTCCAACTTATGAAGCTATGGAGTAACCTCATTTCAATTGATAATGAGCTAGCTTTAAGGATTCCAACCTCATCAACATCAGTCTGCTCTAGCACAGTTTGTAAAGCCTTTGTCCTATCCTTTAGGACCAAATGTGCTATACCTTCAAATGGCATTTCCCGGGTATTCCCAAGTAGTTCTTCATGTAGGGTTCGGTGGCAAGGCGGAATCATAGATTTCAAAAATTTTTATCTTTATGAAATCTTCACCAAACCTTCAACCCAAAATCTCCTTAAAAGAATTAAAACATATAAGATGTTTATATAAGATTTTAATTTCAAATTAAGATACTAACCTGTATCGCAAAATCCAAACTCTGAATCTCCACCAGGTGCCCAAATGTTCACCCTCCAATGGTGATCCACACAGAAAAACAATGAAGACAACAAATTCTATTTCTTGGTTCCTCTTCTTGAATTCTTTTTCGAGAATTCAATTCTTGGACCTTTAGGCTGAAATTTTCTTTCTTGAAAATTTCTTTTTCTTCCTTCTTTCCTCTTCTTGAATTTTCTTCAAGAATTCCCTTTCTTGAATCCCTTTTCTTGAATTGAATTGGAAGAAAAACTAAGACAGGCAAAGTCTTAATTCAAGAAGGAAAAGAAGAATAGATCCTTTCCTTTTTCTTTCCTTTACCGTTCAAGACCTTCTTCTTATTCTTGTTTAGGGTCAGAGTTTCGACAGAGGATACCTCTGTGAGGGAAACAATACCCAACAAGAACAAGAGGAAGGAGTATTCTGGAGAGGAAGAAAGGGAATTGGATCTCTGAACTATGTTACGTGAAAACCCCCGAGAACCCCAACCCTATTTATAGATCTCAGAGGGGTGTCATCTCGAAACAACGCAACCCTCTGAAACCCCAGGGATCACGATCCCTCATTCCTCATGCGTCCCCTCAACCAAAAATCATGATTCTCCGATTTGATTTTTGTTTTTTCGACGAGGAGGACTCTCAGAAAAACATCAGGAAGAATCGCGATTTTTGGAGACGGATTTGCGACCGAAAAGCGACGGATCTTTTCCTTAATTTTTTCTGGCCATCAGATCCAGATCCAAGGGCGCCAGACAAGGATCTAAAACGCCCCTATTCAGAAATTTCTCTGACATTTTTTCTTCTCACGCGTTTTAAGAGAAGTCCACGCGCGTGGACTTTCTTTCTTGGCGCGCGCGGGTGAGAGAAGGGAGGGGGCGGCTTGGAGAGAGGGTCTCAGTGAACTAAGTTCACTTGGGTTCAGCCATGGGTTAGCCCAATGTCCTAAAAAATAAATTGGATCTTAATCTGGTTCAATTAGAACCCAATTAAGCCCAATTCGGAACCAAATTCGAATCTGATTCGAATAGAAATTTGGTCTGCAACACATGCTAGTGTGTTTATCCTGCAAACACGATTTAATTCCAAATTAAATCCTTCATCAATTTTCTTTTGTGTGTGACCCATTGGGTTCCACACCTAGCCAACAGTAGGTCCGAGTGCTATTTGACTTAATTCGGTTAGATCTCAACTAAGCCGATTTAGGTCAACCCAAACTAGCTCGACTCGGTCAATTAGAATCTAATTCAAATTGACTGATTTGAATTACCATGACTCAATCATATACCTACAAGACAAGATTGACTTCTAGCAACGTATCATGTCTACCCGGAAGATGTGAAATTTTGGTGGAATTACCAAAATACCCTTCAGTGGTGAGTTACCGGGCAATTCAGTCCTTTGATCAACTTGCATCCCGAATATGATTATGAATATGGATTCTTATCAAATCCAATTTTCATATTCATCCCTAGCTCAATCTTTATAATGATGATTCATTAATGAACCATTAGAAAATAACTCTAATGTTCATACTTTGATCAAAGGTTTCCTGAATCCATCATTTGAAATTAGCTGGATGCTATTCCCTCTTACTAGGGCTGATCAATTCCTTGTTGACCTACTCACAACCTCCATATACAATCCACCATAACCAGTATCACCTCGTGCATGACTCAGTGTCATGATTGACTGCGAACCAAAGTATGGATTCATGTATATAAGGTACTATGGTAGTCTCAGGTCAAAGGACCACATGCACTACTCCCACTATGAGAATTATCTATTGACAAACAGATAAGGTTCCATTAGATATTCTCAATCTGGATCAATTCAGTGAACTCATTCTCTAATGAACACTCACATCCTAGTATTAGTGTCAAACACAAGTGACTGTGAGATCAGTCACCCTTATTACAAAACATATATAGGATGTGCTGGTCTTGCCGGAAAACATTGATCCCCAACTCAATGTCCCATCGACCAGGAATATTTTAGATTAGGGTTTTAAGGCTTTAGGTCTCACTGGTATGATCTCATCATAACCCTAGAACCATAGCCCTAATCTATAGGGTTCATCATAAAATCAAAAAGACACAGCAAATGATGAAAATAATGCCTTTATAAAATGTCAATTCATTGATTTTGGGATCAAAATTACAATATTTCAATTGGCTTTCAGGGCACAATCTTTCAACGTAGCTCCCAATTCCAAGCATCCCTGAGCCCAGCTCCAGGATGTCAAAGGATCTTCGAGCCACATAGCTCCCAACTCCAAGCATCCCTAAGCCCAGCTCTAGGACATCAAGAGACCTTCGAGCCACGTAGCTCCCAATTCCAAGCATCCCCGAGCCCAGCTCCAAGATGTCAGAGGATATTCGAGCCACGTAGCTCCAAACTCCATCCATCCCCGAGCCCAGCTCCAGGATGTCGAGAGGACTTCGAGCCATGTAGCTCCCAATCAACAACGTCCCCAAGCCCAGCTCTAGAACACCAACTCAAGACCGGAGCTCAGATCTCCGGCCAAGAGACCTTCGAGCCAAGCTGCTCTCCATCTCAAATGTCTCCGAGCCAAGCTCCGAGATGCCAAGAGATCATGGGGCCACGTAGCTCCCATCAATGCCTCAAGCTTAGCTCCTAGGTGCCAAAGACCTGAGCCAAGACCTCAGGCAACTCCTGGGCCCGAGCCTAGCTCCACGTCCAGGAAGGCCTCAAGCCTAGCTCCAAGGCAATCAAGACTGGTAACCCCCTTCTCTGATCTCCCCACTCGAAAAGAAGACAAGAGGAAAAGGAAAGAAAGAGAACAAAGGGGGGAGCCGGGCAACCCCCCCTACTCTGATCTCCCCACTCGAAAGAAGACGAGAGGGGAAGGAAAGAAAGAGAACAAAGGGGGGGCACTGCAAGCATCCCCTTCTCTGATCTCCCCACTCTAAAAAAAAAAAAATAAGAAAGAGAGGGGAAGGAAAGAAAGAGAACGAGAGGAAAGTACAGCATCGAAGCTACCACCTTTCAAACTCAAGACCGGAGCTCAGATCTCCGGCCAAGAGAATTTCGAGCCACACAACTCTCAGTCATCTACGTCCCCGAGCCCAACTCCAGGATGCCCACTCAAGACCGGAGCTCAGATCTCCAGCCAAGAGAACTTCGAGCTACGCAGCTCTCAGTCATCTACATCCCAAGCCTAGCTCCAGGATGCCCACTCAAGATTGGAGCTCAGATCTCCAGCCAAGAGAACTTCGAGCCATGCAGCTCTCAGTCATCTACGTCCCCGAGCCTAGCTCCAAGATGCCTACTCAAGATTGGAGCTCAGATCTCGGCCAAGAGAACTTCGAGCCACGCAGCTCTCAGTCATCTACATCCCCAAGCCCAGCTCTAGGACGCCCACTCAAGACGGAGCTCAGATCTTCGGCCAAGAGAACTTCAAGCCATGCAGCTCTCAGTCATCTACGTCCCCGAGCCTAGCTCCAGGATGTCCACTTAAGACCGGAGCTCAGATCTCTGGCCAAGAGAACTTCGAGCCATGCAGCTCTCAGTCATCTACATCCCCAAGCCTAGCTCCAAGACGCCCACTCAAGACCAGAACTCAGATCTCCGGCCAAGAGAACTTCGAGCCACGTAGCTCTCAGCCGTCAACATCCCCGAGCCCAGCTTTAGGATGCCAACCCAAGAACGGAGCTCAGATCCCCGACCAAGGGACCTCCGAGCCACATGGCTCTCAGTCAATAACCCCTTTGAGCCCAGCAGCTCTAAAGTGTCATAACCTCACCCCAAGCAAGGTGAAGCCCTTCTCTCTGGGTGGCAAAGAAACTTAAGTTTCATTGACTGAGCACAAGTTACAAGTGTTTTCTAGGCCCCCGACATGCCGGGTGACCCTGACTGAATACAAGAAACAAAGGTACAAAACAAAGTAAGGAAGAAAAGGGTCACTCCATGCCGGCCGGCTTCTCTACTGGATCCTGAGGTCGAGAAGTTTCTGGCTAGGCTGCCCTAACTCCGGAAGGGTCAACCATAGCTGGCGCCGAAGGCTCTAGGCCCACGGCTCCCGCGACGACCTCCTCATCAGCCTCCATCTTTGAGGTCGAAGGGTACCTGAGGCAGCTATGGTCCTTGTCAGGAATAAGCGCCTCGACCTGACTGTGCAGGTACATGAAACCCTTATAGAAGGAGTCCGATGCCATCTACTAGATTTTAGCAACGAAGTCCTTCGAAGCCCTCCTCAACTTGGTAGCCTCTAGCCTGGCTGCCTCCACCGAATTAGCTACCATCTCTGCCACCTTCTCAGCTGCGGCAAGCTTCTCCTTCCCAACTGCCAGCTCCGCCTGGGCAGCTCAGGCAATCTCCTTGTACCGGTTGGCCTCGGTACTGTACCAGTTCAGTTTTTTCTCGATGATGGAGAGGTCGTCGATCACCTTCTTCGAGCGGCTCTGCTCCAGGTCACAAGCTGCCAGGAGTCCCTTCGCTTGTCCCTCAGCATCGGCGAGCTCTTTCTCAAGATCCTTGACCTTCAATTCAAGGACCCCATTTGCCCCGACCTTCTCCTTCAAGTCGGCCTTCAAAGACTCAATCTCGATATCCTGTTGCCGCTCGAGACGTTCCCAGCTCTGGAAGTGGCCCTTGATGAAGAGGGCCTCGACACTGATCTGCACCATGAAATGAGGTCAGCCTAAAAAAAAAAAGAAAGAGAGAGAGAAAAAAGAAGAAGAAAAGAAAGAGGGGGATAGCTCACTGAGTATAGCTGGAGAAAGATGGCGCTGATAACATCGGTTAGTCGCATCCCGGCCATCTCTTGCCGGTCGCATACCTGGATGGAGAAATCCATCATGCATTTGGCTAGCTCGGGACTCCGGAAAAATGAACTTTCCGGCCCCATCCTGAAAGGGAGATGGCATCACGCCTCCTCCCTCCCGCTCTCTCTATGAGCGGGCGAGCTTGCCCCGCTGGCTGGAGGACCCCGTGGGGCAGGCTGAGAGGCCGGTGTCGGTGCAGGCGGCACCTCAGTCATGGCCCTGGGTGCGGCCCGGATCTCCTCACCCCTGACATCGGTGACGGGCAAACTTGGAGGATGGCAGGATGCAACGACAGCAGCCACGGCCCTCGCCCTGACGATTACCTTGGGCTCTGTAGTGGGGGCCTGCTGGGCTGGCCTCGATGCCATAAAAGCTGCCCTCTCCACCGGTGCAGGAGCAGCACGGAACACCTCTGAACTCGGACCAGCTGGAGCAGTCAAGCTCAGATTGATCACTACCATGGGGGCGACCGCAGAAGCACTCTCACTCCGGCCTGCCTCGGCGCAGGCTCCCCGGCCAACCCGGTCGGCGGCCTCTTCTTGGTGATGGCCAGAACATCACTCTCGCAGAAGATCATCCCTGCATGCAAATTACACAACAGTTAGAGCCTGTGGAAAATAATACAAGGAGTACAAGAGTAAAGGAAAAGAAAAGTTCAGATCGAACTCACTCAACCCACTCGTTGGGTCGATCCCAGAGTCGGCGAGGTTCTGCTCAGACAACAGGACCTCGAGAGGAGGAACCTAGGCAATGCGGAGTTGCTTGTAATCATCCCGGTCAGCCACATCGACCATAAAGTTTTGGTTGGGGGACTTGTCTTGATCGCTCTAGACCCAGTCGACCCCTTTGACCTTAACAAAGAAAAACTTGCTCTTCCATTCCCTGATGGAAGAGGGAAGCTCGAACTTGATGCCCTTCGGGTGGGAGGACAAGGACCACCACCCATCCTCGGTTGAGTGGCGCTTCAGGGCAAAGAAAGCCCTGAATAAGGAAAAGTGGGCAACGATCTCGTGGAGGTGACAAAGCACAATGAAGGAAAAAATGACCCTAATGGCATTTGGCACTAGCTTTGCAGCGACCAGACGATAATTGTCCAAGACGGACAGGAACAAAGGATGTAAGGGAAATCGAAGACCCCTAGAGAAGGTCCCCTCATAAAATGCAAGACGGCCCGGGCCACTAGAAGTGACCCGTTCCCCCGGCTGGGGGATCATGAGCCGGACAAAAGCGGGATGCCATAGACATCTCGGATGGTCCTTAGTTCCCCGGCAGTGATCGTCGAGGCGACCCCACCAGGACCTGTGGACCGGATTGACTCAGAGACAAGGACAGAAGGAGAAGGAGGAGGCAAAGAAGGACCAGATCCTGATTCCTTGATGAGTACCGGACCGGGAGGATGCCTCCTACTGAGCTCGAAGCGAGTTGCATCTTCCTCTCCATTAGAAGAAGAAGAAGAAGATGTCAGCCTCCGCTCGGAGGGACCGGCCTAACCCTGATCAGTGGAGGGGTGGAAGCCTAGACCAAAACTAGACATCCTCGAGAACAAGGGGAAGAAAGGACTTGGAGTAGAGGATGGAAAATTTTCTACCATGTTTTCAGGCTACAAATAGAGTAGGTTTGGGTTGTTACTTATTTTTGGGCTGCATGCCTTGTATTTATTTCTTGGGCCCCAAGTTTTATAGCCTATATAATGTTGGGGTTTCCAGTGCACCGCAGCGGAAGTGTAATTTCAAAATGATGAAATTTGCACCGAAATCCCTTAGCCAAGATCTCCTTATTTCGAATTAAAACATACATACTAACATTCAAACATAGATTGTTAGAATTAGAGTACCAACCTGTAATCGCTAATTCCAACAAAGTTGATGTTGAAGGGGCTGATTGAATTCACCAGGCGTCCAAGTGTCCGCCCTCCGATGGTGATCCACATAGAGCAGTGATCAAGACAACTCTATCTTCTTTTCAAAGGTTCCTTCTATTGAATTCTTCTTCCTAGAACTCAATTGCTTGGATTATGGCTTGAATTCCTCCACACAAGACTTGCTTTCCTTTCCTTGACTCCTTCTCCTCCTTCCACCAAGACCTTGGCCCTTTAGACACCCTTGTCTTGAAGAAAAAGACCTTGTCCTAAGAGGACATAGGCTTGTCTTAAGTTGGAGGAGAAATTAAGACAATGATGTCTTAATGTATGAAAGAAAGGAAGAAATCAGAACTTCTTTCTTTCCTTTACCGTCGGAGACTTTTACTTTTATTCTTGTTCAGTAGCAGAGTTTCGACAGAGGTTTACTCTGTAGAGAAAACAATGCAAGAGCAAGAAAAAATAAAAGAGTCTTCAGGAGAGGAAGAAAAAAAAAAAATTATTATCATTTGTTCTGATTTTCCCGACCCTTTAAATAGAAATCAGATAGGCGCCTACACACCTCTCCGTAATCTCTTTCTCACGCCCTTTCCAATTTCTCACGCCCCATCCTCCCATCTCATGGCCTTCCAGATTAAATCCCACGGCTCTTCTTAAAGGAAAAACCGCGGTGTTTTAAAAGGAAGGAAGTCGCGACTTTTCATCTCCGAAGAGATGTTATTTCGCGCGCCCGGGAGGAGTTAGCGCTTTCTTTCTTTCTCAAAATCCCATCAGCCATTGGATTCTCATCCAAGGGGGGAGAGATGGTGCGCTAATCACTTAAGAAGGAGGCCACCCAAATAAAAACATCGGAGAATTTATTTGGGGCGCGCCAAGAGTCCATGCGCCATGGACTCTTTCTTAAGGCGCGCCAAGAGTCCATATGCGCATGGACTCTTGGTGTTTGGCGTGAAAAATAAAGGGGGCGGGTGGGGAGGCTAGCCAAGCTACATGGCTAGCCAATAGGGTTAGCCATATTCCCGTTTTCTTAATTAGGGTCTAATTAGGTCCAATTAGAACCCAATTTGAACCAATCCGGAACCCTAATTCGAATCCGATCCGAATAGAAGCTAGGGCTTGCAACACCTGCTAGAGTGTTATCTTGCAAAGACGATTTAATTCCAAATTAAACTCTTGATCAATCCTCTTAAGTGTGTGACCCATTGGGTTCCACATCTAGCCAGCAGTGGGTTCGAATACAAGTTGACCTAATTTGATTAGAACTCTTTCTAATCGATTTAGGTCAATCCGGGCTTACCCGAATCGATCAATTAGGATTCTTCCTAACATGTGATCTTTGAACTTGATCAACCCACAAGACAAGATTGATGTCTAGCAACGTGTCATGTCTACCCGGAAGATATGGAAATTCTGGTGAAATACCAAAATTACCCTTCAGTAGAGAGTTACCGTACAATTAAATCTTTCGATCAGCCTGCACCCAAAATATAACTATGGATATGGATATATGTCAAATCCAATATTATATTTATTTCTAGCTCAATCTTATAATGATGATTCGATTATCTTGATATTAGAAACCGTCTCTAATATCTTCACTTTGATCAAAGATTTCCTGAATCATCATGCGATTGTTGACTAGCTGGATGCAATCTCCTCTTACTAAGAGTGATCGATTCCTTGTTGACCCACTCATTACCTTCATATCCAATTTACCATTCCCAGTATTAATCCTGTGCATGTCTCAGTGTCATGATTAGGATTGAACCAAAGAATGGGTTCATGTACATAAGGTACTTATGGCAGTCTCAGGTCAAAAGATTACTTGTACCACTCCCACTATGAGAACCTTCTATTGACATGTAGCTCAGACTCCATTAGATGTTCTCAAGTTGGATCATATCAGTGAACTCATTCTCCAATGAGCACCCATATCCCAGTATTAGTGTCATACACAAGTGACTGTGAGAGCAGTCACCCTTTCCAGTATACCCGGGATGTGCTAGTCTTATCGGAAAACCCTGATCCCCTACTCAGAGTTCCTTTGACTAGGAATACTTTAGATTAAGGTTTTAAGATTTTAGGTCTCACTGGTATGATCTCATCATAACCCTAAAATCATAGCCCTAATCTATGGGGTTCATCATATAATAAACACAGCGTATGATAAAATAATGCCTTTATTTAGAAAAATTGTCAATTACTATGGTTTGGGAGATACAACAGAGATTGGTTTGTAGGGCATATCCCTTTCAATCTTCCACTTGCACTAAAGCCAATCGCCTTTGAATCTTAATCCCATACATTCTAGGTGGCGATCAAAATCTCGCTGTGGTAGAGCCTTAGTGAACGGGTCTGCTACATTGTTCTTTGTATCAACTCTATCTATGTAGACATCTTGTCTCTCTACTATTTCTCGGATAAGATGGAAGCGTCTCAGAATGTGCTTGGACTTATGATGAGCTCTTGGTTCCTTAGCTTGAGCAACGGCCCCAGTGTTGTCACAGTAAAGTGGCACTGTGTTTTCAATTTGAGGAACAACTCCCAACTCTGTGATGAACTTCTTCATCCAGACTACTTCCTTGGCGGCTTCACTAACAGCTATGTATTCTGCCTCTGTGGTTGAGTCAGCTACAGTCTGCTGCTTGGTACTCTTCCAACTCACTGCTCCACCATTTAGGGTAAAAACATATCCCAAAATGGATTTGCTATCATCAGGGTCTGATTGAAAACTAGAATCAGAATAAGCTTCTAGTTTAAGATCAGAACCACCATAAACCAGAAAAATATCCTTAGTCCTTCTTAGGTACTTAAGAATATTTTTAACTGCTTTCCAATGATCCTCTCCTGGATCAGCCTGAAACCTACTGACAATGCCTAAAGCATATGCCACATCAGGCCTGGTACATAACATGGCATACATTATGGATCCTATTGCCGAAGCATAGGGTATAGAATTCATTCTATCTCTTTCTTCAGGTGTCTTAGGAGACATCCTTTTAGAAAGATGTATGCCTTGACTCATAGGAAGATAACCTCTTTTACTTCCTTCCATGCTGAATCTTTTCAGCACTAAGTCAATGTACCTAGATTGGGATAAACCTAGCATCCTCTTAGATCTATCTCTATAGATCTTAATACCTAGTATATAGGATGCTTCTCCCAAATCTTTCATGGAAAACTGGTTTGATAGCCAAACCTTGACTGATTGCAACACTGGGATATCATTCCCAATGAGGAGTATGTCATCTACATACAGAACCAAGAAGACTATGGCACTCCCACTAGTCTTCTTATAAACACAGGGTTCATCCATATTTTTGATAAAACCAAATCTTTTAATAGTTTCATCAAAGCGGATGTTCCAACTCCTGGAAGCTTGCTTTAATCCATAAATGGATTTCTTTAGCTTGCATACTTGATTAGGTTTATTCTTTGAAATAAAACCTTCTGGCTGTGACATGTAGACTTCTTCCTCAAGGAAACCATTGAGGAATGCAGTCTTCACATCCATCTGCCATATCTCATAATCGTGGTATGCTGCTATAGCAAGTAAAATCCGAATTGATTTTAGCATGGCAACAGGTGAAAATGTTTCATCATAATCAATTCCCTGTTTTTGTCTAAAACCTTTAGCCACTAATCTGGCTTTATAGGTTTCAACTTGGCCATCAGCCCCAATCTTTTTCTTATAGACCCATTTACACCCAATAGGATTAACACCCTCTGGTGCATCAACCAAAGACCATACTTGGTTTACATACATAGAGTCTACTTCGGATTCCATGGCTTCTTGCCATTTATCTGAGTCAGTACTCAAGATAGCTTCCGTATAGGTCAGAGGTTCATCATTTTGAATGACTTGAGCTTCATTATTCTCAATAATAAACCCATACCTCTCAGGTGCCCGTGGCACTCTGTCAGACCTACGAGGAGGAGTTTTGTGTTCTGGTTCTGTCCTAACTATATGTTCTAATGGTTGAGAATTGTCTATCTGTATTTCTTGCACTTCTCCAAGTTCAATTGTTCTACCATTGCCCTTTTCCAAAATGAACTCTTTTTCTAGAAAAGTGGCATGCCTGCTAACAAAAGTCTTTTGTTCAGTAGGATGGTAGAATAAATATCCTCTTCCTTCTTTAGGATATCCTACAAATAGACATTTATCCGCTCTAGGTTCCAACTTATGTCCAAAATTTCTTTTAACATAAGCTGGACATCCCCATACCTTAAAATATTTAAGATATGGTTTCTTTCCACTCCAAATTTCATATGGAGTATTAACAACGGATTTAGAAGGTACCTTGTTCAGAATATAAACAGCAGTTTCTAGGGCATGACCCCAGAAGGAAATGGGCAAATTTGTGAAGCACATCATGGATCGTACCATATCTAATAAGGTACGATTCCTCCTTTCAGCTATACCATTTAGCTGTGGTGTATAAGGAGGGGTCCATTCAGAAAGGATTCCATTAACTTTAAGATAGTCTAAAAACTCCATGGATAAGTATTCTCCTCCTCGATCAGAACGAAGAACTTTAATACTTTTCCCGGTTTGTTTTTCGACCATACTTTGATACTCTTTAAATTTATCAAAGGCTTCAGATTTGTGTTTCATAAGATACACATATCCGAACCTAGATAAATCATCTGTAAAAGTGATAAAATATGAGTATCCTCCTCTGGCCTGAGTTGTCATTGGACCACATACATCAGTATGTATAAGTCCTAATAACTCAGTTGACCTTTCCCCATGTCCAGTGAATGGAGTTTTTGTCATCTTACCCATGAGACATGATTCGCAAGTTCCTAATGATTCATACTCATAAGGATCAAGGAATTTTTCCTTGTATAACTTGCTAATCCTAGACTCATTAACATGACCAAGTCTATGATGCCAAAGTAAAGTATCATTAAAGTCTTTTCTTTTCCTTTTAGTATTGACATGAAAAATACTATCATTGGAAGAAAGAGTTAAGAGCCCATTGCTAAATATGCCAGAATAAATAATTTTATTAGATAACATTATTGAGCATCCAGTGCTCGTTACATCCATTACATATCCTTGTTTTAATAACAAAGGAATATATATAATGTTCCTAATAATCTTTGGCATATAGTAACAATTCTCTAGCTCCAAGATCTTCCCTGAAGGCAACTTCAGAATATAGGTCCCTACAGCTTCTGCTTGGATGATATCACCACCAGCACCATAGAGATTGAAGTCGCCTTCCTTCAATACTTTAAGCTTGTGGAGGTCCTGCAAAGATTTGCATATATGGTAACCACAAGCGGTATCCAATACCCAAGTATTTGATATAGACTAATTTAATGTCAATATAGTATGTATCTCATACATACCTTTTGGTGCGTCTGCCGCACCAGGCTTCACAGTTGCAAGGTAAGCCTTGCAATTCCTTTTCCAATGTCCCACTTTGCCGCAAAAGAAACAGGTTGACTGTTTTGAGGCCTTCTTTCCTTTCTTGTTCTTATTGATGCCACCCTTAGGGTTTAGTCTCCTGCTAAAACCCTTTTTGCCTGATTTCTTCTTATTGGTCTTTTCAACAAGAAGAAGTGGAGCCTTTTCTTTCTTAACGTGGCTCTCTGCTGTTTTTAACATATTTAACAGCTCAGGCAAGGAAGTGTTCAGTTTGTTCATGTGATAATTCAAGACAAACTGAGAAAATGACTCCGGGAGTGATTGCAGGATTAAATCCTGATTCAGCTCCCCATCCATAATAAACCCTAATTGACCTAATCTGGTGATTAAGTCAATTACCTTCAGAACATGATCCTGAACGGATGTACCCTCTGTCATCCTAGCACGGAATAACTGCTTAGATATTTCGTATCTAGCAGTTCTGCTTTGTTCTCCATAAAGCTCCTTTAAATTGAGCATTATGGATTGAGTATCCATGCTTTCATGCTGCCTCTGTAACTCATTGGTCATAGAGGCCAGTATGATACACTTGACAGTGAGGGAGTCATTCTGCCACATTTTGTATGTGGCCATATCTTCCTGTGTGGCATCATCCCCTAGTGGATTAAGACTAGGGGTATCAAGAATATAAGAAAGTTTTTCTGAACTCAGTACAATCTTTAAGTTTCTCAACCAGTCCACATAGTTTGGACCAGTCAATTTGTTGGTATCTAAGATGCTTCTCAGTGATAATGAAGATGCCATTTATCTACATTTAATTAAGAACAATACATAAGCAAACAACCATGAAATGACTTACATAATTAAATTAGGTCTTCAATTTAATTATGTCTCCCACTATTTTATCAAAAATCATAGCCCTCACTATGATAATCGAGAAGAACCCTGATCGGTTCTCTTAGTGAGATCGAGATCCTTATAATTTATAAAAGATCTTGCAGACAACACAACAAATCTTTTATAAGTTCAAAGGTAGGAAACTCTTCCAATTATATCTCATATAATTCTCAAAAATAACTTGGCCTCTAGAACATTATAAGTCTTGCAGAAAACATAACAAACCATAATGTTCTAGTTAAGTCAAGACCCTTTCATTTCTATACAGTCAATATTCAAATATAATGCCCTTGTAGATAACACAACAAGGCATTATACTGAATATACTGTAAGCATATTTTGCACTAGACCAATATTATGTCAATCACCGTATTAGGTCTTGCAGATAACATAACAAACCTAATGTGGTTCATAACACAGTAATGATCCAGCATGAAGGAAGGCCAACATATAGCATTTTTTTAACACTAAGCATATAAGTCAAGATTTAAATATAATCAAATCGGCCAGGCAAGTGGAAGAGATGTGGGAGTCCCCCCGTTGCTTTCCTAGACACCAATAAAAATTGGCCAGGTCAGTCTACGGAACCAATTAAAAACCACGATTCTCTTTACCTTCCCAGAACCACCTTTCTAGACACCGAATGATCAATTATTCATCATGACTAGTGATGCTTATTAGTTAAATATGCTATGACTTAATATGATTTTAAGAAGAGGGCTTTATAAAATTGCCAGCACATTCTTACATAAAAAATATATCATAATAATATGAATCTGATAAACATATATGTGCTAAGTGTGTCATCATACTAGGACAACCATTTACCACATAATGGATCCACCATTATGCCAGGGCAACCTTATTTCAGTATGATGACTTCAAAACTAATCATATCTCTATAATAATTAGGGTTTGAGTGAAAAACCCTAATTAGTGGCATACATCAAAACATTAATTATCATATATGCATTCCTTAAATTATGCTAAGTGTATCAGCATTCAATGGTTTAAAACCCTAATTTCGATACTACAACAAAAATGCATATAAATAATTTTCATATGTTTTAACTGTAATAAGGATGGCTCTGATACCACTGTTGGGGTTTCCAGTGCACCGCAGCGGAAGTGTAATTTCAAAATGATGAAATTTGCACCGAAATCCCTTAGCCAAGATCTCCTTATTTCGAATTAAAACATACATACTAACATTCAAACATAGATTGTTAGAATTAGAGTACCAACCTGTAATCGCTAATTCCAACAAAGTTGATGTTGAAGGGGCTGATTGAATTCACCAGGCGTCCAAGTGTCCGCCCTCCGATGGTGATCCACACAGAGCAGTGATCAAGACAACTCTATCTTCTTTTCAAAGGTTCCTTCTATTGAATTCTTCTTCCTAGAACTCAATTGCTTGGATTATGGCTTGAATTCCTCCACACAAGACTTGCTTTCCTTTCCTTGACTCCTTCTCCTCCTTCCACCAAGACCTTGGCCCTTTAGACACCCCTGTCTTGAAGAAAAAGACCTTGTCCTAAGAGGACATAGGCTTGTCTTAAGTTGGAGGAGAAATTAAGACAATGATGTCTTAATGTATGAAAGAAAGGAAGAAATCAGAACTTCTTTCTTTCCTTTACCGTCGGAGACTTTTACTTTTATTCTTGTTCAGTAGCAGAGTTTCGACAGAGGTTTACTCTGTAGAGGAAACAATGTAAGAGCAAGAAAAAATAAAAGAGTCTTCAGGAGAGGAAGAAAAAAAAAATATGATTATCATTTGTTCTGATTTTCCCGACCCTTTAAATAGAAATCAGATAGGCGCCTACACACCTCTCCGTAATCTCTTTCTCACGCCCTTTCCAATTTCTCATGCCCCATCCTCCCATCTCATGGCCTTCCAGATTAAATCCCATGGCTCTTCTTAAAGGAAAAACCGCGATGTTTTAAAAGGAAGGAAGTCGCGACTTTTCATCTCCGAAGAGATGTTATTTCGCGCGCCCGGGAGGAGTTAGCGCTTTCTTTCTTTCTCAAAATCCCATCAGCCATTGGATTCTCATCCAAGGGGGGAGAGATGGTGCGCTAATCACTTAAGAAGGAGGCCGCCCAAATAAAAACATCGGAGAATTTATTTGGGGCGCGCCAAGAGTCCATGCGCCATGGACTCTTTCTTAAGGCGCGCCAAGAGTCCATATGCGCATGGACTCTTGGTGTTTGGCGTGAAAAATAAAGGGGGCGGGTGGGGAGGCTAGCCAAGCTATATGGCTAGCCAATAGGGTTAGCCATATTCCCGTTTTCTTAATTAGGGTCTAATTAGGTCCAATTAGAACCCAATTTGAACCAATCCGGAACCCTAATTCGAATCCGATCCGAATAGAAGCTAGGGCTTGCAACACCTGCTAGAGTGTTATCTTGCAAAGACGATTTAATTCCAAATTAAACTCTTGATCAATCCTCTTAAGTGTGTGACCCATTGGGTTCCACATCTAGCCAGCAGTGGGTTCGAATACAAGTTGACCTAATTTGATTAGAACTCTTTCTAATCGATTTAGGTCAATCCGGGCTTACCCGAATCGATCAATTAGGATTCTTCCTAACATGTGATCTTTGAACTTGATCAACCCACAAGACAAGATTGATGTCTAGCAACGTGTCATGTCTACCTGGAAGATATGGAAATTCTGGTGAAATACCAAAATTACCCTTCAGTAGAGAGTTACCGTACAATTAAATCTTTCGATCAGCCTGCACCCAAAATATAACTATGGATATGGATATATGTCAAATCCAATATTATATTTATTTCTAGCTCAATCTTATAATGATGATTCGATTATCTTGATATTAGAAACCGTCTCTAATATCTTCACTTTGATCAAAGATTTCCTGAATCATCATACGATTGTTGACTAGCTGGATGCAATCTCCTCTTACTAAGAGTGATCGATTCCTTGTTGACCCACTCATTACCTTCATATCCAATTTACCATTCCCAGTATTAATCCTGTGCATGTCTCAGTGTCATGATTAGGATTGAACCAAAGAATGGGTTCATGTACATAAGGTACTTATGGCAGTCTCAGGTCAAAAGATTACTTGTACTACTCCCACTATGAGAACCTTCTATTGACATGTAGCTAAGACTCCATTAGATGTTCTCAAGTTGGATCATATCAGTGAACTCATTCTCCAATGAGCACCCACATCCCAGTATTAGTGTCATACACAAGTGACTGTGAGAGCAGTCACCCTTTCCAGTATACCCGGGATGTGCTAGTCTTATCGGAAAACCCTGATCCCCTACTCAGAGTTCCTTTGACTAGGAATACTTTAGATTAAGGTTTTAAGATTTTAGGTCTCACTGGTATGATCTCATCATAACCCTAAAATCATAGCCCTAATCTATGGGGTTCATCATATAATAAACACAGCGTATGATAAAATAATGCCTTTATTTAGAAAAATTGTCAATTACTATGGTTTGGGAGATACAACAGAGATTGGTTTGTAGGGCATATCCCTTTCAATCTCCCACTTGCACTAAAGCCAATCGCCTTTGAATCTTAATCCCATACATTCTAGGTGGCGATCAAAATCTCGCTGTGGTAGAGCCTTAGTGAACGGGTCTGCTACATTGTTCTTTGTATCAACTCTATCTATGTAGACATCTTGTCTCTCTACTATTTCTCGGACAAGATGGAAGCGTCTCAGAATGTGCTTGGACTTATGATGAGCTCTTGGTTCCTTAGCTTGAGCAACGGCCCCAGTGTTGTCACAGTAAAGTGGCACTGGGTTTTCAATTTGAGGAACAACACCCAACTCTGTGATGAACTTCTTCATCCAGACTGCTTCCTTGGCGGCTTCACTAACAGCTATGTATTCTGCCTCTATGGTTGAGTCAGCTACAGTCTGCTGCTTGGTACTCTTCCAACTCACTGCTCCACCATTTAGGGTAAAAACATATCCCGAAATGGATTTGCTATCATCAGGGTCTGATTGAAAACTAGAATCAGAATAAGCTTCTAGTTTAAGATCAGAACCACCATAAACCAGAAAAATATCCTTAGTCCTTCTTAGGTACTTAAGAATATTTTTAACTGCTTTCCAATGATCCTCTCCTGGATCAGCCTGAAACCTACTGACAATGCCTAAAGCATATGCCACATCAGGCCTGGTACATAACATGGCATACATTATGGATCCTATTGCCGAAGCATAGGGTATAGAATTCATTCTATCTCTTTCTTCAGGTGTCTTAGGAGACATCCTTTTAGAAAGATGTATGCCTTGACTCATAGGAAGATAACCTCTTTTACTTCCTTCCATGCTGAATCTTTTCAGCACTAAGTCAATGTACCTAGATTGGGATAAACCTAGCATCCTCTTAGATCTATCTCTATAGATCTTAATACCTAGTATATAGGATGCTTCTCCCAAATCTTTCATGGAAAACTGGTTTGATAGCCAAACCTTGACTGATTGCAACACTGGGATATCATTCCCAATGAGGAGTATGTCATCTACATACAGAACCAAGAAGACTATGGCACTCCCACTAGTCTTCTTATAAACACAGGGTTCATCCATATTTTTGATAAAACCAAATCTTTTAATAGTTTCATCAAAGCGGATGTTCCAACTCCTGGAAGCTTGCTTTAATCCATAAATGGATTTCTTTAGCTTGCATACTTGATTAGGTTTATTCTTTGAAATAAAACCTTCTGGCTGTGACATGTAGACTTCTTCCTCAAGGAAACCATTGAGGAATGCAGTCTTCACATCCATCTGCCATATCTCATAATCGTGGTATGCTGCTATAGCAAGTAAAATCCGAATTGATTTTAGCATGGCAACAGGTGAAAATGTTTCATCATAATCAATTCCCTGTTTTTGTCTAAAACCTTTAGCCACTAATCTGGCTTTATAGGTTTCAACTTGGCCATCAGCCCCAATCTTTTTCTTATAGACCCATTTACACCCAATAGGATTAACACCCTCTGGTGCATCAACCAAAGACCATACTTGGTTTACATACATAGAGTCTACTTCGGATTCCATGGCTTCTTGCCATTTATCTGAGTCAGTACTCAAGATAGCTTCCGTATAGGTCAGAAGTTCATCATTTTGAATGACTTGAGCTTCATTATTCTCAATAATAAACCCATACCTCTCAGGTGCCCGTGGCACTCTGTCAGACCTACGAGGAGGAGTTTTGTGTTCTGGTTCTATCCTAACTATATGTTCTAATGGTTGAGAATTGTCTATCTGTATTTCTTGCACTTCTCCAAGTTCAATTGTTCTACCATTGCCCTTTTCCAAAATGAACTCTTTTTCTAGAAAAGTGGCATGCCTGCTAACAAAAGTCTTTTGTTCAGTAGGATGGTAGAATAGATATCCTCTTCCTTCTTTAGGATATCCTACAAATAGACATTTATCCGCTCTAGGTTCCAACTTATGTCCAAAATTTCTTTTAACATAAGCTGGACATCCCCATACCTTAAAATATTTAAGATATGGTTTCTTTCCACTCCAAATTTCATATGGAGTATTAACAACGGATTTAGAAGGTACCTTGTTCAGAATATAAACAGCAGTTTCTAGGGCATGACCCCAGAAGGAAATGGGCAAATTTGTGAAGCACATCATGGATCGTACCATATCTAATAAGGTACGATTCCTCCTTTCAGCTATACCATTTAGCTGTGGTGTATAAGGAGGGGTCCATTCAGAAAGGATTCCATTAACTTTAAGATAGTCTAAAAACTCCATGGATAAGTATTCTCCTCCTCGATCAGAACGAAGAACTTTAATACTTTTCCCGGTTTGTTTTTCGACCATACTTTGATACTCTTTAAATTTATCAAAGGCTTCAGATTTGTGTTTCATAAGATACACATATCCGAACCTAGATAAATCATCTGTAAAAGTGATAAAATATGAGTATCCTCCTCTGGCCTGAGTTGTCATTGGACCACATACATCAGTATGTATAAGTCCTAATAACTCAGTTGACCTTTCCCCATGTCCAGTGAATGGAGTTTTTGTCATCTTACCCATGAGACATGATTCGCAAGTTCCTAATGATTCATACTCATAAGGATCAAGGAATTTTTCCTTGTATAACTTGCTAATCCTAGACTCATTAACATGACCAAGTCTATGATGCCAAAGTAAAGTATCATTAAAGTCTTTTCTTTTCCTTTTAGTATTGACATGAAAAATACTATCATTGGAAGAAAGAGTTAAGGGCCCATTGCTAAATATGCCAGAACAAATAATTTTATTAGATAACATTATTGAGCATCCAGTGCTCGTTACATCCATTACATATCCTTGTTTTAATAACAAAGGAATATATATAATGTTCCTAATAATCTTTGGCATATAGTAACAATTCTCTAGCTCCAAGATCTTCCCTGAAGGCAACTTCAGAATATAGGTCCCTACAGCTTCTGCTTGGATGATATCACCACCAGCACCGTAGAGATTGAAGTCGCCTTCCTTCAATACTTTAAGCTTGTGGAGGTCCTGCAAAGATTTGCATATATGGTAACCACAAGCGGTATCCAATACCCAAGTATTTGATATAGACTAATTTAATGTCAATATAGTATGTATCTCATACATACCTTTTGGTGCGTCTGCCGCACCAGGCTTCACAGTTGCAAGGTATGCCTTGCAATTCCTTTTCCAATGTCCCACTTTGCCGCAAAAGAAACAGGTTGACTGTTTTGAGGCCTTCTTTCCTTTCTTGTTCTTATTGATGCCACCCTTAGGGTTTAGTCTCCTGCTAAAACCCTTTTTGCCTGATTTCTTCTTATTGGTCTTATCAACAAGAAGAAGTGGAGCCTTTTCTTTCTTAACGTGGCTCTCTGCTGTTTTTAACATATTTAACAGCTCAGGCAAGGAAGTGTTCAGTTTGTTCATGTGATAATTCAAGACAAACTGAGAAAATGACTCCGGGAGTGATTGCAGGATTAAATCCTGATTCAGCTCCCCATCCATAATAAACCCTAATTGACCTAATCTGGTGATTAAGTCAATTACCTTCAGAACATGATCCTGAACGGATGTACCCTCTATCATCCTAGCACGGAATAACTGCTTAGATATTTCGTATCTAGCAGTTCTGCTTTGTTCTCCATAAAGCTCCTTTAAATTGAGCATTATGGATTGAGTATCCATGCTTTCATGCTGCCTCTGTAACTCATTGGTCATAGAGGCCAGTATGATACACTTGACAGTGAGGGAGTCATTCTGCCACATTTTGTATGTGGCCATATCTTCCTGTGTGGCATCATCCCCTAGTGGATTAAGACTAGGGGTATCAAGAATATAAGAAAGTTTTTCTGAACTCAGTACAATCTTTAAGTTTCTCAACCAGTCCACATAGTTTGGACCAGTCAATTTGTTGGTATCTAAGATGCTTCTCAGTGATAATGAAGATGCCATTTATCTACATTTAATTAAGAACAATACATAAGCAAACAACCATGAAATGACTTACATAATTAAATTAGGTCTTCAATTTAATTATGTCTCCCACTATTTTATCAAAAATCATAGCCCTCACTATGATAATCGAGAAGAACCCTGATCGGTTCTCTTAGTGAGATCGAGATCCTTATAATTTATAAAAGATCTTGCAGACAACACAACAAATCTTTTATAAGTTCAAAGGTAGGAAACTCTTCCAATTATATCTCATATAATTCTCAAAAATAACTTGGCCTCTAGAACATTATAAGTCTTGCAGAAAACATAACAAACCATAATGTTCTAGTTAAGTCAAGACCCTTTCATTTCTATACAGTCAATATTCAAATATAATGCCCTTGTAGATAACACAACAAGGCATTATACTGAATATACTGTAAGCATATTTTGCACTAGACCAATATTATGTCAATCACCGTATTAGGTCTTGCAGATAACATAACAAACCTAATGTGGTTCATAACACAGTAATGATCCAGCATGAAGGAAGGCCAACATATAGCATTTTTTTAACACTAAGCATATAAGTCAAGATTTAAATATAATCAAATCGGCCAGGCAAGTGGAAGAGATGTGGGAGTCCCCCCGTTGCTTTCCTAGACACCAATAAAAATTGGCCAGGTCAGTCTACGGAACCAATTAAAAACCATGATTCTCTTTACCTTCCCAGAACCACCTTTCTAGACACCGAATGATCAATTATTCATCATGACTAGTGATGCTTATTAGTTAAATATGCTATGACTTAATATGATTTTAAGAAGAGGGCTTTATAAAATTGCCAGCACATTCTTACATAAAAAATATATCATAATAATATGAATCTGATAAACATATATGTGCTAAGTGTGTCATCATACTAGGACAACCATTTACCACATAATGGATCCACCATTATGCCAGGGCAACCTTATTTCAGTATGATGACTTCAAAACTAATCATATCTCTATAATAATTAGGGTTTGAGTGAAAAACCCTAATTAGTGGCATACATCAAAACATTAATTATCATATATGCATTCCTTAAATTATGCTAAGTGTATCAGCATTCAAGGGTTTAAAACCCTAATTTCGATACTACAACAAAAATGCATATAAATAATTTTCATATGTTTTAACTATAATAAGGATGGCTCTGATACCACTGTTGGGGTTTCCAGTGCACCGCAGCGGAAGTGTAATTTCAAAATGATTAAATTTGCACCGAAATCCCTTAGCCAAGATCTCCTTATTTCGAATTAAAACATACATACTAACATTCAAACATAGATTGTTATAATTAGAGTACCAACCTGTAATCGCTAATTCCAACAAAGTTGATGTTGAAGGGGCTGATTGAATTCACCAGGCGTCCAAGTGTCCGCCCTCCGATGGTGATCCACACAGAGCAGTGATCAAGACAACTCTATCTTCTTTTCAAAGGTTCCTTCTATTGAATTCTTCTTCCTAGAACTCAATTGCTTGGATTATGGCTTGAATTCCTCCACACAAGACTTGCTTTCCTTTCCTTGACTCCTTCTCCTCCTTCCACCAAGACCTTGGCCCTTTAGACACCCTTGTCTTGAAGAAAAAGACCTTGTCCTAAGAGGACATAGGCTTGTCTTAAGTTGGAGGAGAAATTAAGACAATGATGTCTTAATGTATGAAAGAAAGGAAGAAATCAGAACTTCTTTCTTTCCTTTACCGTCGGAGACTTTTACTTTTATTCTTGTTCAGTAGCAGAGTTTCGACAGAGGTTTACTCTGTAGAGGAAACAATGCAAGAGCAAGAAAAAATAAAAGAGTCTTCAGGAGAGGAAGAAAAAAAAAAATGATTATCATTTGTTCTGATTTTCCCGACCCTTTAAATAGAAATCAGATAGGCGCCTACACACCTCTCCGTAATCTCTTTCTCACGCCCTTTCCAATTTCTCACGCCCCATCCTCCCATCTCATGGCCTTCCAGATTAAATCCCACGGCTCTTCTTAAAGGAAAAACCGCGGTGTTTTACAAGGAAGGAAGTCGCGACTTTTCATCTTCGAAGAGATGTTATTTCGCGCGCCCGGGAGGAGTTAGCGCTTTCTTTCTTTCTCAAAATCCCATCAGCCATTGGATTCTCATCCAAGGGGGGAGAGATGGTGCGCTAATCACTTAAGAAGGAGGCCGCCCAAATAAAAACATCGGAGAATTTATTTGGGGCGCGCCAAGAGTCCATGCGCCATGGACTCTTTCTTAAGGCGCGCCAAGAGTCCATATGCGCATGGACTCTTGGTGTTTGGCGTGAAAAATAAAGGGGGCGGGTGGGGAGGCTAGCCAAGCTACATGGCTAGCCAATAGGGTTAGCCATATTCCCGTTTTCTTAATTAGGGTCTAATTAGGTCCAATTAGAACCCAATTTGAACCAATCCGGAACCCTAATTCGAATCCGATCCGAATAGAAGCTAGGGCTTGCAACACCTGCTAGAGTGTTATCTTGCAAAGACGATTTAATTCCAAATTAAACTCTTGATCAATCCTCTTAAGTGTGTGACCCATTGGGTTCCACATCTAGCCAGCAGTGGGTTCGAATACAAGTTGACCTAATTTGATTAGAACTCTTTCTAATCGATTTAGGTCAATCCGGGCTTACCCGAATCGATCAATTAGGATTCTTCCTAACATGTGATCTTTGAACTTGATCAACCCACAAGACAAGATTGACGTCTAGCAACGTGTCATGTCTACCCGGAAGATATTGAAATTCTGGTGAAATACCAAAATTACCCTTCAGTAGAGAGTTACCGTACAATTAAATCTTTCGATCAGCCTGCACCCAAAATATAACTATGGATATGGATATATGTCAAATCCAATATTATATTTATTTCTAGCTCAATCTTATAATGATGATTCGATTATCTTGATATTAGAAACCGTCTCTAATATCTTCACTTTGATCAAAGATTTCCTGAATCATCATGCGATTGTTGACTAGCTGGATGCAATCTCCTCTTACTAAGAGTGATCGATTCCTTGTTGACCCACTCATTACATTCATATCCAATTCACCATTCCCAGTATTAATCCTGTGCATGTCTCAGTGTCATGATTAGGATTGAACCAAAGAATGGGTTCATGTACATAAGGTACTTATGGCAGTCTCAGGTCAAAAGATTACTTGTACCACTCCCACTATGAGAACCTTCTATTGACATGTAGCTAAGACTCCATTAGATGTTCTCAAGTTGGATCATATCAGTGAACTCATTCTCCAATGAGCACCCACATCCCAGTATTAGTGTCATACACAAGTGACTGTGAGAGCAGTCACCCTTTCCAGTATACCCGGGATGTGCTAGTCTTATCGGAAAACCCTGATCCCCTACTTAGAGTTCCTTTGACTAGGAATACTTTAGATTAAGGTTTTAAGATTTTAGGTCTCACTGGTATGATCTCATCATAACCCTAAAATCATAGCCCTAATCTATGGGGTTCATCATATAATAAACACAGCGTATGATAAAATAATTTCTTTATTTAGAAAAATTGTCAATTACTATGGTTTGGGAGATACAACAGAGATTGGTTTGTAGGGCATATCCCTTTCATATAAAAGCACCCCCTCTCTTGAATAAAATGATGATGATTATGAATTTTTGAAAAAAGGTGTTCTTGGTTCTGCCTCCAGGCATGAGGCCCGTCTTTCCTTCACCTACGGGTGTCGAGGGGTGTGAGACCCCACTTCCTTCACTTTCGAGTGTCGAGGGGCGTGAGGCCCTAGTTATCTTCTCCCTAGTTGAGTTCCCTCTATGATCTTGGAGCTTCTCCTTCACGGCCCAAGGTAACGATTTGGGTGGGATGCCCTAGGCTCCGCATGTAGTGATATGGGTGGGATGCCCTAGATTGCATATAATGGGGTGTGTTGCCCTAGAGGTATGACGTCTCTCCGTGAAGGTAAGTTCCAAGTTCATAGAGTATCCATCTTTCTTGTCCCCACATATTTTTTCCGTCTTTTTGACCCTAATCACAGGAGACTTCTCAGCTCTCCAACGATCCTCTTAGCTAGCCCCCCCCCACTAGATTGCATATAGTGGGATGGGTGGGATGCCCTAGAGATTCGACGTCTCTCCGTGAAGGTAAGTCCCAAGTTCATAGAGTATCCATCTTTCTTGCCCCCACATTTTTTTCTACCTTTTTGACCCTAATCACTGGAGACTTCTCAGCTCTCCAACGATCCTCTTAGCTAGCCCCCCTTGTCCCACAACAGTTTTGGTATCAGAGCTTCATCCCATATCAATTTTGGTATCAGAGCAGGAGAGTATTAGGGTTGGAAAAAAAAGTTGAAAAAAAAGAGAGAAAAAAAAAGAAGAAAAAAAAATTAAGTGAGCCTGACTCAACGGAGTCGAGTTTTCCCCATCCCAAGGGAATGATGGGGACATCAAAACCCATCCAGGTTTTGCTTTTCTTTTTTTTCAGATTTTTTTTATTTTAGTTTAAAAATATTTATCCCAGCTATTCCACCTATTCCCATTATCCTCACTTTATCCATATTTTATTCCCGACTTATTCCCCATTTATCCCTATCATTTTCAACCTCCCGGAACCTCCATTTTTTTTGGGATTTTTCTTCCCATTTGTCCTGGATCCGCCATGCTCGACCTCCGACGCCACCCCCGACGGCCGTCCACCTTCCCTCGGCATCGATCTCCTCTTGGGAATGTCAGAGAATCCCACAAAATTGCCCATGGTCGTGCCCCCTGTGACTCCTCCCATGGCAGTCCACCCTTGCAGCTCCGCCCACGTGCCCCTCTCCCCCACGCCGCCGTCCGTCATTGCCCGAGCCACCATCCATCGCTGCCCGAGCTGTCCTTGCCAGACCTTCTCCCGTGAAGCCATCTCTACACCTCTGCACGTCACCCCTATTCCACGGTCACAGGTCACAGGGAGATTTTTTTTTTGCATGGATCTCAGAGCATAACAATTTTGCATGTCTCTCAGAGCATACACTTTTTAGAACAAGAATTTTCTGCACAGTCATCAAGCCTGCACATATTTCAGAGCAACTCAGCATGGATCTTGATGAATTTAGATTATATTTTATTTATTTTAATTAGATGTATGGACTAGTTAGAAAGTTTTTTAAATTAGTTTTAGATTAGGATTAGTTTTATTTTCCACCGTATAAGGAGGATTGTTTTTAATTTTCTACCATGTTTTCAGGCTGCAAACAAAGCAGGTTTGGGTTGTTACTTATTTTTTGGCTGCATGCCTTGTATTTATTTCTTGGGCACCATGTTTTCTAGCCTATATAAAGGCACCCCCTCTCTTGAATAAAATGATGATGATTATGAATTTTTGTAAAAAGGTGTTCTTGGTTCTGCCTCCGGGCATGAGGCCCGTCTTTCCTTCACCTGCGAGTGTCGAGGGGTGTGAGACCCTACTTCATTCGGTTTCGAGTGTCGAGGGGCATGAGGCCCTAGTTATCTTCTTCCTAGCTGAGTTCCCTCTATGATCTTGGAGCTTCTCCTTCATGGCCCCAAGTAGCGATTTGGGTGGGACGCCCTAGGCTTCGCATGTAGTGAGATGGGTGGAACGCCCTAGACTGCATGTAGTGGGATGGGTGGGATGCCCTAGAGGCGTGACGTCTCTCCGTGAAGGTAAGTCCCAAGTCCATAGAATATTCATGTTTCTTGCCCCTATATCTTTTTTTTTCTGCCTTTTTGACCCTAATCACAGGAGACTTCTCAGCTCTCCAACGATCCTCCTTGTCCCCTTTATCCCCCATCACACTAAGAACTTAGAAGGATCACATACTTGCAAAAATTTTAAATACCCAATTCACCCCCCCTCTTGGGTAAGCCACCTGGGCAACATTTTAATTAGATAGTTAAGAAGAGAAAAGAGAAGAGGATATGAATCAATTATTAAAAATCCTTCTATTGACTTCACCAAAATCTGTGATAAGGGTTGAAGACAATTTGGTCCAAGGATACCTAGATCAGTCATGCTGATCAACCTTACTGGCATGGATTAATTCAAATCAATAATCTATCTAGTTAAATCTTGACTGACCACATTCACTAGGTAAGTGAGATCAATGAGAGGGTTACATAATTAACCTCTTTCCTTAGACACCAATAAGTTGGCTAGGTAAGAGGTAGCCCTAATTAATAACTATAATCAAACTTTCAAACTTACTTTAGACACTAATTAGTTTATTAGATTTGATTAGTCTTATTTTTACTCTCTACAACACTATTTTATTATGGTATTCTAGGAGCGGAGAAGTTGTGATCAATGCCGTGCTCAGTGCAATATTCATCAAAAAATTGATTTTGAAATTCAGTTCCATGATCGCTTCTTATAGAAATAACGGAAAGATTTTTCTTATTTGAAACCTTCATATGAAATTTTCGAAATACGTCAAAGGTTTCATCTTTGTGTGTAATAAATAATATCCATGTAAATCTAGAAAAGTCATCTACAATCACACGGCCATATTTCATACCTCCCAAGCTTGTGGTCCTAGTTGGTCCAAATAAGTCCATATGAAGGCCATATCACATACATAATTAAGATCAACTTTAAAATATAGCAAACCTCTAACTGGATTCTTTGAGATTGATTTGGCAATTGTATGCATGCTAGCATGACCTAATCGTCTATGCCATAATAAACAAGACTCCTTGTTCTTAGCATTCATTACTACTATATTGGAACTACTAGTCATGGCAAGATCATTTAGGTATACCACATAGATGTTTCCAAGTCTATGACCAATGAATTTGTTGCTAGAGTTAAGAGAGTTAGTTAATATATACATAGATGATTCAAAGATAACCTTGAAGCCTTTATCACAAAGTTGACTAATGCTTAATAAATTATGCTTCAATTTATCTACTAGCAACACATCTTCAATAAAAGTACAGGGGGTTATCTTGATCTTATCGATTTTGATTATATTTTCCTTGCCATTATCACCGAAAGTAACCAATCCTCCTCCTTTCATTTGTAGGGTGATAAACTGATCTTTGTCACCCGTCATATTCCTTGAACAGCCACTGTCAAGATACCATCTTTTTTTCAATTTGTGGGCTGCAAGACAGTCCTGCAAAATAGTCAAGGAGTGATTTTAGGTACCCAAGCTAACTTGGATCATTTCGGATTAGCAAAATTGATTCCCTTTGGAACCCAAATGGTTATATATCTCAATGCACCAATTATGGAATTTTTCAAGGAATTGCATTGATGAGATTTATGCCCAAATTCATGACATGAATAATAAACAATTCTATCATATTTGAATGATGCATGCTTTGAAGCTTTAACATATGTAGAAATAGATATGTTCAGTCTGAAAGATTTTTGAATAGAATTCTTAGGAACATACATTAAGCCATTCGAAACAAAATTTGATGGAAAAACTTTTTAAAATTTTGCATTTGAAGCTGAAGCTTTTGAAGATACAAATTTTGTTGCTGAAATTCCTTTAGCATTTAAAGCATTAAATCCAATTCCAGCTTTGCTTTTTGAATCTCTTTGCTCATTCAAAATTAGCTCAAGCCTATTAGAACTCAAAGTAATTTTTTCTACTAAAGGCTTAAGCTTTTCAATCTCCTTTTTCAAACCATCATTTTTGGCAACTAAAACTTTGTTTGTCTCATTTAAAACATTATTTTCATTTTTCAAAGTAATAACATTATCAGAAAAGATATTCAATTCTTTTTGCAAAATGTTATTCTTTTCAGAAATCTCATCCTTGTCTTTTAGCAATAAATCATTTTGTTTCTTTAAGGATTTAATTTTAACCCTAGCTTTCTTGAATTCAATAAGTAAATCATGAAATGCAGAATTCAATTCATCATATGTAAATTCGGTTTGAAGCTCAGGAGACGATACCTCATTCTCAAGACCCATTAGACATAAGTTCACTATTTTCATGGTCTCTTCTTCTTCAGTAGATGTGGATGCTTCACTGTCACTCCACGTCGTTACCATAGCTCTCTTTTTCTTTTTCTTGAAACCTGATGCGGAATGATCGCTCTGATACCAAGAATGATGTGGAATGATATGGAACTACGCTCTGATAAAAATTATACTAAAAATCTTTACAAATATCGATGCTTATATTAAACACAGTTTCAGAGGAACATTCAAATAGGGTAAATTTTAAATCATGCATTCCCTCATGCTAGGCTCAATAAAATGAGAAAGAACCAGGACTCAGAGATTGAGAAATCCTTGATCAAGGACATGCATGCATTTCAGAGTTTTAGATCTAAGCAGGTAAAGAGAGATAGGACCTTACGATAGCAATAGCTATTTTCCCATGATGAGATCACTTAACCATGGAAGATGCGACCTGGATGATCAACGATCAGTCATCCAACTACAGGCATCAGGAGCACGGGTTGATGGCTAGGATCCTGTCAAGGCTCGGTACCGGAAAGGACCTAACATAATTAACCTCGGATTAGTCTAAGTGAGATAATCATAGCCAAAAAAACATAACCCAAATTAAAGTAAACAGGGCCTATTCCAATCTGGAATAAATCTGGGATGAGTACGAAATAGAAGGAATAATAGTAATAGCTATTCTTGTCTTCTTTCAACAATAGCTCGATGAGTCTTTTTAACATCTGAATGCTTCATGGAATCAGAAACTTTGCGATGGATGAAAGCTTCATGGGGTAGGGGCTTGGAGGTGAAGATGGTGTCGGGGCAGACTAGAGAAGGGAGATCCGGCATCAGGGCAAACCGGAGAAGGGAGATCCGATGTTGGGAGGACCGGAAGAGGGCGTCTAGTGAGGGGCGGATCGGAGGAGGGCGAGCCTGGCATCGAGAAGACCGGAGGAGGGTGGGTTGGTGACGGGCTTGGATCTGAGCTTCGGGGAAGACCTTGTGTAGTGAAGCTTGGCGGTGGGAGGCTGGAGGAGGGAAGTCCGGCGATGAGGATGTTCGGGAAGGTTGCTTGTGAACCTAAGGAGCAGGGGAGGTGAGTCAGACCAGAAGGACCGGAGGTGGACGGTCGGGTGATGGAGGACCGGAAGGAAGGGTCGGGTGATGGGAACCAGAGGAGGCTGGTTTTGGGCGACGGGAAGACCTGATAAGGTTGTTTGGGCGATGGGAAACTGGTGGAGGCTGTTTGGTGATGGGAGAACTAGTGGAGGGATCAGACCTGGGATGCTTTAGGGGATTGGCTTCTAAACTACGAATGGTTTCTCCTTTGAAGAGGGTAGTGGAAGTGTTGAACGGAGGTTGGGGAGGACGGCGATGGTTGTGGACAAGCGATGCAGTGGTCGGAGATGGTATGGAAGGGGGAGGTCGGACTGATGAAACCAGAAGAAGCTTAAGGATGATAGGATGGCCAGAGGAAACTTATGGATGACGGGAGGGAGTTCGGGCATGGGTTTGAAGAAGACAATGTCTGCAGCAGCCGATGATCATGGAGGGATGAAGCAGCGATGGAACGATGGAGATCGTTGGGAAGGAAAGCAGTGGTGAAGCCTCACGCTCCTCGACGTTGTGGATGCAATGAAGGCAGGGTCAGGGCCTCGCACCCTTCGACGTCGCCATGGCAACAAAGGCAACAAGAACAAGAAGTCGGAGAAGAAACTGGATGGTTTTCATTACAATTCATCATAACCTGTATAGAGATCGAGCCTTTACTTATAGGCTTCGAATAGAGGGTTCCAGAACAGGTTTACAATGTAACTAATCTAATGATTAGTTACAAACTCAACTAACCACTAACTAATCCAAGGATTAGTTGCTAATCCTAAGAGGTGGCGGGGGGGAGTTTGTTACACAAGACTTCATGGGAATTTATGCATTTTTTAATTGCCAAAAGTTTAAAATAAAAGGAGAAAAATTCTTGGAAGCTTCTGGAAATCTCCAGAACCTAGGATTTGGTTCGACCGTGTCTTGAGTCGGCTTAGTGGTCTAGGGTCAGCTCGATAGTGCAGGTCCCATTCTCCTTGTTTTGTGATCCATATGGGTTCTTGAGGCTTGGTCTTGGTCGGTGTCCCCACCATTTCTCCTGGGATGGGAAGAACTCAACCCCATTGAGTAAGGGTCTGTTCGACTTTGATACTCTTCCAAGAGATCCGAATCAATGCATTGTAGGTCCTCTCTAGTAATCCACGAGTCCTCTGAATCGGGACGACCTTGCCATCTTACCAAGTAGCGTTGATAGCTATTCTGTCGGGAACTGACAGCTTGATCATCTAGGATTCGCTCGATCTTCTCTCTTCGCACAAGCCATTTTTGTGGACACTCTAGGGTAGGTTCTCTCTCAAGTAAAGGATCAAGCTCGAATGCCTCACTAGGAATTACTATCAGTTCCTTATACTCAGTTAGATCAAAAATATTGAAAGTGGAGCTATTGCCTAAATCAGGGATAACTCGAGCACATAGGCATTGGGTCCAATTTTCTTAATAATTTTATAAGGTATGGTACTTCGGGAATGCAGTTTCTTAATGGTTCCATGAAGAAACCATTCAGGTCTGAGTCTTAAAAATCCCCTATAGAAAATTCTTTGAAATGTTTTCTAGAATTAGCTTGTCTTTTATAAGCATCGTTACTCATTTAGATCTTTTGGATAATTTCCTTATGCAAATTTCTAACATGCTGTGAAAAAGATTTGGCTGATTTGGACACTCTAGCATGCAATGGCATGGGAATCAGATCAAGTGGTTTATTGGATTGGTACCCATGGACAATCTCGAAAGGGCTCTCTTTTAGGACTCAGCCAAATTATTTTAAAATTTTTACTTAATGCAAATTGCAAAATGCAGACTAAATTATGCATTCCTATTGAGGAAAAAAAATCTTATTGGACTCTCCAGGGCCTAAACCTAATAGACTATAAACCTTCTAGGTTTGATCCTGGTCCAGTGTGCACTTGAAAATTTACAATGGATACCTAACAAATGCCATAAGGTCTTCCAAAAGTAGGTCGCAAACCTAACATATTCAAAGAATTGGTGCAACCAAAAAATTTCAACATAGTGTAGTTTGCAAGTTTGGGAAGCATTGGAAGCCTTAGGGTGTGACAGGAAATCAAAATTTTGTGACAATTTATTAGGCTTAGACGATAGATCTTGGTGACTTGCGGAGACCTTAATATTAGAATATTGAGCTATGGGTGTCATGAGGTCAAATTGATGAATGGGGAATTTGGTCAAAGTAAGTATAGATTTTTCATGCAAGGAAGGCTTAGTTAGTTCCAAAAACTGGTCATCAACAGGAATGAGCTCTTTACATGGGGGCTGCATTAGGTCTTGGATTGAGGCTAAAAGAGTGGGTTCTTCCTGAGGGCATTGATTTACGGGAACCAGGTCCTCACTAATTTCTTGTCGCTCTGGTGTTTCCGGACTAGGCTCAATAATCTTATCTTCTATATGGACTTCCTCAGGTAAGGTACTAGAGTTGAGATCTTCTCCTTCATACTCATCTAATAAACTCATGTCAGCCTCATACATTTTCTTAATGGGCTCAGACTTGTCCTCTTCCTTACCTAGCTCTTCAATCTGGGGATACCCTAAGTCTTGAATATTAGTGCACTCAATTTGTACTTCAGGATTCTTGTTCCTATCATTCATATGAACTAATAGGACAGTAGAAGTTGGTTGGTCTATGGGAAGTTGACTAGGGTTGGATTTGGGTTCAAAGGTACTAACCTTGCTGGGCTTAACTTTGTAGTTCATGAATTTTCTTTGATATGACTCAAATTCCCTAGCAATGTCATAGGCTTCTTCCAGGCTATAAATTATCCAATAGAGAAGTTTCCGCTGGATATCCCTACGTAGACCATCTCGAAACCTAGCTATGGTCTCAGACTTAGATTCAGTGGTGTTATATCTCCTGACAAACTCCTGGAATTTCTTAAAATACTCAGACACTGGCCTATCATCCTGTCTCAGTTGGTACCATCGATCTAAAAGTCTTTGTTCATAGAATCTACCTAGGTACTTATCTCTCAACTTACTTCTCATGTCTCTCAAAGTACTTATTTCCTTTCCTTTGTGATAACATTCATGCTCAATAACATACCAATGCGACCTAGCATGTTGGGTGAACTTGGTTTTGGCCAACCTAACCTATCCTAATTCCGATATGTTAGTGCACTCAAAATACTGATCCATTTGTTCTTCCCAATCGATATACACCTCAGGGTCTAGGCTTCCATTAAAAGTGGGGGCATAAGGTTCGGTGCACCAAATGGGTCTTTCCTTTGGTTTGGTCATTGGAAAAATTGGAGTCTAAGGTTTATGCTCAAATGGTGGCCTAGGGGTTCTCTCCATTGAATCAAGTCATGCCTCACATTGGTTTACCCTATTGTCTATATGAGTGGTCAATTGGGTAGTCAATTGGATAGACAATTGGGCAAAGTGTTCTGACATGGTCTTTAACAAGGCTTCTTGCAGGTTGTCCATGGATGACTCGGGCTGATATGAGACTCCTGCTCTAGTGGACATGATTCAAGCAGGCAAAATCATCTACAGTTTACTAGACCTAGAATCTTAACCAGTTGCCTAAGTCAAGGTGACAAACTAGTCTGTAGTAACTTTGTTCTTGGCCAGGTAGGTGTAGGGGAGTGTAGGTCCCTGATCGCCAACCTTAGACACCAATCTGGGATTGGCCAGGTAGGCGGACCAACTGACTAGCCCTGAATCACCAAGCCTAGACACCAAGAGCAATAGCACACACAGAAAGGGGTGATGCCATGAATTAGACACTTAGTCTTGACTCGACTAGTTGGTGTCCCTAAGCTCTCTAGAACAAAAGTATGTTTCTACTGGATTTTAATTAAAAGCTTGGGTCTAAATACAGAGTGGTTGTTGTGGGCTAAGGAAAGGTAATGAAGTCCTTCCCTTATATTATGATATTGCCGCCCTTAAGTAGCTTAATGCAAAATATGAAATGCACATTCCATGATCCTAATGCAAACTAAGAAAACAGAAATGAAACATAGATATTTTTTTTCTTTTTTCTGTATGCTTATGATAAAATAACTGAAATAAAGAAATGCGGTAAAACTAAGCAAAAGAACTAATATGAACAAAATTTCTAACAAAATGCTGTAGAAAAATAGTGAGTGAGCTAAACAAAATGCATGTCCTAACTGTGCTCTGATACTGAGAAAATGATGCAGAATGATTGCTCTGATACTAAGAATGATGAGGAACTACGCTCTGATAAAAATTATCCTAAAAATTTGTACGAATACCAATGCTTATATTAAACACAGATTCAGAGGAACATTCAAATAGGATAAATTTTAAATCACGCATTCTCTCATGCTAGGCTCAATAAAATGAGAAAGAACCAGGACTCAGAGATTGAGAAATCACTGATCAAGGACATGCATGCATTTCAAAGTTTTAGATCTAAAGCAGGTAAAGAGAGATAGGACCTTATGACAGTAATAGCTATTTTCTCGTGATGATATCACTTGACCTTGGAAGATGCGGCCTGGATGATCAATGATAAGTCGTCCAACTACAAGCATCAGGAGCACGGGTTAATAGCTAGGATCTAATCAAGGCTCGGTACCGGAAAGGACCTAACATAATTAACCTCGGATTGGTCAAAGTGAGACAATCAAAGCCAAAAAAAACACAACCCAAATTAAAGTAAACAGGGCCTATTCCAATCTAGAAAAAATCTAGGATAAGTGTAGAATAGAAGGAATAGCTGGAATAGCTATTCTTGTCTTCTTTCAATAATAACTCGATGAGTATTTTTAATGTCTGAATGCTTCGTGGAACAGGGAACTTTGCAACGGATAGAAGCTTCATGGGGCAGGGGCTTGGAGGTGAAGACGGCATCGGGGTGGACCGGAGAAGGGAGATCTGGTGTTGGGGTGGACCAGAGAATGGAGATCCGACATTAGGAGGACCAGAAGAGGGCGTCTGGTGAGGGGCAAACTGGAGGAGGGCGAGCCTGGCATCTAGAAGATCGGAGGAGGGTGGGTTGGCGACGGGCTTGGATCTGAGCTTCGGGAAAGACCTTGCAGAGTGAAGCCTGGTGGTGGGGGGCCGGAGGAGGGAAGTCCGGCGATGAGGATGTTCGGGAAGGCTGCTTGTGAACTTGAGGAGCAGGGGAGGTGAGCTAGACCGGAAGGACCGGAGGTGGACGGTCAGGTGACGGAGGACCGGAAGGAAGGGTCGAGCAATGGGATTCGGAGGAGGCTAGTTTTGGGTGACGGGAAGACCTGATGAGTTTGTTTAGGTGATGGAAAACTGGTGGAGGCTATTTGGCGATAGGAGAACCAGTGGAGGGCTCGGACCTGGGATGCTTTAGGGAGTTGGCTTCTAAACTACGGATGGTTTGTCCTTTGAAGAGGGCAGTGGGAGTGTTGAACGGAGGTTGGGGAGGACGGTGATGGTTATGGACGAGCGATGCAGTGGTCGGAGATGGTGTGGAAGGAAGAGGTTGGATGGATGAGACCGGAAGAAGCTTATGGTTGATAGGATGGCCGGAGAAAACTTATGGACGACGGGAGGGAGTTCAGGTGTGGGTTTGAAGAAGATGATGTCTGCAGCGGCCGACGGTCATGGAGGGACGAAGCAGCAACGGAATGATGGAGATTACTGGGAAGGAAAGCAGTGGTGGAGCCTCACTCTCCTCGATGTTGCAGATGCAACGAAAGCAGGGTCAGGGCCTCGCACCCTTTGACGTCGCCATGGCAATGAAGGTAACAAGAACAAGCAATCGGAGAAGAAACTGGATGGTTTTCATTACAATTCATCATAACCTGTACAGAGATCGAGCCTTTACTTATAGGCTTCAAACAGAGGGTTCAAGAACAGGTTTACAACGTAACTAATCTAATGATTTGTTACAAACTCAACTAACCACTAACTAATCCAAGGATTAGTTGCTAATCCTAAGAGGTGGCGGGGTGGGGGGGGGGGGGGGGGGGTTTGTTACATGAGATTTCATGGGATTTTATGCCTTTTTTAATTGCCAAAAATTTGAAATAAAAGGAGAAAAACTCTTGGATGCTTCTGGAAATCTCCAGAACCTGGGATTTGGTTCGACCATGTCTCGAGTCAGCTTGGTGGTCTCGGGTCGGCTCGACGGTGCAAGTCCTATTCTCCTTGTTTTATGATCCAGATGGGTTCTTGAGGCTTGGACTTGGTCTTGGTGTCCCCACCAAAACCCTTTTTCAGCAATGGACAATCTGGTCGAATGTGCCCTAGTTTTTTGAATTCGTAGCAGACAAGCAATTCTTTTTCTTTCTCCTTTTCCTTGTCCTTTTCCTTGCTGAATTCTTTGTTCTTTTGGAATTTCCTATAGTTTCTTCCTTTTCGTCTTCCCAAGAACCTTCTAAATCTCCTAATGACCATGGCAACATCTTCATCTTCCATGTCACTTTCTGTAGAGGAGCATTCTTCTTTCGATTCATCATCCTTTGTTGAATCCATAGTAGCTTTAAAGGTAATATATTTCTTCTTCTTTTGATCATCCTCAGTTCTATGCTGCATGGTCAGTTCATGTGTGATGAAAGATTCTAGTAGTTCATCCAGCAGTAAGGTATTCAAATCTTTCGCTTTCTGGATGACAGTCACTTTTGGATCCCATTTATCCAGAAGAGACCTTAGAATCTTCTATACAAGATTTACATTAGAATATACCCTGCCAAGACTTTTTAACCTGTTAATAATATCAGTGAAACATGAAAACATGGTAGAAATTGTTTCATTAGGTTTCATTTTGAATAATTCATAACTATGCACAAGAAGATTAATTTTTGAAGACTTTACTTGAGAAGTTCCTTCATGGGTCACCTGAAGTTTATCCCAAATTTTCTTTGTAGAGGAGCAAATGAAAATTCGATTAAACTCATTACTATCCAAAGCATAATATAGCAAATTCATTGCTTTGTCATTTAACTCACCCATTTTCATGTCATATTCGTCCCAATCCTCTTCATATTTTGGAACGTCCATTCCATTAATTTTAACCATGGGGATATATGGACCCTTTAGAATGACCTTCCATAACTAAAAATCAACTACTTGAATATAAATTTTCATTTTAGCTTTCCAATATGCATAATTTGTGCTAGTAAAGAGTGGAGGTCTATTAGTTGATTGGCCTTCAACCAAGGACGTACTCATTGGATGAGCCATCAATCTTTAATCTTATGTATTCAGAGACACTGCTCTGATACCAGTTGTTGCCTAGGTGGCTACCCAAGAGGGGGGTGAATTGAGAATTTAAAAATTTAAGCAGATAATGTGCAAATAAAAATCCCTTATAAAGTGTTAGGTGCTGTGGCAAGATAATAACATGCAAAAGCTAAATAAGATCAGATAATCACAACACAAACACACATAATTTATAGTGGTTCAGAGCAACCCAGCTCCTACATCCACTACCTAAGATACCACTTAGGATTTTTGATGGAAATTCTCTCAAGGTGCCAGGAATCATGCAGCATGTGGAAGTGAATTTCAAAACAAAAATTCAAAGCATGAAACCCTAATTAGCTAGAAAACCCTAATTCCCAGGAACCTCTTATGCAATACCAATTAATGAAACATAAATGGAGTTAGAAAAACATACCTGGATTGCTGAAATCCAATCCTTTTCATGAGGATCACAAGTGTAAGCCCTCCAATGATGATCCACAAAGGAATAAAACCTAGGAACCTCTCCCTTGTAGGTTGCTTGATCAATTGGGACTTTTCTGATGGACTTTCTTCCTTCGGTAGCCTCTCCTTGCTTAGACCTTCGCTCTCCAGTAGAGCACTCTAAGCCCTCTCCAAAATCTCTCTTCTCTCTTGCTATCACTTTCTAATTCTCTTCCTAAATCCTTGTCTTAAAATGACGAACTTATCTTAAAGGAAGACCTATGTCCTAACAAGGGAAGGAAGAGACAAGGTGGATAAAAGTAAGAGTGTAAGAAAGAAATTCATCCCATCGAAACAAATATCGATGGCTATTTATAGAAGAGTGGGATGCTCCAGATAAGCCTTTTCATCAGCCTTTGATTTGTCCAAACACAGATCAAATAAGACCCTTCCTAAGAAGGAGTCTTATCTTGAAACACCATGTCCCTTTATGCGCCAACCGCCTAATTCAAGTCCCTTCAATTTTTTATCTGACTTCTCCCTTTGCCACTTGGCATTTTTGGTTAAAATGAAGCCAAGGGATGTGACTTATGAAAGAGAAGCATCGGTGATTCAAAAGGACTTAAAGAAGAAGGACTCTGCTTACTTGAATTAGCGCCAAAGTCAAGAGACGCAACTCTTCAATTTATGCTAACTTCTCCATGCCATATGATACCTTTGACCTAGTCAAAGTATATGTAATATGGGAGTCATATGAAAGGGCATTAAGTCTACTTTCCAACCATATAAATTGTTTTCAGATTGGAGGTCAGTTGGTCCTTGTGTGCCCTTTTGAATGCAAAGGTGTCACTTAGGCATCAAGAGTCCCATGCCTTTTGGACTCTTCATATATGGCACATAAAATATCCAAAAAATATCAGATAAGATCTGATAAATTTGTCCCACTTAGGACTCCACTCAATTTAGGTCTTCTATAAATTGGTTAGTCCAGTTAGCAACTTTTCAGATCCAATTCAATTGGGTAAGGAGATTAGGTCAGCCTATACATGCTAGTGTGCAATCTAGCTAACCAATTAGGATCCCTTGACCCTAATTAAATGTCAATTGAGTTCCTAGGAAGACTCCCTAATGTGTGTGACCCATTGGGTTCCACATCTAGCCAGCATTAGGTTTAGGTTTGAGCTGATTCAATCCGATCGAACCTGATTGACCTAATTAGGTCAAATTGGCTCACCTAATTGTTCAATTCGAATCACACATCGAATTGACTCATGAAACCAAATCAATTGATTCATGAAAACCTTCAAGATAAGATTGACGTCTGGCAATGTGTCATGCCTACCCAGAAGATGAGGAATTTGGTGAAAATCACCAAAGTACCCTTCAGTAGTAAGTTATTGTGCAATTCAATCTTTCGATCTCCCATTATTTCGACTAAGTGATAGGTATGGATATATGTCAAACCCTAACACTTAATCATATCGAATCTTATCTTGATCATGAGGACTCAGCTGATGACTGATTAGAAACCAATTCTAATCTCATCATGCTTTAATCAAAGGCTCCTTGAGTTACTCATCGAAGAGATTGCATAGGATAACAATTCTTCTTACTAAGAAAAAATGATTCCTTGTTGGTCCACTCACATCTTTCGTATACCTTCCACCATACCTAGAACACCCCTTACATGTCGCAATGGCATGAATGAGTATGAACCAAAGTATAGCTTAGTGTGCACAAGGAACCATGGTGACCTCAGGTCTAAAGATCACATGCACAACTTCTACTTTGGGATCTATCTTTTGAGAAGTAGTAAGACTTTCATAAGATAGTCTCGGTGCAGATCAGTCTAGTGTACTCATACCCTGATGAGCACCCTTATCCTTGTATTAGTGTCTCTACACAAGTAGTTGTGAGATCAACCACCCTCATCAACTGAGCATACATAGGATAAGCTAGTCTTTCCGAATTCATCGATCCCCGAATCGATGGTCCAATGATTAGGAACATTCTAGATTAGGGTTTATAGGAATTAGGTCTCACTGTTATTTTATCAGAACCCTAATTCCATTGCCCTACTCTATGGGGTTTATCATAATTAACAAAAATATGATACAACAGTATATGATGAATCAAATGCCTTTATAAAAGATATGTCATACATGAGCTGGAAGTTTACAAAAAGGCCCTCAAAAGATTAGCTCTTAGGACACTTTTCTATCAAATTGCCACTTGCACTAAAGCCAATCACCCTTGTATTTTATGCCCATACAATCTAAATGATGATCTAACTGCTGCTTGGCTAATGCTTTGGTGAATGGGTCTGCAATATTGTTCTTTGTGTCAACTCATTCAATCGTAACATCATGTCTTTCAATGATCTCTCGAACGAGGTGGAATTGTCTTAGAATGTGCTTGGACTTGTGATGAGACCTTGGTTCCTTAGCTTGTGCAATAGCCCCAGTGTTATCATAATATATGGCACTAGCTATTGTACATCAGGAACCATGCCCAATTTCATGATGAATTTCTTCATCCAAACAGCTTCCTTCTTGGCTTCACTAGCAGCTATGTACTCTGCCTCAGTGATTGAGTCAGCTACTGTTGGCTACTTTATACTTTTTCAACTCACTGCACCATCATTCAGGATGAAGACATACCCCGATATGGATTTGCTATCATCTGAATCTGATTGAAAACTAGAATCTGTATAACCTTCTAGTTTTAACTCAGATCCTCTATATACTAGAAAAATATCTTTAGTCCTTCTCAGGTACTTAAGAATATTTTTCAAAGCTTTCTAATGATCCTCCCCTGGATCTGCCTGAAACTTGCTCACTATGCCCAAGGCATAAGCAACATCAGGCCTGGTACATAACATGGCATACATTGTTGATCCTATAGTCGAAGCATAAGGAATCATAGCCATCCTCTCTCTTTCTTCTGATGTCTTATGAGACATTTTCTTAGAGAGATGTATTCCTTGACTTAGAGGCAAGTAACCTTTCTTACTTCCATCCATGTTGAATCTCTTTAATACTAAGTCAATGTACCTGGATTGGGATAAGCCCAGCATCCTTTTGGATCTATCTCTATAGATCCTTATACCTAATATACAGGATGCCTCTCCCAAATCCTTCATGGAAAACTTTGATGATAGCCAAGTTTTAACCGACTACAACATTGGGATATCATTCCCAATGATCAGTATGTCGTCCACATACAAAACCAAGAAAACAAGTGCACTCTCACTTGTCTTCCTGTATACACATGGTTCATACACATTTTTGACAAAACCAAATCCTTTGATTATTTCATCAAAATGGAGATTCCAACTTCTCAATGCTTGCTTAAGTCCATAAATGGATATCTTTAATTTGCATACCTGATTTGGTCTCCCACTTAAGACAAAACCCTCTAGCTGTGACACATAGACTTTTTCTTCAAGGTTTTCATTAAGGAAAGCAGTCTTTACATCCATCTACTAGATCTTATAGTCATGGTATGCTGCTATGGCAAGCAGTATCCTAATAGACTTGAGCATGGCTACTGAAGAAAAGGTTTCATCATAGTCTACACCATGTTTTTGTCTGAAACCTTTTGCTACCAGTCTAGCCTTATAGGTCTCAACATGACCATCTGCTTCAATCTTCTTCTTGAAGACCCATTTACACCTTATTGGGTTAATTCCTTTAGGTGGATCTACCAAAGTCCAAACCTGATTGGAATACTTGGAGTCCATTTCAGATTTCATGGTGCCAAGCCATTTGTCAGAGTCTCTACTCTTGACAGCTTTCGAATAGGTCACAGGATCATTATCCTGTAAGTTACTGACTTTATTATCATCCTCGATGACAAAACCATATCTGAGAGGTGCTCCCCGCACCCTCTCTGACCTTCAGAGAGGAAGTATGTATTGTGGTTGTTCTTGATCCACAAGAACCTTTGGTTGAGGAACTTCTGTTGAAGGCTCACTGGATTATTGGTTCTGTTTTTCACATAACTTAAGTGAAGAATCACTACATCCTTCTTGGATAAACTCTTGATCCAAGAATATAGCATGCCTACTGACAATTATCTTTTGTTCAGCAGCATTATAAAAGAGATATCCAACACCCTCTTTTGAATAACCAACAAACCTGCATTTATCAGCCCTTGCACTTAGCTTATGTCCAAAGGTATTCTTGTCATAAGTATGGCAACCCCAAATCTTCAAATACTTAAGATTTGATCTTTTGCCATTCCATAATTCATATGGAGTGCTATTCACTTATTTAGATAGAACCCTATTTAATATGTATGCAGCAGTATCTAGGGCATGTCCCTAGAAGGAAGTAGGAAGATCTGTGAAGCTCATCAGCGACCTCACCATGTCTAACAAGGTGCGATTTCTCCTTTCTGCCACTCCATTTAACTGGGATGTATAAGGAGGGATCCATTTAGATATAATTCCTTTGTCTTTGAGTTGGTTTAGAAACTCACCATATAAGTATCACCTCCTCGATTAGACTGAAGAACTTTAATACTAAATCCAGTTTATTTTTCAACCATACTCTGATATCCTTTAAACTTATCAAAGGCTTCGGACTTGTGTTTTAAAAGATACACATGACCGAACCTTGATAAATCATCAATAAAAGTGATGAAATAAGAATATCCTCCTCTGGCCTGAGTTGACATAGGTCCACATACATCAGTATGTATTAGACCTAACAATTCAATTGCCCTCTCTCCATGTCCAGTGAATGGAGACTTGGTCATTTTTCTTTTGAGACAAGATTCACAAGTTCCTAATGATTGGAAATCATTAGAGTCAAAGTAATTATCTTTGACTAGCTTGTTTATCCTTGATTCACTGATATGACCCAATTGGTAGTGCCAGAGATATGTGACATTGTCATTATCTCTTTAGGCTTCTAATTCTGTAGAGTCCATGCAATAAATTACATATGTGAGATCCACATGCAATATCCAATACCCATGAATTAGAAATGGAAGCACTCAATGATAAATTAGTTTGTATCATGTACAAAACTTTAGATGCACCACTTGCATCTTGCTTCACATTTGCAAGGTAAACCTTGCAGTTCTTCTTCCAATGCCCAGTCTTGCTGTAATGGAAACAAGCTCCATCAGCCTTCTTAACTTTCTTGTTTTTCTTCTAGATGCTTTTCTTAGGGTTGAATTTTTTCTTCATACCCTTCTTCATTGCTTGCTTCTTTCTATCAACAAGAAGCACCTGAGCCTTATCTCTTTTAGAGTGACTTTTAGCTGTCTTAAGCATGTTAAGCAGCTCTGGCAATGAAGTATTCAATTTGTTCATATGGTAATTAAGAACAAACCGAGAGAAGGAATCTGGGAGTGACTGTAAGATCAAGTCCTGATTGAGTTCACCATCCATGACAAACCCTAATTGACCCAATCGAGTGATCAAGTCAATCATTTTCAGCACATGGGTTTGCACAGGTGAACCCTCACTCATCCGTGCTTGGAACAACTGCTTCGATATTTCATATCGGGCAGCCCTACTTTGCTCTGCATAAAGCTCCTTTAGATTGAGCAATATGGATTGAGGTTTCATACCTTCATGTTGCCTTTGGAGCTTATTGCTCACCAACATGATGCACCAGACAGTTATACTGCCATGTTGCCACATTCTGTGTATGGTAATTTCCTCCTTTGATGCATCCTCTCCGATCACCACTAGATTCAGAGAATCAAGTATATATGAATGCTTCTCCTGAGTTAAAACAATCCTCAGGTTCCTCAGCCAGTCCACATAATTTGGGCCGGTTAACTTGTTGGCATCCAAGATGCCCCTCAGTGATAGTTTTGAAGCCATTAAAGATAAATGTCTTACATTTAATTAAAGAACAATATTAGTAGACCACTCAATGATGACATCCATAACTAGATAAGGACTTTCTATCTATTTATGTCTCCCACTATTTCTTCAAATACCATAACTCTCAACTATGGTAAGTGAGAAACCTTTCCTGGTTTCCTTAGTGGGGTTGAGATCCTTATTCCTCATGAGTGCCTTGTGTATGCACAACAAACACACTTGAGTTTAAAGGTAGGACAACCTTTTCAATTGCAACCCGTGCAATTCTTAACAATTATCTTTGCCTTTAAGACACTTTTGGCCTTGTGTATGCACAACAAACCATAATGTCTTAGTTTAGTCGGACCCTTCATTTCCATATAGCCATGATTGAATAATGTTACCCTTGTGTATGCACAACAAAGCAACATTTCCAACCATGCCATAAAGCACTAAGTGCATCAAGACAAATCTTATATCAAACCCTAGAGTAGGCCTTGTGTGTGCACAACAAACCTACTATAGTCTTGACATAAATTTGGCTTAGCATGTAGGAAGGCAAAATATAGTATATTTAACCGATTAGCATTACCAAATTAAGATTTAGATATGACCAAATTGGCTAGGTGAGTGGAAGGGGTAAGGGGGTCCCCCCGTTGCTTTCCTTAGATACCAATTAGATTGGCCAGGTCAGACAACGGAACCAATTAAAAATCTCATTCCCTTTACCTTCTCAGAACCACTTGCCTAGATACCAATTGGCTGATCAAATCCTAATTGGTTTTGCATCATGACTAAGTCTTTTGCTATGACTAAATATAATTTTGATGAGGACTTTTGATGGTCTCAAAACACATTCTAAATTATCATGCTTACTATGCTTATAATATATATAAACATGTTACATATCATCATAACATAACATCATAACATAACATCATAATATACTATGTTATGTTAAACAAGCATATTATAGCTAATATGCAAATCAAGGCATGATAGATACATAAAAATACCTTTCACCTCACTTTTTTATGGGATATGGCCACAGTGGCACCCCTACATGCCATAGGAGATCCATTGAATGGGAGGAGAGGGCCTTTAAACCCTACTTGACTCCTATGACCGGATGGCCATGGTGACTAACCCAATCCAAAGCAGTTACTTGGTTCAATCATGATGTGGCACGAACATGATGAACCCTGGCTTATTGGGAATGGGGAAACACCTAAACAAACTAGGACCGTGGGAGGGCTAAGAAGCCTCCCGGGACTAGGGTGAACTGACAATAAAACCCTAAAATAGCATATCTCTTTTGGGTTTTCAATTTTCTGGGTGAAGGAACATGGGATGGAGGATATGAAATATGGACACTCTAGGACTAGGGACTCATATTCATGGAGAGACGTCGCACCTCTAGGGCATCTCACCCACCCCACTACATGTAGTCTAGGGCGTCCCACCCATCTCACTACACGCGGAGCCTAGGGCATCCCACCCAAATTGCTACCTGGGGCCGTAAAGAAAAATCCCTAAGACCTAGAGGGGGACTCGATGGAATGGGGGATAACAAGGGCCTCGTGCCCCTCGACGCTCGCATGCGAGAGAAGGAAGTAGGGTCTCACAACCTCAACACCCGCAGGTGAAGAAAAAATGGGCCTCAGCCCAGAACCAGAACCTGTGGCTAAACCAAAAATTCATTCAACTGAGTAATACAGGAGGAGAGGGGGCCTTTATATAGAAAAACCAAAATCCTCAATTACTTAGCCTACAAGAAACCCAAAAAAAGAAAAATAAATTATATCAAAAACTGTGCTGCATCAATATTGGTGCTGATCTACTCTAAGAAGCATGTTGGCTTGATGATCTGCTCTAGAAAGCGTGCTGCTCTGAAAACTGGACTACTTTGAAATCTGTGCAGAATCCTCTCACGATCGTGCACAAGTGAAGAGAACAATCTTCGGTGGATGGCCGGTGGCCGGGAAGAGGGCGACGGACTAGGCCGGCGGACGGCGAGCGGCAGACGACCGGCGGCGGCTGCAGGTAAGCTGTGGCACGGCATGCCCAAGGCGTGCCATTTAGTCTCCCACGGGTGTGGGAGCCCCGAGCGTTGGCGAGGACCTCCGGCAGTCGGGCCTTGGCCGGCGGACGGCGGTATAGCAGAACGGCGGTAGGCGGGCGGCGGACGGCGGTGTCACAAGGATGAACACGTTCGTTGGGCTTCCACCAAGGTCGTGGGGTCCTAAGCACCGACGAGGGCCCCCGGGAGCCGGGCGAGGGCCGGTGGACGGCGGGCAGGCGACCGGTAGCGGGTCGGCGGCAGCAACACGTGGGTGGACGAAGGCCTCTCACGTCCGTTCGTCTTCCCACGGGCGTGGGCAATGGCGGTCAGCTTTTTCGGCTAGGGCAGGGCCGGCGAGCATCGACGGTGGCTCGGTAGGGGCGACCAGGGGTCGGGCAGCCCGGATTTGGGGGGGCGACGGGGCGGTGGGCTATCGTTCGGGAGAAAACAAAAGATCATGGGAGAAGGATGGAGGGAGGTGGATTAAGGCTGGGATAACTTGAGAATAAACCTAAAATAAAATTGGAATAACGAGAATAGGCAAAATAAAAAAAATACGAGAAAATAAGAAAAAAATAGAAAAATATCCGGACCTACCCTGAATCCCCATCAAATCAACTTGCATAATTTCATACTTGGCATAATATCATGCATTTCATAAAAATTGAAATTAAGCATTTTACCTTAACATGCAAAATTTCATACAATTGCATTATCATGTCATTTCATAAAGAAACCATAAATCATGCATATGAATTTGGTCAGGTCAACTCGATAGGGTTCGGGTTGGCTCGGATAGTGAAATTTCATAAAACTCCAAAAATGGTTCATAACTGGTATGCCACAAGGATGGCTCTGATACCACTAATGGAAATTCTCCTAGGGTGCCAAGAATCATGCAGCTTGCAGAAGTGAATTTCAAAACAAAAATTCAAAGCATGAAACCCTAATTGGCTAGAAAATCCTAATTCCTAGGAACCCCTTATGCAATACCAATTAATGAAACATAAATGGAGTCAGAAAAATGTACCTGGATCGCTGAAATCTAATCCTTTCCACAAGGCTAAAAATTGCAATCCCTCCAACAGTGATCCACATAGGAATCAAACCTAGGAACCTCTCCCTTGTAGGTTGCTTGATCAATTAGGACTCTTTCGATGGACTTTCTTCCTTCGGCAGCTTCTCCTTCCTTGCTTAGACCTTCGCCCTCTAGTAGAGCACTCTAAGTCCTCTCCAAAATCTCTCTTCTCTCTTTCTATCACTTCCTAATTCTCTTTTAAATCCTTGTCTTAAAATGGCAGACTTGTCTTAAAGGAAGACCTATGTCCTAACAAGGGAAGGAAGAGACAAGGTGGATAGATGTAAGAGTGTAAGAAAGAAACCAAAATATCATCCCATCGGAACAAATACTGATGGCTATTTATAGGAGATTGGGAGGTGCCAGATAAGCCTTTTCATCAGCCTTTGATATGTCCAAACACAGATCAAATAAGACCCTTTACTAAGGAGTCTTATCTTGAAACACCATGTCCGTTATGCGCCAACCACCTAATTCAAGTCCCTTCAATTTTTTATCTGACTTCTCCCTTTGCCACTTGGCATTTTTGGTTAAAATGAAGCCAAGGGACATGACTTATGAATGAGAACCATCGGTGATTCAAAAGGACTTAGAGCAGAAGGACTCTGCTTACTTGAATTAGTGCCAAAGTGAAGAGACGCGACTCTTCACTTTGCACTAACTTCTCAATGCCATATCACACCTTTGACCTAGTCAAAGAATATGTAATATGGGTGTCATATGAAAGGGCATTAAGTCTACTTTCCAACCATATAATTTCTTTTTAGATTGGAGGTCAATTAGTTTTTGTGTGCCCTTTTGAATGCAGAGGAGTCACTTAGGTGTCAAGAATCCCATGCCTTTTGGACTCTTCATATATGGCGCATAAAATGTCCAAAAAATATTATATAAAATCTGATAAATTCATTCCACTTAGGACTCAACCCAATCTAGGTCTCCCATAAATTGATTAGTCGATTTAGTAACCTTTCAAACCCAATTCAATTGGGTTAGGAGATTAGGTCAGCCTACACATGCTAGTGTGCAATCTAGCTAACCAATTAGGATCCCTTGACCCTAATTAAATGTCAATTGAGATCCTAGGCAAACTCCCTAGTGTGTGTGATCCATTGGGTTCTACATCTAGCTAGCACTAGGTTTAGGTTTGAGCCAATTCTATCCGATCGAACCCGATTGACCTAATTAGGTCAAATTGGCTCACCTTATTGTCTAATTCGAATTACACATCGAATTGACTCATGAAACCAAATCAATTAGTTCATGAAAATCTAAAAGACAAGATTGACATCTAGCAACATGTCATGCCTACCCAGAAGATAAAAACTTTGGTAGAAATCATCAAAGTACCCTTCAGTAGTAAGTTACCGTGCAATTCAATCTTTCGATCTCCCATTATCCCGATTAAGTGATAAGTATGGATATATGTCAAACCCTAATACTTAATCATATCAAATCTCATCTTGATCATGAGGACTCAGCTGATGAATGATTAGAAAGCAATTCTAATCTCATCTTGCTTTGATGAAAGGCTCCTTGAGTCACTCATCGAAGAGATTGCATAGGATAACAATTCCTCTTATAAGGAAAGATCGATTCCTTGTTGGTCCACTCACATCCTTCGTACACCTTCCACCATACCCAGAACACCCCGTACATGTCGCAATGGAACGAATGAGTATGAACTAAAATATGTCTTACTATGCACAAGGAACCATGGTGACCTCAGGTCTAAATATCATATGCACAACTTCTACTCTGGGATTATCTTTTGACAAGTAGTAAGACTTCCATAAGATAGTCCCGATGCAGATCAGTCCAGTGTACTCATACCCTGATGAGCACCCTTATCCTTGTATTAGTGTCTTTATACAAGTGGTTGTGAGACCAACCACCCTCATCAACTGAGCATACATAGGATAAGCTAGTCTTTTCAGATTCATCGATCCCCGAATCGATGGTCCAATGACTATGAATATTCTAGATTAGGGTTTATAGAAATTAGGTCTCACTATTATTTTATCATAACCCTAATTCCATTTCCCTACTCTATGGGGTTCATCATAATCAACAAAAACATGACACAGCAGTATATGATGAATCAAATGCCTTTATGAAAAATATGTCAAACATGAGCTGGAAGTTTACAAAAAGGCCCTCAAAAAGATTGGCTCTTAGGGCACTTTTCTATCAATTTGCACTATATTCACACTCGAATATAGTCAGATTGTTTTACAGGATTGCAATCCAAAACCTCTATACTTTGGTTTTAACGGGATCACCAATGAAAACCCAACACCCTTTAGTTTTGAACAGGATCACCAAAGAAACCCAACTTGGTTTTCATAGGATTACCAAGATCCTAACTTAGTTTTCACAAGATCACCAAGAACCTAACTTGGTTTTCACAGGATCACCAAGAACCTAACTTGGTTTTCAAACGGGCTCACCAATAACCCAAACAATTCAAGAATGAATTGAAATAAATGCAATAATAATGACTAACTCTAGTTGTCGGATAGTTGCCGGTGTAGCTTGAGAGAAGTCCACTTGGATGCACTTGAATGAGCTTTAATTGCTTCAGTGGCTTCTTTCCAAAGTGCTTCAAGCTTCAGATCAAAGTTGGTGAAGACTTGAAGACTGACTTGAATGCTCTTTTGCTCTTTTCCTTGTTGGTGGGTAGGATGTTCAATGAAGCTTCAAATCTTTGAGGAACTCACTAATAATTGCTTTAAGAAAGTTTAAATTCCTCAAATATATGGTCTTCCATCATTCAAAGATAGTTTGAGATGTTGTAGACTGTTGGGATGTGACATATGACCGTTGGAGCACTTTTTGGCATTCAAAAAGAAATTCTAGAACTAGCTGTTATGTACCTGGAAATGATATTCGAGTCGGCTCGGATTCCTTTGAGTCAGCTCGGATCCTTCGAGTCGATAGGTCGAGTCGCCAATTCTTCTATGCAGTCGGCTCTTTATCTCAGGGTGCAAAACTTCACTTTGGACGAGTCAGCTCTTGATAACTCGGGTTAGCTCGAACTTCTGTCATTGAACACATTGAACTCGAGGGGTAGGCTCGGATGAACTTTGGTTGGCTCTTCTTCTTATAATAGAAAATCTTTACTCTAGAAGAGTCGGCTCATTACAGCTCGGGTCGGCTCACTTTTTCAGGTCTTCAAAATTTATTTTGGCAGAGTCGGCTCTTTGAGGTTCGGGTCGGTTCGCTTGGCTATTCTTAGAAAACTTCAAAAATTGGACTCTAGAAGAGTCGGCTCAGACTTATTTTAGTCGACTCGAATTCACTCGAGTCGGCTTGATTTCACTCGAGTTGGCTCGATTTCACTCGAGTCGGCTCGATTTCCTTCGAGTTGGCTCGAATTGCTGCATACCAAAATCCTTGTTGCTTTCCATGAGGTGGGGTCGGCTCTTCTTCATGCTGGGTCGATTCGAGTGACTTCTTCAGGATTTTTACAATTGAACTTCAAGAAGACTCTCACAAACACTTTTAAACTTTTCATGCACACCAACTCAAAATAAATTTTAAGGCACACACACATAGAAGTAACTCTTTTTATAGATTTTTTTAACTTTTTCAATGGGTTTTTCTTTATAAAATAAGATTACAACACAACTCAAAACAAGAAGTAAAGATATAGGAGTTGAAGTTTGAACAAGTAAGTCATCCTACAAAAACATGTAAACCACTTGAAGAGTTGTTAGAAATAAATGTGCATGCTCCAATGTTTGGTTATCATCAAAATCACTTATGGGGTCAACACATAATGTTGGATGTGATGAACGACAAGTTCAGTCACAAGTTCGAGGAAGTCCAGCCAAAAAAAATCCTTCAAAGGTTGAAGGAGTCTTTCAGAATACCAGATGACGTTGAGAGGTACAAGGTCTCTTGTGCTATCTACAATGCATAGATGCATGATGGGGCCTCGATCTCTGATCATGTATTGTATATGATCGAGATGATTGAGCGCCTAGGCAAGCTCGGCTGTCCCTTGCATGAACTGCTTGGGAAAGATGCGAAACTGAATTTCCTCCCTTCTTCCTATCTATATTTTCTCGACCATTACAGAATGAATAAGCCTGCAGTTAACTACCACGGTTTGTTGGGGTTGCTACAAACTTATGAGAAATACCACCAATTGAATAAAGGGGTGGTGAATCTAATGGGAGGATCTTCAAGAGGGCGTCGTCCCTTTAAAAAAGGGAAGAAGAAAAATAAAGGAAAAAATATGCTAAGTGCTTCTGGACCCAGTCTAGCCAAGAAAGTGAAGGCTGATCAGAGTCGTGCAAAGTGCTTCTTCTGCAAGAAGCAGGGTCACTAGAAGAGGAACTGTCCTCTTTATATTGCATCCCTTGACCCGAACAGGTCTAAGAAGAGCAAGCTGCAGAATGGTCCTAGACAAGGTATTTATATGATAACACCTTGTAGTTTCTCTGTTTGCAATACTACTAACTTGGTATTGGAACAGGAAGTCCAATTCACATTTGCAATTCTTTGCAAGGACTTCAAGTTTGTAGAAGATTCGAGGACGGCGAGAGATTTTTGAATGTGGGAAATGGAAGCCGAGTTCAAGTCCTGGCATTGGGAGTCCTCAAACTTGTTTTCGAGTCATGTACTGTCATTTTGAACGAGTGTCATTTTTGTCCATCCTTTATTTTGAATGTCATTTCTATAGGCCAATTGGCCATGTATTGTTATGAACTATCAATAAAGAATGATGTTTGCAAAATCATTTGGAATGATTCTGTGGTTTTGATTGGACAAATGCGTGATGGCATTTATGTACTATTGCGACCTGTTAGTGTAATGAACACATCTAGCAAATGCCCTAGGATAGATAATATCAGCGAAGTGTACCTATGGCATTGTAGGCTAGGTCATATTAACAGGAACATGATAAATAGGTTGAAATGTGAGGGCCTCCTTGATTTTAGTGAAGATAGTTCACTTCGAAGTAGTGAGTCATGTCTTCTTGGAAAAATGACTAAGTCACCTTTCACTGAAAAAGGTGAACGAGCCAAAGAAATTCTGAGTCTGGTACATATTGATGTATGCGGACCCATAAATGTTAGTGCTAGGGATGGGTATGGTTATTTTATTACATTTATAGATGACCTTTCGAGGGACGGTTATGTCTTCTTGATGAGACATAAATCTGAGTTATTTGAAATGTTCAAATGATATCGTAATTAAGTAAAAAAATAAACTGGAAAGTGTATCAAAACCCTTTGATCCGATCGAGGTGGTGAATACCTTTCCAGCGAGTTTCTAACCTATCTCAAGGAGAATGAGATTTTCTCTCAGTGGACACCTCCAGGGACACCTTAATTAAATGGAGTATCTGAGAGGAGGAATCGAACCCAGTTAGACATGGTTTGGTCCATGTTAGGCTTTGCTTCTTTGTCGGTATCCTTTTGGGGATATGCTCTAGAATCAGCTTGTTACCTTCTGAATAGGGCTTTAAGTAAGTCCGTTAGTAAAACACCATATGAGATATGGATTGGATGTAAGCCGATACTATCACACCTTCAGGTTTGGGGGTGCCTGGCTTATGTAAAACATTTGAAAATGGACAAACTAGGACCTAGGTCTGACCGGTGCCTATTTGTTAGGTATCCAAAAGAATCTAAGGGGTATTACTTCTACTTAGCTGAGGAACAAAAGTTGTTCATCGGTCTCAGGGCTATCTTTTTGGAAAAGGAGTTCCTTGGTGAAGGGACTATAGCCGCTAAGATTGAACTTAGTGAAGTTCAACAAGTAGAAGAACAAACACACTTAAGGGATAACATAAAACTGACTGTAATTAGATCACACCCAAAGCCCACTCAGGAACCATTAAGGAGATCAGGTAGAGTACCGAGCCGATCGGACAGATACTATGATTTCTTGGTCTGGGATGGTGATCCCATTGAACTCGATGAGAATAATGAAGATCCAATCACCTATATGTATGCGATGCAGAGGTCCGACTCTGAGAAATGGATAGGCACCATGAAATCTGAAATGGAGTCCATAAAGATCAACAATGTATGGACATTGGTTGATACACTTGAAGGGATAAAACCCAATGGGTGCAAATGGATTTTCAAAAGGAAAAGGGTGCAGACGGGCAGGTGGAGACCTATAAAGCCCATCTGGTTGCCAAGGGGTATCGTCAACATTATGGTATTGACTATGACAAGACATTCTCTCTTGTGGCAATGCTCAAATCTATTCGGATTATGCTTACTTTAGTAGCACACTTTGACTATGAAATCTGGCAAATGGATGTCTGAATAGCTTTCCTAAATTGTGAGCTGGAAGAGGAGGTGTATATGATACAACCTGAAGGGTTCACATCCACAAACGAGTCAAAGGTGTGCATGCTTCAAAAGTCCATCTATGGACTAAAGCAAGCATCAAGGAGTTGGAACATGTGATTTGATAAGTGTACCAAGTCGTATGGCTGCGTTAGGAATGGAGAAGAACCTTGCATTTATAAATGGGCTAATGGTTTTGTGATTGTATTCCTTGTGTTGTATGTGGATGACATTTTTTTAATCGAGAATGACATCCCAGCACTATAAGGAGTAAAGGTTCGGTTATCGTCTCAGTTCTCTATGAAGGACTTGGTTGAAGCCTCTTACATACCGGGTATGAAGATCTATAGAGATAGATTTATGAGGCTTTTGGGACTGTCCCAGTCTATGTACATCGACACCATGCTGAAATGATTCAGCATGGAGAATTCCAAGAAGGGCTATCTCCCAATAGGCACTGGAATTGATCTCTCCAAAAGAAATTGTGCGACAACTCTTGAAGAGAGAGCGTATGAGTAGAATCCCATATGCTTCGATAGTGGATTCTATCATGTACGCCATGACATGTACTAGACCAGACATGACATACTCACTAGGCGTAGTGAGTAGATACCAGTCTGACCCAGGTGAAGCTCATTGGAAAGTGGTAAAGACCCTCCTTAAGTATTTACAAAATATTAAGGACCAATGGCTAATTTATGGAGAATCTGACTTGAAACTTGTGGGGTATACTGACTCCAGTTTCCAGTCAAATAAGGATGATAGCAAGAGTGTGTCAGGATTTATCTTTATCCTAAATGGAGGAGCTGTCTGCTGGAAAAGTTCCAAGTAGCCTACTATGGCGGACAATATATGCGAAGTAGAATACATTATAGCATCATATATAGCAAAGGAAGCTGTATGGTTGCGAAAGTTTCTTAGCAAGCTAGGAGTGGCACCTTCCCTGGATGGTCCTGTTCAGGTGTAATGTGATAGCACTGGAGCCATTACTTAATCCAAAGAGCCGAAGTCTCATCACTGCACAAAGCATATTCTGCGGCGCTATTACCTTGTATGAGAGATCATGGAACGAGGTGACAATGACCTTCTAAAGATCGATGGAAAGGAAAAACTGGCTGACCCCTTCACTAAAGCCATCGGAGTTCAAGAGTTAGACTATTATAAATGGAAAATGGGAATGAGATTTTATACCGATTGGCTTTAGTCCAAGTGGGAGTTGTTAGGAATTGTGTCCCAAAGCCAATCGTCTAGGCTGTAAATGGTTGTGCTATCTTGTAATTGTATATGATTTTTGAATGAATAAAAGTTATTCTTTTCTTATTAGCTATTCATCATATTTATATTTTTCTGAAATGAACTCTTGTATGATGGAGTCCTTAGAACTACATTGTTTGATATAGAGAAAATATATCAAGTAGTTCTTAAACTGTTTCACAACCAAATGATACATTGTTATAGGACGATGATGTATCAAGTATAGGTTGTTGTATATCATATTTGTTGGTTGTCCTCCTAACCAAGGAGTGTGGAGACACTGGTGTGACATGCAAGTGAAATGTATGACATTTCACTAAACGTGACCATTTGCGGAGCTCCCATTTTCCAAAGGATTGCTCGCAAAGGAATATGGGTATATGTGTCTCTCAGAACTAATATCACTATGGTAGCTTGCAAGCAACTCAATGTACTTTGGTGCTGGACTACCTGGATTTCTAATTCAGTGATGGAAGGTTTCTGGGAGTAGTCAAGTACTTGTGGAGTGGTAGTGGATCAAGATGGAATTGACCTCTCCAAATAGTTTGGAGTGAATGACTCGCTATATCTCAATTTAGCAAAATCTTGGCCAGGGTAGTTCTTGTGAGGAGTCACAGAACTTGTGAGGTTAAGATATGATCTGGATAAACCAAATTAGGGCTGGTAGTCAAACCCTAGGTTATCCTGAGCATTATGAGGTCAAAGGGATAAATTATGTGGCAACCATATACCAGAGATTCTGGTGCGGGCACCAGACTCAGAAGAAGACTTCAGAGCTCCATCTGGATCTTTGATTAACCTTGCCCGAAGAATTAGGGTTTTTGGCTTGTAATAAGGGTTGACTTGATCAACTCAATTTTAGCTTGACTCAGAAGTGGACTAGGGCTTCAACCTGGGGTGTTACATTTTCTCCCAACGCCAAGCAAGTGGGCGCCACACTCCCAGCCATACGCCTGAGTCTAGGGGGTGCCACATCTCCATCCAGCAGGCTTTGGTCCCCACACCACAGATAGCAGCTCCCTTCTCTCATGCGCCAATTGAGGAGAAATCCACCAGGGTCCACAAATCAAGGGGGCGGCCCAAGACATTCCCAAAAGAACCAAACTATGAAAGGGAAGAAATTCTCTTGGAGAGAACTTCAAGGAGGCGCCCATTACCTACCAAAAATACTCAAAACAAATTTAGAAAGAGCCATAACTTGGGGAGAAAGAAAATGAGGTATCCAAAAAGGGTTGAGCCATGGAAGGAAGGAGATTTCTTTTGAAGAGCAAGGTTAGGAGGCGCCCTAGTCATTCCAACTAAAGCCAGATATAAAAGGAAACAAATTTTCTCTTGGAGGGCAAGGTTAAGAGGCACCCAAACACTTCTAGATAAGGCCAAGCATAGAAGGAAAAAAATAATTTTCTTGGAGGTCAAGACAAGGAGGCGCCACCCACTTTCCTTTTTTGAAGCCTCAATCATCTTTGGAATTATTTGGCCGGCCATATGAGTAGGGATTGATCCTACAATCCTAATTTGAAGATCCCCTCCTTTAGTCCCACATGGGAAGATGTAAAACCCTACTCTCTTGTAATGTCCTATAAATTAAAACCCCTTTGTAAGTTCTAATGAAAAAGATGAATGAAACCAAATTTTTTTTGTGAGCAAAACTTTGTGTTTTCTCTCTTCCGCACTTGCATCCAGGTGTTGAGCTCCATGAGGGAGTAAATCCGGGTTCCCCAGGAACCTTGAGGAGGTGTGAGATCTCCAAAACCCAAACCCTAGGTTAGCCACTTCTACTCTATCACCCTAACCGCCCACCATCCATTTCAATCCACCAAACCCTATCCTATCCCACCTCTCACGGCCTCCCTCTCCAAGTCCAGGCTGACCACCAGCATCTAGCTACAGTCTGGGTACTTCAGATCCAAAGATCTTTCTAGAGGGAGTCGAATCAGCCTTCAAGAGAATCCGGATCTCAGCGACATCAGCCTTCAAGTTCTTTGAACTGGTAAATCCTTCCCTGAGTCTCTGAATCCATCACTTGTTTTTCTTCTTCCCAGATCTTGAGTCTAGGAAAAGCCGACCCAGCCACAAGACTAGTATTGGAGGATCCATTGCGAAGATAGCCGAATCCGAGGATCCAACAATCTGCTCGAGAGAGTTCTTCCATCCAAATTCTGTGAGATCACTGTTTGGTTGGTAAACCATCTCTTCTCTTTATTTCAGTCCTGTTGAAAGTTCAGAGCGAAACCCTAGGTCTGGGAGTTTCTCAACCCCCAGTGATCCGTTACTTCTGAACTACTCTGATAACTTAGCTTCTTCTAAATTGTGCTTTCAATCCTTACCTAGTTTCCATCAACTTAGTTTAACTTTACTTTGAGTCGAAGCCAATTTCTGAAATATAAAAAAAAAAAAAGAAGAATTAATCTTAATTTTACTTCTGCATACGCTTCTTTGTTCTTTGTCCTGCATCATTTTTGGCATCAGAGCCCAGTCTAGGGTTTCTGTTTTGCTTGCTTGTTTTAAGTCTCTCTCCTTTTTACTTTGTCTGCTCGAAGTAGACTCCCCAGGACGTCCGGTCCTAGGAACGAAGCGAGGTGCAAACCTCCTCTTCCCATTCCACGGGGTGTTCCTAGGGCATGTAGGGGATCCGTTGGGTTATAACTTCGTAGCAGGAATTGTAAACGGGGAAGTGCTCTGTTTTCAGCCCGTAATTACCCTATTGCAGGAATTATTTCTCACTGTAGGTAACTCCAAATTTAGTGATTTTTATTTTTCTGAAACCAGTATAATTGAACCTATTTCTCATAATTGTTCTGTGATTTATTGGTTTCCGTGGGATTTCTGAGAATTAAATTACTGCAACTCTATTTTTATGTTCTGCAATCCAATTATTTTTGAGTGTTCATCTCTTAATTCATCTTAAGGGCATTTGAGCATCTAAGATAAGGGGAGGAGTTGATAACCTCTCCTTAGCCCAAAACCACCACCCACTCATTCGAACCTAAGCCTTTAATCTAAAAATTGATTAGACCTAATTTGCCCTGGTGGGCTAGGGACATCAACAAGTCGGGTCAAGGCTAGTGTTGAGTCAGTTTGTCTGGTTACTCTATGTATGCTTTGTACTCAGTGTCTAGAATGGTGGTTCAGGGATTCCATCCCGAAGGGCTTGTGTGCTGGTCCGCCTACCTGGCCAATCTTTGATTGGTGTCTAGGATTGGCATTCAGGGACCTAACACTCCCCTTACACCTGCCTGGCTGAGTCCTGAGTTACTACAGGCTAGCTTGCCACTCTGATTGGGCATCAAGTTTGGGCTCTAGGTCTAGTTAGCCCGTAGTCATTCAGTTGAGTCTCATTTTGTGTGTTTGCTTGCATCATGTCTACCCGGAATGGAGTGCCCTACCAACCTGGTCAAACCCAACCTGATTTAGAGGCCATGGTTAGAGCTCTTACTGAAAGTATGAACAAATTGAGTCAGGATATGACTGCTACTGTTACCCAGTGTAAAGAACAAGTCCATGAGAATTTTACCCAGCTTAGGGATCGAGTCCAAGTACTTGAGAAACGTAGACATCAAAATTAGACCCCTGATCCAAAATTTAATAGGCCCCAACCTCATCCATGCCAGGAGCCTAGGAGGACCTTATACCGTGATCCCGAGCATAACCTTAGGAAGCCTAACCATGATATCTATAGTGTGGATCGTGTCTATGAGAGGTCCTTACAATATTCTAGACCAGTCACTCAACAATCCATGTCTTCTAGATCAAACCATTTAGATCCACACCCATGCCCAAGTAAGGTCTCTACTAGCTTGAAACCCAGTGTGACCCAGGTTTCGTGCGGACACCAAAGGCACCAGAATAAGGCAGAGGCTTCTCAACCCTCTGTAATTGATCAATAATTTATGAGTCCATCTGTAATAAGGGCTTAGCTCATCTGAGTCCATTTTAGTTGTTATTTGAGTATTTTTAATTGTTATTTCACTTTTGTACTAGTCAGCTCATGTTGAGCTAGTTCAGTCCAATGCTAGTTAGCTCATGTTGAGCTAATTTTATTTTTTTGAGTCCTGTCCAAGCATACTGAAGACTCAATACTATATTATACAAGTGAAGACCAAGTCCAGCCAGATTGAAGACATGGAAGTTTAGCCCAAGTCCAACCCAGCTTGAAGATTTGAAGACCCTAGGAGAAAAATCAGAAACCCTGATTCCTTGCAGATGCCCTCCAGATGCCCAGATTCCCTTCCAGATGCCAAAGTATATTCATAAATAAGGGCATCCATGATTCCAGAGGTCCATCTGCATCCTAGCCCAATGAAATCAAGCCCAGGTGCCAAGCCCAAGCCCCTAAGAAGCAAGATACCAGGGAATATTCCTGCTACCTGGCTACCAGGCCACCCCAGCTTCCAGAGGCCCAAACCCATGCACCCGGGCCCCTTTGGGCCGGCCTTTTGCTGCTCCTAGAAGCCCAACACGCCCCCCTAGGCGTCCTTGGAGTCTTGACCAAGTCAAGAAAAATTTTAGGGATTTTTCTACCTAATATTTCCTTATTTTCTAGCTAGGGTTTGAGAGGGAAAAGGATTCTTATGTAAAGACTTATGTACCCTTACTTGGAGCCCAAGGTTAAGGGTCTATTTAAGGGACCCTAGCCTCTTGTATGAGGGGAATTTTTGATGAATGAAAACCTTGAGTTCTTCTATTGAGTTGTGTGATACCCTGCTGTGTGCATAAAGGGGTTTGCGAGAGTTCTTCTTCCCAGTGCTGCAATCATCTTCCTGCTACCAACAAGCATCTCAGATCCCTGGACGCCCACTCTAAAAGAAGCCTTCCCTTGCTGTTTTTCCTTTGTTTTCTTGTTCCTTTGTGAGTTTTCTAACCCCTGACAGGTCATTTGCAGGTCCCCGAGTTGCTACGAATCCAACGACTCCAGCCAAGCCTCAATCGGATCACCGAGCAGAAAGCCGGGTATCCGCAGGTCTTTGGCTCGATTTTCCAGGCCGCATCCGTCGAGGAACGAGAGACCCTTTTGCTGCGATCTTCACAGACGTTGTCAGGTACACCCCTCTACCTCCAGTAGTTTTATTGTAGGAGAACTTGCCCTAACCGAGGCTTCTCAGCCCCGGCGATCCTTCTTTTCTACTTTTCTAGGTCCTAATCTGCATGCTGATCTTCTAAAATTCATATAAAATTCCCTATAATTTATTTTAATCTGAAATTCGGGAATTAATCACCCAACCCCACATATAAAACATATAAAAAAAATTGCATGCATATTAGTTCCGCATCATTTGGTATCAGAGCTTAGATTAGGGCTTGTTTTCTGTAATTTTTCAGTCCGTATATACTCTGTTATTTTAATTATTTCTCCCTGTTAAAAACTCCAAAAATTCTGAAATTTATTTTCCTGGATTTATCATAATTCACAGTAATTTTAAAACTTTTTTCAGATTTTATTATGGCCTGTGAATTTTCTGAAAGCCGAAATAGGGCCTGCAAATTTTCGGCTCTGTTTTTTTTAGCAAGACATGTTTGGAAGTTTTAGGGTTTTGTTTAGGAGTTTTTGCATATTTCTTAATTTTAGTATATTTCCAGTATATTAGGTCATGATTTGCAAGTTTTCTTCAATTTAAAAAAATACCAAAAAATATATATATATATATACATATTTTCCAAAAATACCAAAAAAAAAAAAAAAATATCTAAACCCTAATTTGCATCCTCATCTGCCTGCCATCATTGCATAATTTACTTTTAAGGGCACTCTTGCTATATCAGATGGGGGGAGGATTTGATCACCTCTCCTTAGCCCAAAACCACATCCCTTGCATTCAGTCCCAAGCCTTAACCTAAAATTAATTAGACTTAATTTGCCCTAGTGGGCTAGGGACACCAACTGGTCGGGTCCGGGCTAGTGTTAGATCACTGTGTCAAGTTAACCTGTGTGTGCCTTGTGCTTAGTGTCTAGAACGGTGGTTTAGGGATTCAATCCCGAAGGGCTTGTGTGCTGGTCCGCCTACCTGGCCAATCTCTGATTGGTGTCTAGGATTGGCAATCAGGGACCTAACACTCCCCTTACACCTGCCTGGCTGAGTACAGGGTTACTATAGACTAGTTTGCCACCCTGATTGAGCATCTAGTTTGGGCTTTAGGTTTAGTCAGCTATAGTCGGTCTGATCGAGTCTTGCATGAGCACTAGATCAGGAGTTTCATATCACCCACCTCCTTCATAAATGTCTGAACCCATGGAAAATTCACAAGCCCAAATAAAAGCCCTAGCTGATCAAATTGCCCAGATAACTATCCAGATGACCCAGTTAACTCAGTCTCGTATTCAAACCAATGATAGAATTGACTATCGTGCCAATAGGTTTGATCAGTTAAAAGTCCGGGTAGGGACCCCAAGAAAAACCCATGGGTCACAGTCTGAGCCAGATCCTGACTCCCCTCAACCTAGGAGGACCCCAAACCCTGATCTATACCATGAGGTCGAACCTAGGAGAGCCCCTTATCCTGACCCGTACTACAATCCTCAACCTAGGAGGACCCCAAACCCTGATCCATACCTTGAGGCTGAACCTAGGAGAGCCCATCATCCTGACCCAATCCCTAAGGTTAGTCCTAGAAGACCCAATCAGGATTTTATAGACCAAGAAGATAGATCCTATTTACCCTCTCCCTATAAGCCTAGTATACCCACAACCTATAGATCTTATGACTCTAAATCCTATGAACCTAGAACTTATGAATCCATAACCTATGAACCTAGATCCTATGACTCTAGATCCCATGATCATAGATCCTATACACCCATACCCTATGAGCCTAGTAGACCCAACACCCAATATTCTGACCCATATAGGGAGTCAAACCCTAGGAGAACCCAATATTCTGACCCATATAGGGAGTCCAACCCTAGGAGAACCCAGTATTCTGACCCATATAGGGAGTCCAATCCTAGGAGGATCCAATATCCTGACCCATATAGAGAGCCCAACCTTAGGAGGACCCCATACCTTGATCCAACCTTAGAACCTGATCATAGAGCTGACCCAAAATCCTATGACCCCAGATCCTATAATCCCATGACCCATAGATCTGCACCCTTGTCCTATGAGCTTAGAGAACCCATAACCCCTAAGTATCAGCCTAGTACTAGTCATGCTTCCCCTAGTCAACTTGAACCCTATAGGATGAGTATCCCTAAATATGAACCCAATAGTGAGCCACTACCTCTTATACAACCTGAACCTACTAGGAGTGGTACCCATAATCAGAGACCAGAACCTAACCAATTTCCTGCTAGCCGACCTTCTCCAACCATTCCTGAGATTCGCAAGGCTTACATTAATGTGGAAGTGTATGAAGCTGATGTGAGCCTAGTGGATGAGTATGAGGGAGAAGAGGAGACACCTTTAGTAGACCTAGAATTAGCTGACCCAGTAGATACCCAGGTAGATTCCAACCCAGAGCTAGTTGACCTTGACCACATCCAACCTAAAGCTATAATGGAAGAACAAATAGAGGAAGAGAACCTAGGTACTGCTGCTAGAGCCTTACCTGAGGAAACCATAGAGGAGAGCCAAATTATAGAGTCTAGTCCAAAAATACAAGAACCAGAAGAATTTATTAAGGACCTGATCTCTTTGAATCAATACCTTCAAGATGAGTCCCCTCCTATAGTTCCCATTAAGGACCTCTTCCCCGAAATTAGTGACCCATCCTTCCATTATGCAAATCCTGTAGATATAGCTCAACCTCATAAGGTTAACCTCATTAGTATAGGATTAGTTCCTGACACCCCGTCTTTTATCCTATTTTATCCAACTAACCATGAACCTTTTTCTCTACCTTACCAAACTAATTCTGAACCCACTTCCTATTTTCTGCCCTTTCCTGACACCTCCAGCATTTCTAGGATCATTAGATTGCATTTAGCTGAGATTAGCATACTGCATGCATTCATCACGCATGTTAGGTTTGCATCTTACTTCTGGCATACTCTTTGGAATTTGCTAGGAGTTCACTGTAAATTTTCATGTGCATGTCAAGCTAGGATCAAACCTAGAGAACCTATAATCTATTAGGTTTAGATCCAAAGAGTTCAATAAAATTTCCTTCGATAGGAATGCATAGTCGAGTCTGTTAGGTGTCAGTATGAGTCCTTTGCATCATTTGTCTGCATGTGCCTAGCATGTTCACCACCCGCACTAATCTTAAAACAACTGGCTAATTCCCGAAGAAGGGTCAAAGAATTTGATGTAGTGGATTCTATCTTGGTTAGGCTTAGGCCTAAAAGAAGCTTCATGCTCGCAGAGCCGGACCTTTTAAAGTGATAGAGAAGGATTGGATCAAATGCCTAGGTGTTAGACTTGCCTTCGGATTTGGGCATTAGTTCTACCTTCAATATTACAGACCTGGTTGAGTATAGGGAACCGGCAGCGATACCTAGTAAGGTCTTTGGACCTATTCCTTTTCATTGTGAGTGACCCTAACCCAGAGTGTCCACTAACAAATTGGCCTGAGAGAGGAGAACGGATCGAGCGTATCCTGGACGATCAAGCCATCACGACCCGGGGCCGTGACTATCAATGCTTCCTGATCCGATGGCAAGGCCAGCCAGAGTCGGACGATTCGTAGATTTCTCGAGAGGACTTGCAATGCCTCAACCCAGACCTTCTCGAGAGATATGTGAGCCAGTCTGATCTTCACTCGACAGGGTCGAGTTCCTCCCACCCCGGGAGAATTGGTGCGGACACCAAAGGCACCAGAATAAGGCAGAGGCTTCTCAACCCTCTATAATTGATCAATAATTTATGAGTCCATCTGTAATAAGGGCTTAGCTCATCTGAGTCCATTTTAGTTGTTATTTGAGTATTTTTAGTTGTTATTTCACTTCTGTACTAGTCAGCTCATGTTGAGCTAGTTCAGTCCAATGCTAGTTAGCTCATGTTGAGCTAATTTTATTTTTTTGAGTCCTGTCCAAGCATACTGAAGACTCAAGACTATATTATACAAGTGAAGACCAAGTCCAGCCAGATTGAAGACATGGAAGTTTAGCCCAAGTCCAACCCAGCTTGAAGATTTGAAGACCCCAAGAGAAAAATCAGAAACCCTGATTCCTTGTAGATGCCCTCCAGATGCCCAGATTCCCTTCCAGATGCCAAAGTATATTCATAAATAAGGGCATCCATGATTCCAGAGGTCCATCTGCATCCTTGCCCAATGAAATCAAGCCCAGGTGCCAAGCCCAAGCCCCTAAGAAGCAAGATACCAGGGAATATTCCTGCTACCTGGCTACCAGGCCACCCCAGCTTCCAGAGGCCCAAACCCATGCACCCGGGCCCCTTTGGGCCGGCCTTTTGCTGCTCCTAGAAGCCCAACACGCCCCCCTAGGCATCCTTGGAGTCTTGACCAAGTCAAGAAAAATTTTAGGGATTTTTCTACCTAATATTTCCTTATTTTCTAGCTAGGGTTTGAGAGGGAAAAGGATTCTTATGTAAAGACTTATGTACCCTTACTTGGAGCCCAAGGTTAAGGGTCTATTTAAGGGACCCTAGCCTCTTGTATGAGGGGAATTTTTGATGAATGAAAACCTTGAGTTCTTCTATTGAGTTGTGTGATACCCTGCTGTGTGCATAAAGGGGTTTGCGAGAGTTCTTCTTCCCAGTGCTGCAATCATCTTCCTGCTACCAACAAGCATCTCAGATCCCTGGACGCCCACTCCAAAAGAAGCCTTCCCTTGCTGTTTTTCCTTTGTTTTCTTGTTCCTTTGTGAGTTTTCTAACCCCTGACAGGTCATTTGCAGGTCCCCGAGTTCCTACGAATCCAACGACTCCAGCCAAGCCTCAATCGGATCACCGAGCAGAAAGCCGGGTATCCGCAGGTCTTTGGCTCGATTTTCCAGGCCGCATCCGTCGAGGAACGAGAGACCCTTTTGCTGCGATCTTCACAGATGTTGTCAGGTACACCCCTCTACCTCCAGTAGTTTTATTGTAGGAGAACTTGCCCTAACCGAGGCTTCTCAGCCCCGGCGATCCTTCTTTTCTACTTTTCTAGGTCCTAATCTGCATGCTGATCTTCTAAAATTCATATAAAATTCCCTATAATTTATTTTAATCTGAAATTCGGGAATTAATCACCCAACCCCACATATAAAACATATAAAAAAAATTGCATGCATATTAGTTCCGCATCATTTGGTATCAGAGCTTAGATTAGGGCTTGTTTTCTGTAATTTTTCAGTCCGTATATACTCTGTTATTTTAATTATTTCTCCCTGTTAAAAACTCCAAAAATTCTGAAATTTATTTTCCTGGATTTATCATAATTCACAGTAATTTTAAAACTTTTTTCAGATTTTATTATGGCCTGTGAATCTTCTGAAAGCCGAAATAGGGCCTGCAAATTTTCGGCTCTGTTTTTTTTAGCAAGACATGTTTGGAAGTTTTAGGGTTTTGTTTAGGAGTTTTTGCATATTTCTTAATTTTAGTATATTTCCAGTATATTAGGTCATGATTTGCAAGTTTTCTTCAATTTAAAAAAATACCAAAAAATATATATATATATACATATTTTCCAAAAATACCAAAAAAAAAAAAAAAAATATCTAAACCCTAATTTGCATCCTCATCTGCCTGCCATCATTGCATAATTTACTTTTAAGGGCACTCTTGCTATATCAGATGGGGGGAGGATTTGATCACCTCTCCTTAGCCCAAAACCACATCCCTTGCATTCAGTCCCAAGCCTTAACCTAAAATTAATTAGACTTAATTTGCCCTAGTGGGCTAGGGACACCAACTGGTCGGGTCCGGGCTAGTGTTAGATCACTGTGTCAAGTTAACCTGTGTGTGCCTTGTGCTTAGTGTCTAGAACGGTGGTTTAGGGATTCAATCCCGAAGGGCTTGTGTGCTGGTCCGCCTACCTGGCCAATCTCTGATTGGTGTCTAGGATTGGCAATCAGGGACCTAACACTCCCCTTACACCTGCCTGGCTGAGTACAGGGTTACTATAGGCTAGTTTGCCACCCTGATTGAGCATCTAGTTTGGGCTTTAGGTTTAGTCAGCTATAGTCGGTCTGATCGAGTCTTGCATGAGCACTAGATCAGGAGTTTCATATCACCCACCTCCTTCATAAATGTCTGAACCCATAGAAAATTCACAAGCCCAAATAAAAGCCCTAGCTGATCAAATTGCCCAGATAACTATCCAGATGACCCAGTTAACTCAGTCTCGTATTCAAACCAATGATAGAATTGACTATCGTGCCAATAGGTTTGATCAGTTAAAAGTCCGGGTAGGGACCCCAAGAAAAACCCATGGGTCACAGTCTGAGCCAGATCCTGACTCCCCTCAACCTAGGAGGACCCCAAACCCTGATCTATACCATGAGGTCGAACCTAGGAGAGCCCCTTATCCTGACCCGTACTACAATCCTCAACCTAGGAGGACCCCAAACCCTGATCCATACCTTGAGGCTGAACCTAGGAGAGCCCATCATCCTGACCCAATCCCTAAGGTTAGTCCTAGAAGACCCAATCAGGATTTTATAGACCAAGAAGATAGATCCTATTTACCCTCTCCCTATAAGCCTAGTATACCCACAACCTATAGATCTTATGACTCTAAATCCTATGAACCTAGAACTTATGAATCCATAACCTATGAACCTAGATCCTATGACTCTAGATCCCATGATCATAGATCCTATACACCCATACCCTATGAGCCTAGTAGACCCAACACCCAATATTCTGACCCATATAGGGAGTCAAACCCTAGGAGAACCCAATATTCTGATCCATATAGGGAGTCCAACCCTAGGAGAACCCAGTATTCTGACCCATATAGGGAGTCCAATCCTAGGAGGATCCAATATCCTGACCCATATAGAGAGCCCAACCTTAGGAGGACCCCATACCTTGATCCAACCTTAGAACCTGATCATAGAGCTGACCCAAAATCCTATGACCCCAGATCCTATAATCCCATGACCCATAGATCTGCACCCTTGTCCTATGAGCTTAGAGAACCCATAACCCCTAAGTATCAGCCTAGTACTAGTCATGCTTCCCCTAGTCAACTTGAACCCTATAGGATGAGTATCCCTAAATATGAACCCAATAGTGAGCCACTACCTCTTATACAACCTGAACCTACTAGGAGTGGTACCCATAATCAGAGATCAGAACCTAACCAATTTCCTGCTAGCCGACCTTCTCCAACCATTCCTGAGATTCGCAAGGCTTACATTAATGTGGAAGTGTATGAAGCTGATGTGAGCCTAGTGGATGAGTATGAGGGAGAAGAGGAGACACCTTTAGTAGACCTAGAATTAGCTGACCCAGTAGATACCCAGGTAGATTCCAACCCAGAGCTAGTTGACCTTGACCACATCCAACCTAAAGCTATAATGGAAGAACAAATAGAGGAAGAGAACCTAGGTACTGCTGCTAGAGCCTTACCTGAGGAAACCATAGAGGAGAGCCAAATTATAGAGTCTAGTCCAAAAATACAAGAACCAGAAGAATTTATTAAGGACCTGATCTCTTTGAATCAATACCTTCAAGATGAGTCCCCTCCTATAGTTCCCATTAAGGACCTCTTCCCCGAAATTAGTGACCCATCCTTCCATTATGCAAATCCTGTAGATATAGCTCAACCTCATAAGGTTAACCTCATTAGTATAGGATTAGTTCCTGACACCCCGTCTTTTATCCTATTTTATCCAACTAACCATGAACCTTTTTCTCTACCTTACCAAACTAATTCTGAACCCACTTCCTATTTTCTGCCCTTTCCTGACACCTCCAGCATTTCTAGGATCATTAGATTGCATTTAGCTGAGATTAGCATACTGCATGCATTCATCACGCATGTTAGGTTTGCATCTTACTTCTGGCATACTCTTTGGAATTTGCTAGGAGTTCACTGTAAATTTTCATGTGCATGTCAAGCTAGGATCAAACCTAGAGAACCTATAATCTATTAGGTTTAGATCCAAAGAGTTCAATAAAATTTCCTTCGATAGGAATGCATAGTCGAGTCTGTTAGGTGTCAGTATGAGTCCTTTGCATCATTTGTCTGCATGTGCCTAGCATGTTCACCACCCGCACTAATCTTAAAACAACTGGCTAATTCCCGAAGAAGGGTCAAAGAATTTGATGTAGTGGATTCTATCTTGGTTAGGCTTAGGCCTAAAAGAAGCTTCATGCTCGCAGAGCCGGACCTTTTAAAGTGATAGAGAAGGATTGGATCAAATGCCTAGGTGTTAGACTTGCCTTCGGATTTGGGCATTAGTTCTACCTTCAATATTACAGACCTGGTTGAGTATAGGGAACCGGCAGCGATACCTAGTAAGGCCTTTGGACCTATTCCTTTTCATTGTGAGTGACCCTAACCCAGAGTGTCCACTAACAAATTGGCCTGAGAGAGGAGAACGGATCGAGCGTATCCTGGACGATCAAGCCATCACGACCCGGGGCCGTGACTATCAATGCTTCCTGATCCGATGGCAAGGCCAGCCAGAGTCGGACGATTCGTAGATTTCTCGAGAGGACTTGCAATGCCTCAACCCAGACCTTCTCGAGAGATATGTGAGCCAGTCTGATCTTCACTCGACAGGGTCGAGTTCCTCCCACCCCGGGAGAATTGGTGCGGACACCAAAGGCACCAGAATAAGGCAGAGGCTTCTCAACCCTCTGTAATTGATCAATAATTTATGAGTCCATCTGTAATAAGGGCTTAGCTCATCTGAGTCCATTTTAGTTGTTATTTGAGTATTTTTAGTTGTTATTTCACTTCTGTACTAGTCAGCTCATGTTGAGCTAGTTCAGTCCAATGCTAGTTAGCTCATGTTGAGCTAATTTTATTTTTTTGAGTCCTGTCCAAGCATACTGAAGACTCAAGACTATATTATACAAGTGAAGACCAAGTCCAGCCAGATTGAAGACATGGAAGTTTAGCCCAAGTCCAACCCAGCTTGAAGATTTGAAGACCCCAAGAGAAAAATCAGAAACCCTGATTCCTTGTAGATGCCCTCCAGATGCCCAGATTCCCTTCCAGATGCCAAAGTATATTCATAAATAAGGGCATCCATGATTCCAGAGGTCCATCTGCATCCTTGCCCAATGAAATCAAGCCCAGGTGCCAAGCCCAAGCCCCTAAGAAGCAAGATACCAGGGAATATTCCTGCTACCTGGCTACCAGGTCACCCCAGCTTCCAGAGGCCCAAACCCATGCACCCGGGCCCCTTTGGGCCGGCCTTTTGCTGCTCCTAGAAGCCCAACACGCCCCCCTAGGCGTCCTTGGAGTCTTGACCAAGTCAAGAAAAATTTTAGGGATTTTTCTACCTAATATTTCCTTATTTTCTAGCTAGGGTTTGAGAGGGAAAAGGATTCTTATGTAAAGACTTATGTACCCTTACTTGGAGCCCAAGGTTAAGGGTCTATTTAAGGGACCCTAGCCTCTTGTATGAGGGGAATTTTTGATGAATGAAAACCTTGAGTTCTTCTATTGAGTTGTGTGATACCCTGCTGTGTGCATAAAGGGGTTTGCGAGAGTTCTTCTTCCCAGTGCTGCAATCATCTTCCTGCTACCAACAAGCATCTCAGATCCCTGGACGCCCACTCCAAAAGAAGCCTTCCCTTGCTGTTTTTCCTTTGTTTTCTTGTTCCTTTGTGAGTTTTCTAACCCCTGACAGGTCGTTTGCAGGTCCCCGAGTTCCTACGAATCCAACGACTCCAGCCAAGCCTCAATCGGATCACCGAGCAGAAAGCCGGGTATCCGCAGGTCTTTGGCTCGATTTTCCAGGCCGCATCCGTCGAGGAACGAGAGACCCTTTTGCTGCGATCTTCACAGACGTTGTCAGGTACACCCCTCTACCTCCAGTAGTTTTATTGTAGGAGAACTTGCCCTAACCGAGGCTTCTCAGCCCCGGCGATCCTTCTTTTCTACTTTTCTAGGTCCTAATCTGCATGCTGATCTTCTAAAATTCATATAAAATTCCCTATAATTTATTTTAATCTGAAATTCGGGAATTAATCACCCAACCCCACATATAAAACATATAAAAAAAATTGCATGCATATTAGTTCCGCATCATTTGGTATCAGAGCTTAGATTAGGGCTTGTTTTCTGTAATTTTTCAGTCCGTATATACTCTGTTATTTTAATTATTTCTCCCTGTTAAAAACTCCAAAAATTCTGAAATTTATTTTCCTGGATTTATCATAATTCACAGTAATTTTAAAACTTTTTTCAGATTTTATTATGGCCTGTGAATTTTCTGAAAGCCGAAATAGGGCCTGCAAATTTTCGGCTCTGTTTTTTTTAGCAAGACATGTTTGGAAGTTTTAGGGTTTTGTTTAGGAGTTTTTGCATATTTCTTAATTTTAGTATATTTCCAGTATATTAGGTCATGATTTGCAAGTTTTCTTCAATTTAAAAAAATACCAAAAAAAAATATATATATATATACATATTTTCCAAAAATACCAAAAAAAAAAAAAAATATCTAAACCCTAATTTGCATCCTCATCTGCCTGCCATCATTGCATAATTTACTTTTAAGGGCACTCTTGCTATATCAGATGGGGGGAGGATTTGATCACCTCTCCTTAGCCCAAAACCACATCCCTTGCATTCAGTCCCAAGCCTTAACCTAAAATTAATTAGACTTAATTTGCCCTAGTGGGCTAGGGACACCAACTGGTCGGGTCCGGGCTAGTGTTAGATCACTGTGTCAAGTTAACCTGTGTGTGCCTTGTGCTTAGTGTCTAGAACGGTGGTTTAGGGATTCAATCCCGAAGGGCTTGTGTGCTGGTCCGCCTACCTGGCCAATCTCTGATTGGTGTCTAGGATTGGCAATCAGGGACCTAACACTCCCCTTACACCTGCCTGGCTGAGTACAGGGTTACTATAGGCTAGTTTGCCACCCTGATTGAGCATCTAGTTTGGGCTTTAGGTTTAGTCAGCTATAGTCGGTCTGATCGAGTCTTGCATGAGCACTAGATCAGGAGTTTCATATCACCCACCTCCTTCATAAATGTCTGAACCCATGGAAAATTCACAAGCCCAAATAAAAGCCCTAGCTGATCAAATTGCCCAGATAACTATCCAGATGACCCAGTTAACTCAGTCTCGTATTCAAACCAATGATAGAATTGACTATCGTGCCAATAGGTTTGATCAGTTAAAAGTCCGGGTAGGGACCCCAAGAAAAACCCATGGGTCACAGTCTGAGCCAGATCCTGACTCCCCTCAACCTAGGAGGACCCCAAACCCTGATCTATACCATGAGGTCGAACCTAGGAGAGCCCCTTATCCTGACCCGTACTACAATCCTCAACCTAGGAGGACCCCAAACCCTGATCCATACCTTGAGGCTGAACCTAGGAGAGCCCATCATCCTGACCCAATCCCTAAGGTTAGTCCTAGAAGACCCAATCAGGATTTTATAGACCAAGAAGATAGATCCTATTTACCCTCTCCCTATAAGCCTAGTATACCCACAACCTATAGATCTTATGACTCTAAATCCTATGAACCTAGAACTTATGAATCCATAACCTATGAACCTAGATCCTATGACTCTAGATCCCATGATCATAGATCCTATACACCCATACCCTATGAGCCTAGTAGACCCAACACCCAATATTCTGACCCATATAGGGAGTCAAACCCTAGGAGAACCCAATATTCTGATCCATATAGGGAGTCCAACCCTAGGAGAACCCAGTATTCTGACCCATATAGGGAGTCCAATCCTAGGAGGATCCAATATCCTGACCCATATAGAGAGCCCAACCTTAGGAGGACCCCATACCTTGATCCAACCTTAGAACCTGATCATAGAGCTGACCCAAAATCCTATGACCCCAGATCCTATAATCCCATGACCCATAGATCTGCACCCTTGTCCTATGAGCTTAGAGAACCCATAACCCCTAAGTATCAGCCTAGTACTAGTCATGCTTCCCCTAGTCAACTTGAACCCTATAGGATGAGTATCCCTAAATATGAACCCAATAGTGAGCCACTACCTCTTATACAACCTGAACCTACTAGGAGTGGTACCCATAATCAGAGACCAGAACCTAACCAATTTCCTGCTAGCCGACCTTCTCCAACCATTCCTGAGATTCGCAAGGCTTACATTAATGTGGAAGTGTATGAAGCTGATGTGAGCCTAGTGGATGAGTATGAGGGAGAAGAGGAGACACCTTTAGTAGACCTAGAATTAGCTGACCCAGTAGATACCCAGGTAGATTCCAACCCAGAGCTAGTTGACCTTGACCACATCCAACCTAAAGCTATAATGGAAGAACAAATAGAGGAAGAGAACCTAGGTACTGCTGCTAGAGCCTTACCTGAGGAAACCATAGAGGAGAGCCAAATTATAGAGTCTAGTCCAAAAATACAAGAACCAGAAGAATTTATTAAGGACCTGATCTCTTTGAATCAATACCTTCAAGATGAGTCCCCTCCTATAGTTCCCATTAAGGACCTCTTCCCCGAAATTAGTGACCCATCCTTCCATTATGCAAATCCTGTAGATATAGCTCAACCTCATAAGGTTAACCTCATTAGTATAGGATTAGTTCCTGACACCCCGTCTTTTATCCTATTTTATCCAACTAACCATGAACCTTTTTCTCTACCTTACCAAACTAATTCTGAACCCACTTCCTATTTTCTGCCCTTTCCTGACACCTCCAGCATTTCTAGGATCATTAGATTGCATTTAGCTGAGATTAGCATACTGCATGCATTCATCACGCATGTTAGGTTTGCATCTTACTTCTGGCATACTCTTTGGAATTTGCTAGGAGTTCACTGTAAATTTTCATGTGCATGTCAAGCTAGGATCAAACCTAGAGAACCTATAATCTATTAGGTTTAGATCCAAAGAGTTCAATAAAATTTCCTTCGATAGGAATGCATAGTCGAGTCTGTTAGGTGTCAGTATGAGTCCTTTGCATCATTTGTCTGCATGTGCCTAGCATGTTCACCACCCGCACTAATCTTAAAACAACTGGCTAATTCCCGAAGAAGGGTCAAAGAATTTGATGTAGTGGATTCTATCTTGGTTAGGCTTAGGCCTAAAAGAAGCTTCATGCTCGCAGAGCCGGACCTTTTAAAGTGATAGAGAAGGATTGGATCAAATGCCTAGGTGTTAGACTTGCCTTCGGATTTGGGCATTAGTTCTACCTTCAATATTACAGACCTGGTTGAGTATAGGGAACCGGCAGCGATACCTAGTAAGGCCTTTGGACCTATTCCTTTTCATTGTGAGTGACCCTAACCCAGAGTGTCCACTAACAAATTGGCCTGAGAGAGGAGAACGGATCGAGCGTATCCTGGACGATCAAGCCATCACGACCCGGGGCCGTGACTATCAATGCTTCCTGATCCGATGGCAAGGCCAGCCAGAGTCGGACGATTCATAGATTTCTCGAGAGGACTTGCAATGCCTCAACCCAGACCTTCTCGAGAGATATGTGAGCCAGTCTGATCTTCACTCGACAGGGTCGAGTTCCTCCCACCCCGGGAGAATTGGTGCGGACACCAAAGGCACCAGAATAAGGCAGAGGCTTCTCAACCCTCTGTAATTGATCAATAATTTATGAGTCCATCTGTAATAAGGGCTTAGCTCATCTGAGTCCATTTTAGTTTTTATTTGAGTATTTTTAGTTGTTATTTCACTTCTGTACTAGTCAGCTCATGTTGAGCTAGTTCAGTCCAATGCTAGTTAGCTCATGTTGAGCTAATTTTATTTTTTTGAGTCCTGTCCAAGCATACTGAAGACTCAAGACTATATTATACAAGTGAAGACCAAGTCCAGCCAGATTGAAGACATGGAAGTTTAGCCCAAGTCCAACCCAGCTTGAAGATTTGAAGACCCCAAGAGAAAAATCAGAAACCCTGATTCCTTGTAGATGCCCTCCAGATGCCCAGATTCCCTTCCAGATGCCAAAGTATATTCATAAATAAGGGCATCCATGATTCCAGAGGTCCATCTGCATCCTTGCCCAATGAAATCAAGCCCAGGTGCCAAGCCCAAGCCCCTAAGAAGCAAGATACCAGGGAATATTCCTGCTACCTGGCTACCAGGCCACCCCAGCTTCCAGAGGCCCAAACCCATGCACCCGGGCCCCTTTGGGCCGGCCTTTTGCTGCTCCTAGAAGCCCAACACGCCCCCCTAGGCGTCCTTGGAGTCTTGACCAAGTCAAGAAAAATTTTAGGGATTTTTCTACCTAATATTTCCTTATTTTCTAGCTAGGGTTTGAGAGGGAAAAGGATTCTTATGTAAAGACTTATGTACCCTTACTTGGAGCCCAAGGTTAAGGGTCTATTTAAGGGACCCTAGCCTCTTGTATGAGGGGAATTTTTGATGAATGAAAACCTTGAGTTCTTCTATTGAGTTGTGTGATACCCTGCTGTGTGCATAAAGGGGTTTGCGAGAGTTCTTCTTCCCAGTGCTGCAATCATCTTCCTGCTACCAACAAGCATCTCAGATCCCTGGACTCCCACTCCAAAAGAAGCCTTCCCTTGCTATTTTTCCTTTGTTTTCTTGTTCCTTTGTGAGTTTTCTAACCCCTGACAGGTCGTTTGCAGGTCCCCGAGTTGCTACGAATCCAACGACTCCAGCCAAGCCTCAATCGGATCACCGAGCAGAAAGCCGGGTATCCGCAGGTCTTTGGCTCGATTTTCCAGGCCGCATCCGTCGAGGAACGAGAGACCCTTTTGCTGCGATCTTCACAGACGTTGTCAGGTACACCCCTCTACCTCCAGTAGTTTTATTGTAGGAGAACTTGCCCTAACCGAGGCTTCTCAGCCCCGGCGATCCTTCTTTTCTACTTTTCTAGGTCCTAATCTGCATGCTGATCTTCTAAAATTCATATAAAATTCCCTATAATTTATTTTAATCTGAAATTCGGGAATTAATCACCCAACCCCACATATAAAACATATAAAAAAAATTGCATGCATATTAGTTCCGCATCATTTGGTATCAGAGCTTAGATTAGGGCTTGTTTTCTGTAATTTTTCAGTCCGTATATACTCTGTTATTTTAATTATTTCTCCCTGTTAAAAACTCCAAAAATTCTGAAATTTATTTTCCTGGATTTATCATAATTCACAGTAATTTTAAAACTTTTTTCAGATTTTATTATGGCCTGTGAATTTTCTGAAAGCCGAAATAGGGCCTGCAAATTTTTGGCTCTGTTTTTTTTAGCAAGACATGTTTGGAAGTTTTAGGGTTTTGTTTAGGAGTTTTTGCATATTTCTTAATTTTAGTATATTTCCAGTATATTAGGTCATGATTTGCAAGTTTTCTTCAATTTAAAAAAATACCAAAATATATATATATATATATACATATTTTCCAAAAATACCAAAAAAAAAAAAATATCTAAACCCTAATTTGCATCCTCATCTGCCTGCCATCATTGCATAATTTACTTTTAAGGGCACTCTTGCTATATCAGATGGGGGGAGGATTTGATCACCTCTCCTTAGCCCAAAACCACATCCCTTGCATTCAGTCCCAAGCCTTAACCTAAAATTAATTAGACTTAATTTGCCCTAGTGGGCTAGGGACACCAACTGGTCGGGTCCGGGCTAGTGTTAGATCACTGTGTCAAGTTAACCTGTGTGTGCCTTGTGCTTAGTGTCTAGAACGGTGGTTTAGGGATTCAATCCCGAAGGGCTTGTGTGCTGGTCCGCCTACCTGGCCAATCTCTGATTGGTGTCTAGGATTGGCAATCAGGGACCTAACACTCCCCTTACACCTGCCTGGCTGAGTACAGGGTTACTATAGGCTAGTTTGCCACCCTGATTGAGCATCTAGTTTGGGCTTTAGGTTTAGTCAGCTATAGTCGGTCTGATCGAGTCTTGCATGAGCACTAGATCAGGAGTTTCATATCACCCACCTCCTTCATAAATGTCTGAACCCATGGAAAATTCACAAGCCCAAATAAAAGCCCTAGCTGATCAAATTGCCCAGATAACTATCCAGATGACCCAGTTAACTCAGTCTCGTATTCAAACCAATGATAGAATTGACTATCGTGCCAATAGGTTTGATCAGTTAAAAGTCCGGGTAGGGACCCCAAGAAAAACCCATGGGTAACAGTCTGAGCCAGATCCTGACTCCCCTCAACCTAGGAGGACCCCAAACCCTGATCTATACCATGAGGTCGAACCTAGGAGAGCCCCTTATCCTGACCCGTACTACAATCCTCAACCTAGGAGGACCCCAAACCCTGATCCATACCTTGAGGCTGAACCTAGGAGAGCCCATCATCCTGACCCAATCCCTAAGGTTAGTCCTAGAAGACCCAATCAGGATTTTATAGACCAAGAAGATAGATCCTATTTACCCTCTCCCTATAAGCCTAGTATACCCACAACCTATAGATCTTATGACTCTAAATCCTATGAACCTAGAACTTATGAATCCATAACCTATGAACCTAGATCCTATGACTCTAGATCCCATGATCATAGATCCTATACACCCATACCCTATGAGCCTAGTAGACCCAACACCCAATATTCTGACCCATATAGGGAGTCAAACCCTAGGAGAACCCAATATTCTGACCCATATAGGGAGTCCAACCCTAGGAGAACCCAGTATTCTGACCCATATAGGGAGTCCAATCCTAGGAGGATCCAATATCCTGACCCATATAGAGAGCCCAACCTTAGGAGGACCCCATACCTTGATCCAACCTTAGAACCTGATCATAGAGCTGACCCAAAATCCTATGACCCCAGATCCTATAATCCCATGACCCATAGATCTGCACCCTTGTCCTATAAGCTTAGAGAACCCATAACCCCTAAGTATCAGCCTAGTACTAGTCATGCTTCCCCTAGTCAACTTGAACCCTATAGGATGAGTATCCCTAAATATGAACCCAATAGTGAGCCACTACCTCTTATACAACCTGAACCTACTAGGAGTGGTACCCATAATCAGAGACCAGAACCTAACCAATTTCCTGCTAGCCGACCTTCTCCAACCATTCCTGAGATTCGCAAGGCTTACATTAATGTGGAAGTGTATGAAGCTGATGTGAGCCTAGTGGATGAGTATGAGGGAGAAGAGGAGACACCTTTAGTAGACCTAGAATTAGCTGACCCAGTAGATACCCAGGTAGATTCCAACCCAGAGCTAGTTGACCTTGACCACATCCAACCTAAAGCTATAATGGAAGAACAAATAGAGGAAGAGAACCTAGGTACTGCTGCTAGAGCCTTACCTGAGGAAACCATAGAGGAGAGCCAAATTATAGAGTCTAGTCCAAAAATACAAGAACCAGAAGAATTTATTAAGGACCTGATCTCTTTGAATCAATACCTTCAAGATGAGTCCCCTCCTATAGTTCCCATTAAGGACCTCTTCCCCGAAATTAGTGACCCATCCTTCCATTATGCAAATCCTGTAGATATAGCTCAACCTCATAAGGTTAACCTCATTAGTATAGGATTAGTTCCTGACACCCCGTCTTTTATCCTATTTTATCCAACTAACCATGAACCTTTTTCTCTACCTTACCAAACTAATTCTGAACCCACTTCCTATTTTCTGCCCTTTCCTGACACCTCCAGCATTTCTAGGATCATTAGATTGCATTTAGCTGAGATTAGCATACTGCATGCATTCATCACGCATGTTAGGTTTGCATCTTACTTCTGGCATACTCTTTGGAATTTGCTAGGAGTTCACTGTAAATTTTCATGTGCATGTCAAGCTAGGATCAAACCTAGAGAACCTATAATCTATTAGGTTTAGATCCAAAGAGTTTAATAAAATTTCCTTCGATAGGAATGCATAGTCGAGTCTGTTAGGTGTCAGTATGAGTCCTTTGCATCATTTGTCTGCATGTGCCTAGCATGTTCACCACCCGCACTAATCTTAAAACAACTGGCTAATTCCCGAAGAAGGGTCAAAGAATTTGATGTAGTGGATTCTATCTTGGTTAGGCTTAGGCCTAAAAGAAGCTTCATAATCGCAGAGCCGGACCTTTTAAAGTGATAGAGAAGGATTGGATCAAATGCCTAGGTGTTAGACTTGCCTTCGGATTTGGGCATTAGTTCTACCTTCAATATTACAGACCTGGTTGAGTATAGGGAACCGGCAGCGATACCTAGTAAGGCCTTTGGACCTATTCCTTTTCATTGTGAGTGACCCTAACCCAGAGTGTCCACTAACAAATTGGCCTAAGAGAGGAGAACGGATCGAGCATATCCTGGACGATCAAGCCATCACGACCCGGGGCCGTGACTATCAATGCTTCCTGATCCGATGGCAAGGCCAGCCAGAGTCGGACGATTCGTAGATTTCTCGAGAGGACTTGCAATGCCTCAACCCAGACCTTCTCGAGAGATATGTGAGCCAGTCTGATCTTCACTCGACAGGGTCGAGTTCCTCCCACCCCGGGAGAATTGGTGCGGACACCAAAGGCACCAGAATAAGGCAGAGGCTTCTCAACCCTCTGTAATTGATCAATAATTTATGAGTCCATCTGTAATAAGGGCTTAGCTCATCTGAGTCCATTTTAGTTGTTATTTGAGTATTTTTAGTTGTTATTTCACTTCTGTACTAGTCAGCTCATGTTGAGCTAGTTCAGTCCAATGCTAGTTAGCTCATGTTGAGCTAATTTTATTTTTTTGAGTCCTGTCCAAGCATACTGAAGACTCAAGACTATATTATACAAGTGAAGACCAAGTCCAGCCAGATTGAAGACATGGAAGTTTAGCCCAAGTCCAACCCAGCTTGAAGATTTGAAGACCCCAAGAGAAAATCAGAAACCCTGATTCCTTGTAGATGCCCTCCAGATGCCCAGATTCCCTTCCAGATGCCAAAGTATATTCATAAATAAGGGCATCCATGATTCCAGAGGTCCATCTGCATCCTAGCCCAATGAAATCAAGCCCAGGTGCCAAGCCCAAGCCCCTAAGAAGCAAGATACCAGGGAATATTCCTGCTACCTGGCTACCAGGCCACCCCAGCTTCCAGAGGCCCAAACCCATGCACCCGGGCCCCTTTGGGCCGGCCTTTTGCTGCTCCTAGAAGCCCAACACGCCCCCCTAGGCGTCCTTGGAGTCTTGACCAAGTCAAGAAAAATTTTAGGGATTTTTCTACCTAATATTTCCTTATTTTCTAGCTAGGGTTTGAGAGGGAAAAGGATTCTTATGTAAAGACTTATGTACCCTTACTTGGAGCCCAAGGTTAAGGGTCTATTTAAGGGACCCTAGCCTCTTGTATGAGGGGAATTTTTGATGAATGAAAACCTTGAGTTCTTCTATTGAGTTGTGTGATACCCTGCTGTGTGCATAAAGGGGTTTGCGAGAGTTCTTCTTCCCAGTGCTGCAATCATCTTCCTGCTACCAACAAGCATCTCAGATCCCTGGACGCCCACTCCAAAAGAAGCCTTCCCTTGCTGTTTTTCCTTTGTTTTCTTGTTCCTTTGTGAGTTTTCTAACCCCTGACAGGTCGTTTGCAGGTCCCCGAGTTCCTACGAATCCAACGACTCCAGCCAAGCCTCAATCGGATCACCGAGCAGAAAGCCGGGTATCCGCGGGTCTTTGGCTCGATTTTCCAGGCCGCATCCGTCGAGGAACGAGAGACCCTTTTGCTGCGATCTTCACAGACATTGTCAGGTACACCCCTCTACCTCCAGTAGTTTTATTGTAGGAGAACTTGCCCTAACCGAGGCTTCTCAGCCCCGGCGATCCTTCTTTTCTACTTTTCTAGGTCCTAATCTGCATGCTGATCTTCTAAAATTCATATAAAATTCCCTATAACTTATTTTAATCTGAAACTCGGGAATTAATCACCCAACCCCACATATAAAACATATAAAAAAATTGCATGCATATTAGTTCCGCATCAAGGTTCCTATATCGCAAGAATGTTTATTTTGTGGAGAAAGAGGCCATAAATCTAGTCAGTGCCCATGCATAGGACTGGCTTGTGCACAGCTAAGTAGTAAGAATCCTAAGGATGACATTAATGAGGGAGAACCCAAGCCTACCAATGAGGAAGAAAGGTTAGGTATGACAAGCCCAGAATCAGTTGACCCGATTACCACTGATCCGAAACCCATTGAAGATGGCATCGAGGAAGTATATGATGCTGGTTTGAGTCTAGTTGATGAATATGAGGGGGAAGAGCTTGAAGAATGCGACATCGGTACTATTGGTTCCTTACCTGAGGAGACCTTGGAGAGCAACCAAGTGGTAGGACCTAGTTCAGAAATTCAAGAGATTTGTGAGAACCAGGTTCCTTTAATCAAATACCCCCAGGAAGAACTCATAGTGTTAGCCCGAGCTATTAGTTCGTACCCTCTAATGACAGTCATTCCCCTAGTACCAATTGAAGATCTTTGCACTAAACTGTTTAAGTTTGCCCACCCTATGGTAGATTCTCTCCTTAGGATGACTGAATCAAGCCACTTACAATTGGACCTTGTCCCATGCTCAGCCACTAAGGTCTCTCCCGTAATCTCAGTTGGACATCCTTTTCTTGAGCGGATTGATTCACCCAGTCCTGTAGAAGTCCTCCTTATGACCCCAGACCCCTTCCTTCGCATGACTGACCTATCCTTCTATAGAGTATACCTTTCCTCACCCATAGGTCAAATTTCAAGTCTTGAGGTCATCATCCATAGGCCCTTCCATGAATCATTCTCTAATCCATTTCTTGAGAAAGTGGATCATTATTTGCTTAGAGAACAAACCTTAACTGTTGCAATCACATGTCCTAGGCTACTCCCCGAACCATCTCTTGATCCATTCCTGGGAGTAGCAAACTTTTCCTTTCGTAAGGATGACCAGTTGACATTCATAGATCACCATTCAAACCTTCAGGTCACCACCTTTAGCCAGCAGGTAATTCGAGACTCCACCTCATATTTCCTCCCTTTCTCTAGGACTTCAAATGCTTCTTACACCATCCAAGTATACTTTGTCGAAGTCTTTAGAGTGAACCACGTGTCAGAATCTATTAGGTTTGCCACGTACTTCTGGAAGACCTTATGGAACCTACTAGGCACCCATGATAAGTTTTCATGCTCTGCATGCCATCCTCCGACCCAAGGTCAAACCTAGAGAGCCATAGTTTGTTAGGTTTAGACCTAGGGTTCCTTTGAATAAAGTCCATTCTTAGGAATGCATCGTCAGTCGAGTTTAGGACATTGTCTCAGATTTTGGTTTGATTGAGAGCACCGGGAATTGGGATTTGTATTTTGTCCAGGGCTGAAATTGCATTCAATGTTTCGATCAATAGGTCTATAGGCTAGAGTCCCTTTGAAATTGTTCATGGATACAAGCCTCACACACCACTTGATCTGATTTCACTACTAGCCCACACACACAAGTCTCTTGATGCACTTGCATAGCATGTAAAAGACTTGCATAAAGAAATTCATACCAAAATAAATTTAAGTAATGAAACTTATAAGAAGTTGGCTAATTCTCAAAGACGAGTCAAAACTTTTGTTGAGGGAGACTATGTAATGATTAGGTTAAGGCCTGAACGGTTTCCTCCTGGAACTGTTAGAAAGTTACATGCTAGAGGAGCTGGACCATTTAGAGTGGTGAAGAGAGTAGGATCCAATGCCTATGTGCTCGAGTTGCCTCCAGAACTAGGCATTAGCTCCACTTTCAACATTACAGACCTAGTAGAATATAGAGATCCAGCTGTGATTCCCAGTGAGGCTTTTGAACCTAATCCTGCTCTTGAGAGTGAACCCAACCCTGTGTGTCCACCAACAAACTAGCCTGTAAGGAAAGAGCAGATTGAAAAGATCCTGGATGATCAGGTTATCTCTACTCGTAATCGAAGATACCAAAGATACCTGATCCGCTGGCAAGGAAGGCCAGATTCTGATGACTCTTGGATCTCCCGAGAAGAATTACAAGAATTGGACCCAGACCTCTTGGAGAGATACCAGAGCCAACTTGATCCATACTCGACAGGGTCGAGTTCCTCCCACCTTGGGAGAATTGGTGCGGGCACCAGACTCAGAGAAGACTTCAGAGCTCCATCTGGATCTCTGATTAACCTTGCCCGAAGAATTAGGGTTTTTGGCTTGTAATAAGGGTTGACTTGATCAACTCAATTTTAGCTTGAGTCTGTATTACCTGCATTTTTATTTGGTTGAGTCATGTTGACTCAGTAGTGGACTAGGGCTTCAACCTGGGGTGTTACATTTTCTCCCAAGGCCAAGCAAGTGGGCGCCACACTCCCAGCCATATGCCTGAGTCTAGGGGGCGCCACATCTCCATCCAGCAGGCTTTGGTCCCCACACCACAGATAGCAGCTCCCTTCTCTCATGCGCCAATTGAGGAGAAATCCACCAGGGGTCCACAAATCAAGGGGGCGGCCCAAGACATTCCCAAAAGAACCAAACTATGAAAGGGAAGAAATTCTCTTGGAGAGAACTTCAAGGAGGCGCCCATTACCTGCCAAAAATACTCAAAACAAAGTTAGAAAGAGCCATAACTTGGGAAGAAAGAAAAGGAGGTATCCAAAAAGGATTGAGCCATGGAAGGAAGGAGATTTCTCTTGAAGAGCAAGGTTAGGAGGTGCCCTAGTCATTCCAACTAAAGCCAGATATAAAAGGAAACAAATTTTCTCTTGAAGGGCAAGGTTAAGAGGCACCCAAACACTTCCAGATAAGGCCAAGCATAGAAGGAAAAAAATAATTTTCTTGGAGGTCAAGACAAGGAGGCGCCACCCACTTTCCTTTTTTGAAGCCTCAATCATCTTTGGAATTATTTGGCCGGCCATATGAGTAGGGATTGATCCTACAATCCTAATTTGAAGATCCCCTCCTTTAGTCCCACATGGGAAGATGTAAAACCCTACTCTCTTGTAATGTCCTATAAATTAAAACCCCTTTGTAAGTTCTAATGAAAAAGATGAATGAAACCAAATTTTTTTTGTGAGCAAAACTTTGTGTTTTCTCTTTTCCGCACTTGCATCCAGGTGTTGAGCTCCGTGAGGGAGTAAATCCGGGTTCCCCAGGAACCTTGAGGAGGTGTGAGATCTCCAAAACCCAAACCCTAGGTTAGCCACTTCTACTCTATCACCCTAGCCGCCCACCATCCATTTCAATCCACCAAACCCTAGCCTATCCCACCTCCCACGGCCTCCCTTTCCAAGTCCAGGCCGACCACTAGCATCCGCTATAGTCCGGGTACTTCAGATCCAATGCTCTTTCCAGAGGGAGTCGAATCAGCCTTCAAGAGAATCCGGATCTCAGCGACATCAGCCTTCAAGTTCTTTGAACTGGTAAATCCTTCCCTGAGTCTCTGAATCCATCACTTGTTTTTCTTCTTCCCAGATCTTGAGTCTAGGAAAAGCCGACCCAGCCACAAGACTAGTATTGGAGGATCCATTGCGAAGATAGCCGAATCCGAGGATCCAACAATCTGCTCGAGAGAGTTCTTCCACCCAAATTCTGTGAGATCACTATTTGGTTGGTAAACCATCTCTTCTCTTTATTTCAGTCCTGTTGAAAGTTCAGAGCGAAACCCTAGGTCTGGGAGTTTCTCAACCCCCAGCGATCCGTTACTTCTGAACTACTCTGATAACTTAGCTTCTTCTAAATTGTGCTTTCAATCCTTACCTATTTTTCATCAACTTAGTTTAACTTTACTTTGAGTCGAAGCCAATTTCTGAAATATAAAAAAAAAAAAGAATTAATCTTAATTTTACTTCCACATACACTTCTTTGTTCTTTGTCCTGCATCAGATTCTTGTGAGGTGCTCTACATCTTCGACCTATCCAGACATCGGGTACATTGCTATATGAGAACTTTGACTGGTACTGGAAATGTACCAGTGCTATTGGCTTAGTGTTCTAACCTATGGGGTCACACACCATAGAGGATTTCTATATGATCTTAAGTCTAATCGATGATTGAGAATCATTTGATCTTAAGTCTAATCGATGATTGAGAATCGTTTGCCATCACCAGAAGTCAATATGATTGACTTTGTTCCAAGTGTCGACACTTGGAATTTTGCTGGTATCGACACTTGATGAAGTGTCGACACTTGGCAATTTTTATGAATCGACACTTCCTATGATGAGCAGATTTCTGGAAAGATTTTTTGGAAGGATTTTGGGACAAGTTTTGACCTGGTTTGAATTTCGAATTCAAACCAATTTTGGCTCCAAGGTTATTTGGTATGATAGTTTTATTTACCTTCTTGGGTTGGACCCATTTAGTATGGCCTTGATCCTCTCCCTCATTCTCTCTCCTCATCTCTCCTCCTTCCACTTTCTCCCCCTCCCTGTTGCCCTACAAATGAACGTCATTTCTATGGCTGCAATAGATTTTTTGAGAAAAGCTTTGAGAGAGGAAGATAGAGAAGGGTTGTGAGAGGCCTAGGTATTGGGTGTGAGAATCCTAGCATTCTAGCTAGGTCCTGGGAAGAGAGTTCACTTGGGAAAGGGTTCCAGCTCTCCTCCTAGTCTTCTTGGAAGAAGAAGATCGGCCTAATGATCTCGAAGAGCTAGCACTTTAAGGAAGTTGATCAGAGTCGAGCCCAGGTGTGGATTACCTATAGAGGCCAGACACGTGTATGGCTTGGGCGCCCTCCTCCTTCTACAGCTTTTCTCCAATATAAAGGTTTGGTACTTTTATATTTGTGTTTCTATCTTGCTTTGATGTTATGATGCATGCTATTACATTATGCTAGATCCTGTTGCGGGCAGATCGGTAGATCATTTAGATCTATCTACCGAGCCTTCCACTGTGCATGTTTTAAAATTATTTTAAAATGCATATTTTCTGCCCTGCTTTCATGAATGCTTGTTTACATATTGGTATGCTTCGTAGATGCACTTCACCTTCAGTTCTATCATGTACGCCATGACATGTACTAGACCAGATATGGCATACTCACTAGATGTAGTGAGCAGATACCAATCTGACCTAGGTGAAGCTCATTGGAAAGTGGTAAAGACTATCCTTAAGTATTTACAAAATACTAGGGACCAATGGCTGATTTATAGAGAGCCTGACTTAAAACTTGTAGGGTATACTGACTCCAGTTTTCAGTCAGATAGGGATGATAGCAAGAGTGTGTCAAGATTTAACTTTACCCTAAATGGAGGAGTGATCTGCTAGAAATGCTCCAAGCAACCTACTATGGCGGACTCAGTATGTAAAGCAGAATACATTGCAGCATCGGATGCAACAAAGGAAGCAATGTGGTTGCGAAAGTTTCTTGGAGAGCTGGGAGTGGCACCTTCCCTGAATGGTCCTATTCCGGTATATTGTGACAGCACTAGAGCATTACTCAAGCCAAAGAGCCGAAGTCACATCACCGCACAAAACACATTATGCGGTGCTATCTGAAAGAAAAGTGCCCTAAGAGCCAATCTTTATAAGGGTCTTTTTGTATACTTCCAGCTCATGTATAACATATTTTTCGTATTAATAAAGGCATTTGATTCATCATATACTGCTGTGTCATGTTTTTGTTGATTATGATGAACCCCATTAAATATGGCAATGGAATTAGGGTTATGATAAAATAATAGTGAGACCTAATTCCTATAAACCCTAATCTAGAATGTTCCTAGTCATTGGACCATCGATTCGGGGATCGATGAATCTGAAAAGACTAGCTTATCCTATGTATGCTCAGTTGACGAGGGTGGTTGATCTCATAACTACTTGTGTAGAGACACTAATACAAGGATAAGGGTATTCATCAGGGTATGAGTACATTGGACTGATCCGCACCGGGACTATCTTATGGAAGTCTTACTACTTATCAAAAGATAGATCCCAGAGTAGAAGTTGTGCATATGATCTTTAGACCTAAGGTCACCATGGTTCCTTGTACACACTAAGCCATACTTTGGTTCATACTCATTCATGCCATTGTGACATGTATGGGGTGTTCTGGGTATGGTGGAAGGTGTACGAAGGATGTGAGTGGACCAACATGGAATCGATCTTTCCTAGTAAGAGGAATTGTTATCCTAAGCAATCTCTTCGATGAGTGACTTAAGGAGCCTTTGATCAAAGCAGGATGAGATTAGAATTGATTTCTAATAATTCATCAGCTGAGTCCTCATGATCGAGATGAGATTCGATATGATTAAGTGTTAGGGTTTGAAATATATCCATACCTATCACTTAATCGGGATAATGGGAGATGGAAAGATTGAATTGCACGGTAACTTACTACCGAAGGGTACTTTGATAATTTTTACCAAATTTTTTATCTTCTAGGTAGGCATGACATATTGCTAGACATCAATCTTGTCTTATAGGTTTTCATGAACCAATTGATTTGGTTTCATGAGTCAATTTGATGTGTAATTCGAATTTGATAATTGGGTGAGCTAATTTGACCTAATTAGGTCAATCGGGTTTGATCAGATCAAATTGGCTCAAACCTAAACCTACTACTAGCTAGATGTTGAACCCAATGGGTCATACACATTAGGGAGTTGGCCTAGGAACTCAATTGACATTTTATTAGGGTCAAGGGATCCTAATTGGTTAGCTAGATTGCACACTAGCATGTGTAGGCTGACCTAATCTCCTAACCCAACTAAATTGGGTCAGAAAGGTCGCTAAATGGACTAACCAATTTATGGGAGACCTAGATTGGGTTGAGTCCTAAGTGGGATGAATTTATTATATTTTATCTGATATTTTTTGGACATTTTATGTGTCATATATGAAGAGTCCAAAAGGCATGGGACTCTTGACTCCTAAGTGACACCTCTACATTCAAAATGGTGCACAAGGACCAACTGACCTCCAATATGCAAAAAAATTATATGGTTAGAAATTAGACTTAATGCCCTTTCATATGACACCCATATTGCATATACTTTGAGTAGGTCAAAGGTATCATATGGAATGGAGAAGTTGGTGCAAAGTGAAGAGTCGCGTCTCTTCACTTTGGTGCTAATTCAAGAAAGCAGAGTCCTTCTACCTTAAGTCCTTTTGAATCATCGATGCTTCTTTTTCATAAGCCACACCCCTTGGCTTCATTTTAACTGGTAATGTTAAGTGGAAAAGGGAGAAGTCGGATAAAAAATTGGTGGGACTTGAATTAGGCGGTTGGCACATAAAGGGACATGGTGTTACAAGATAAGACTCCTTCTTAGTGAAGGATCTTATTTGATCTGTGTTTGGACAGATCAAAGGCTGATGAGAAGGCTTATCTGGCTCCTCCTCCTCTCCTATAAATAGCCATCGGTATTTGTTCCGATGGTATCATATTTTGGTTTCTTTGTTACACTCTTACATCTATCCACCATGTCTCATCCTTGTTAGGACATAGGTCTTCCTTTAAGACAAGTCTGCCATTTTAAGACAAGGATTCAGGAAGGGAATTAAGAATTGAAAGAAAGAGAGAAGAGAGATTTTGGAGAGGGTTTAGAGTGCTTTACTAGAGGGCGAAGGTCTAAGCAAGGAAGGAGAGGCTGCCGAAGGAAGAAAGTCCATCGGAAGAGTCCCAATTGATCAAGCAACCTACAAGGGAGAGGTTCCTAGGTTTGATTCCTATGTGGATCACCGTTGGAGGGCTTGCGCTTGTGAGCTTCATGGAAAGGATTGAATCTCACTGATCCAGGTATATTTTTTTGACTCCATTTATGTTTCATTAATTGGTACTGCATAAGGGGTTCTTGGGAATTAGGGTTTTCTAGCCAATTAGGGTTTCATGCTTTGAATTTTTGTTTTGAAATTCACTTCCGCATGCTGCATGATTTCCGGCACCCTGAGAGAATTCCCATCAGTGGTATCAGAGCCATCCTTGTGGCATACCAGTTATGAATCATTTTTGAAGTTTTATGAAATTCCACTATTCGAGCCGACCCGAACCCCGTTGAGTCGACCCAACCAAATTCATTTGCATGATTTATGGTTTCTTTATGAAATGACATGATATTATAATTGTATGAGATTTTGCATATTAGGGTAATATGTTTAATTTCAATTTTTATGAAATGCATGATATTATGTCAAATATGAAATTATGCATGTTGATTGAACCAAGCAACTGCTTTCAATTGGGTTAGTCACCATGGCTGTCTGATTATAGGAGCCAAATAGAGTTTAAAGGCCCTCTCCTCCCATTCAATGTGTCTCCTATGGCATGTAGGAGTGCCGCTGTGGCCATATCCCATGAAAACGTGAGGTGAAAGGTATTTTTATGTATTTATCATGCCTTGATTTGCATATTAGCTATAATATGCCTGTTTAACATAACATGTTATGTTATGATGTTATGTTATGATGATATGTTACATATTTATATATGTTAAAAGCATAGTAATCATGATATTTTAGAATGTGTTTCGAGATCACCAAAAGCCCTCATCAAAATTATATTTAGTCATAGCAAAAAACTTAGTCATGATGCAAAACCAATTAGGGTTTGATCAGCCAATTGGTGTCTAGGCAAGTGGTTCTAGAAAGGTAAAAGGAATGAGGTTTTTAATTGGTTCCATTGTTTGACCTAACCAATTTAATTGGTGTCTAAGGAAAACAACGAGGGGACCCCCTCACCCATCCCACTCACCTGGCCAATTTGGTCACATCTAAATCTTATTTCGGTAATGCTGATCGGGTTAAGTAAGCTATAATATTCCTTCCTTCATGCTAAGCCAGATTCATGTCAAGACTATGGTAGGTTTGTTGGTGCGGGCACCAGACTCAGAAAAAGACTTCAGGGCTCCATCTGGATCTCTGATTGACATTGCCCGAAGAATTAGGATTTTCTGGTTTTGTAATAAGGGTTGACTTGGTCAACTCAATTTTAGTTTGAGTCTGTATTTCCCTGCAATTTAAATTTTGTTGAGTCATGTTGACTCAATACAAGTCCTAGTAGTGGTCTAGGTCTTCTCCAAGGTGCCACATTTTCTCCCAGGACCAAGCAAGTGGGCGCCACACTCCCAGCCACACGCCAGAGTCCAGGAGGCGCCACATCTCCATCCAGTGTGCCTTGGTCCCCACACCACAAGAAAGCAGGTCCCTTCTTTCATGCACCACTTGGGGGAGAAATCCTTCAAGATACCTCAATCCAAGGAGCAGCCAACTTCTTTCCAGATAAACCCAAGCCAGGATGGCAAGAATTTTTCTTAAAGAGAGGATCAAGGAGGTGCCCCACAATGTTCCATAAAAACCCAAGTTATAAAAGGGAAGAGAGCATGTCTTGGGGAGAAAATCAAGGAGGCACCCAAAAGTTTCCTAAAGTACCAAAGCCATGAAAGGAAGAAGCCTAAACTTGTGGAGCAAGACTAGGAGGTGTCCAAAAGAGCCAAACCATGAAGGAAAAATCCTTGATTCATGGAGAGATACTAGGAGACACCCCCATAACCTACCATTTGGAGCTGATTTTCAAATTTTCTTGGAGTTTTTGGGCTGCCCACTCATGGAAGGAGTCTTGAGAAGAGAATTTGATGCCTAAAGTGTGGGTTAGTCCTATTAGTCCCACATGGGAAGTGTATGAAATTTTATTTCTTTGTTATGTCTATATATTCAACTCTATGTAACTCTTGACAAATGATGAATGAAATCAATTTCTGTGTGAGCAACTTTGTGTTTCTCTCTTCCGCACTTGTATTCAGGTGTTGAGCTCCATGAGGGAGTAAATCCGGGTTCCCTAGGAACCTTGAGGAGGTGTGAGATCTCCAACCCCAAAACCCTAGCTTAGTCCACCCATCTCTACTCCACCACCACCAAACCCTAATTTTCCATCTTCATCCCACGCCCCTCTCTTCCACATCGAAGCCGGTCACCAGCATCCAGGTTCAGATCAACTGTTTCAACTACAGAGCCAGTTCAAAGAAGAGTCAGATCAGTATCAAGATCTTCGGAACTTCTACATCCAACAATCTTCATTAAGTACTCAAGTCAGTGTCTTTCTTTGAGTTTCTGGTTCTTTTTTTTGTTCTTCTTCTTCCAGATCCTGAGTTCGAGAAGAAGGCCAACCTTGCCATAGGACTACAATCCGAGGATCCATTACGAAGATACCCCATCTCCAAGGATCCTACAATCTGCTCGAGAGTGTCCTTCAATTGAAGCAACGAGAGATATCATAGTCAGGTATAAAACCTTCTCTTCTCTCTTCGTCTGTTTCTTGAAAGAGGAGTAAACCCTAGGTTTGGGGGTTTCTCAATCCCCAGCGATCCTACTTCTGAGTTACTCTGATAATCCACTCCTTTTAATTGTGCTTTCTGTCATTTCTTAGTTTCTTTCAACATTAGTTTATCTTTCCTTTGAGTCAAAGCCGACTTCTAAAAATAAATAAATAAAAAAAATATATTAATTTTAATTTACTTCCGCATCGCATTATCTCTTTTGTTCCGCATCGTTTTTGGTATCAGAGCTTCCGTTCTGCATCATTTTTGGTATCAGAGCCCAGTCTAGGGTTTCTGTTTTGCTTGCTTGTTTTAAGTCTCTCTCCTTTTTACTTTGTCTGCTCGAAGTAGACTCCCCAGGGCGTTCGGTCCTAGGAACGAAGTGAGGTGCAAACCTCCTCTTCCCATTCCACGGGGTGTTCCTAGGGCGTGTAGGGGATCCGTTGGGTTACAACTTCGTAGCAGGAATTGTAAACGGGGGAAGCACCCTATTTTTAGTCCGTAACTATTTTGTTGCAGGAATTGTTTCTTAGTGCAGATAACTCCGAATTGCATGATTTTTATTTTTCTGGAACCAGTATAATTGAAGCTATTTTACATAATTTTCCTGTGATTTATTAGTTTCCATGAAATTTCTGAGAGTTAAATTACTGTAACTCTATTTTTGTGTTCTGCAATTCAATTATCTTGAGTGAACATCTCCTAACTCATCCTAAGGACTTTTGAGCATCTAAGATAAGGGGAGGAGTTGATAACCTCTCCTTAGCCCACAACCACCACCCCCTCATTCGATCCTAAGCCTAACTTTAAAATTTATTAGACTTAATTTGCCCTAGTGGGCTAGGGACACCAACAAGTCGGGTCTAGGCTAATGTTGAGTCAGTTTGTCTAGTTACTCTGTGTGTGCTTTGTACTCAGTGTCTAGAATGGTGGTTCAGGGATTCTATCCCGAAGGGCTTGTGTGTTGGTCCGCCTACCTGGCCAATCACTGATTGGTGTCTAGGATTGGCAATTAGGGACCTAACACTCCCCTTACACCTGCCTGGCTGAGTCCCGAGTTACTACAGACTAGCTTGCCACTCTGATTGGGCATCTAGTTTGGACTCTAGGTCTAGTGAGCCAGTAGTTGCTTTAGTCTAGTCACATTCTGTGTGCTTGCTTGCATCATCATGTCCACCCGGAACGGAGTACCCTCCCAACCTGGTCAAACCTAACCTGATTTAGAGGCCATGATTAGAACTCTTACCGAAAGTATGACCAAATTGAGTCAGGATATGAATGAGGATTTTGCCCAGTTTAGAGACCGATCCCAGGGACTTGAGAAACGTAGACATCAAAATTGGGCCCCTGATCCAAAATTTAATAGGCCCCAACCTCACCCATGCCAGGAGCCTAGGAGGACCTTATACCGTGATCCCGAGCATAACCCTAGGAGCCTATATCCGTACTTGGTTGACTCAGAAAAGGGACCTGTTAGGAACACCGAACCTTATGCACCCACTTTTGATGGAAGACAAGAGACATATATTAAGTGGGAAGAACAAATGGATCGGTATTTTGAGTGCATTAACATATCGAAATTAGGACAAATTAGGTTGGCCAAAACCAAGTTCACCAAACATGCTAGGTCGCATTGGTATGCTATTGAGCATGAGTGTTATCAAAGAAAAGAGAAAATATATACTTTGAGAGATATGAGAAGTAAGTTGAGAGATAGGTACCTAGGTAGATCCTATGAGAAAAGACTTTTAGACCAATGGTACCAATTGCGACAAGGTAATAGGCCTGTGTCTAAATATATCGAGGACTTCCAGTGGTACGACATGAAATGCAATACCATTAAGACCGAAGCTCAGATCACATCGAGGTTTAGGGTTGGGTTACACCCAGACATTTATAGGAAGCTATGCCTTGAAATAACCAATAAGTTAGACAGAACCTACCAAGAAGCCCAAGACTATGAGTGGTCTTTAAGATATAACCAATCAAGTACTTTGGACTTAAAGCCAACCTCTACCAACTTGAGTCAAGTTCTGATTGATCCGACACCCGTAGTGAACCAGACTTTTGTTTGCCAATTCCCACTTATGTCACCTCTTGACCAGAAGGATAACACTGAGAAGGAGTTAGGCATGGCCATCCCAAAATTAGTTGACCTGACCAGAGCCGTACTTAAAGAGGAATCAAAGGAGAATAGATTAGAACATTTCAGTGAGATTGAGGAAGAAATATATGAGCCTGACATAAGTTTGATAGATGAATATGAAGAAGAAGAATTTGAGGATATCTCTCCCGATAATTCAATTAACCAACTCCTACCTAATGGGGTTATTGAGGGGACCCCTGCCACTCAAGGAATTCAGGAGCTAACCCTAAGAGAAGACCCTTTTAAGGAAGTTCAGGAAGAGGAAATTACACCAAATGAAAGTTTAAGTGAGAATACCCCTGAACTCATTGAGGAATCCAAAGAAGACACCCCTGAGTCAAATCTGGTAGAGAAGTGTGAAGAAGGAAGGGGTTCACAAGAATTGCCCATTGAGAAGGTCCAAGAACAAGAAAAAGACAGTAGCTTAGAGGACTTTTTTGATAAACATTCCAAAGACCTTCCTGATAACCTTCCACCTTCTAGGAGCACCCAGCCTACCCTAGAACTTGTACTTGTAGACCCTCCTAGAGCAAATCATGAGGTTTGGATGAGTGCACCTATAAAACAATGTCCTCATTTTAAGGTCATCCTAAATAACCAAGGTTTGTTTCTTGTTTCTGATAAGCCACCTCAAAACTCTGATTCTTATTTCCTACCCTTCCTTGAATCTTCTCATGTTTCTAGAGCTATGGGGTTACACTTTACTGAGATCTCTAGGTTGCAAGACTCCTTAGAACCTATTAGGTTTGCCACCTACTTCTGGAAGACCTTATGGCACCTACTAGGCATCCATAATAAGTTTTCATGCTCTGCATGCCCTCCTTCGACCCAAGGTCAAACCTAGAGAGCCTTAGTTTGTTAGGTTTAGACCTAGGGTTCCTTTGGAATAAAGTCCATTCTTTAGGAATGCGTCGTCAGTCTAGTTTAGTTTTTCTTGACCCTTTACTAGGCTTTGGCTCAGATTTTGGTTTGATTGAGAGCACCAGGAATTGGGATTTGTATTTTGTCCAGGACTAAATTTGCATATAATGTTTCGATCAATAGGTCTATAGGCTAGAGTCCCTTTGAAATTGTTCATAGATACAAGCCTCACACACCACTTGATCTGATTTCACTATTAGTCCACACACACAAGTCTCTTGATGCACTTGCATAGCATGTAAAGGACTTGCATAAAGAAATTCATGCCAAAATAAATTTAAGTAATGAAACTTATAAGAAGTTGGCTAATTCTCAAAGGCGAGTCAAAACTTTTGTTGAGGGAGACTATGTAATGATTAGGTTAAGGCCTGAACGATTTCCTCCTGGAACTGTTAGAAAGTTACATGCTAGAGGAGCTGGACCATTTAGAGTGGTGAAGAGAGTAGGGTCCAATGCCTATGTGCTCGAGTTGCCTTCAGAACTAGGCATTAGCTCCACATTCAACATTACAGACCTAGTAGAGTATAGAGAGCCATCTGTGATTCCCAGTGAGCCTTTTTTTAGCCTAATCCTGCTCTTGGAGTGAACCCAACCCTGTGTGTCCACCAACAAACTGGCCTGTGAGGAAAGAGCAGATTGAAAAGATCCTGGATGATCAGGTTATCTCTACTCGTAATCGAGGATACCAAAGATACCTGGTCCGTTGGCAAGGAAGGCCAGATTCTGATAACTCTTGGATCTCCCGAGAAGAATTACAAGAATTGGACCCAGACCTCTTGGAGAGATACCAGAGCTAGCTTGATCCATACTCGACAGGGTCAAGTTCCTCCCATCCCGGGAGAATTGGTGTGGGCACCAGACTCAGGAAAAGACTTCAGGGCTCCATCTGGATCTCTGATTGACATTGCCCGAAGAATTAGGATTTTCTGGTTTTGTAATAAGGGTTGACTTGGTCAACTCAATTTTAGTTTGAGTCTGTATTTCCCTGCAATTTAAATTTTGTTGAGTCATGTTGACTCAATACAAGTCCTAGTAGTGGTCTAGGTCTTCTCCAAGGTGCCACATTTTCTCCCAGGACCAAGCAAGTGGGCACCACACTCCCAGCCACACGCCAGAGTCCAGGAGGCGCCACATCTCCATCCAGTGTGCCTTGGTCCCAACACCACAAGAAAGCAGGTCCCTTCTTTCATGCACCACTTGGGGGAGAAATCCATCAAGATACCTCAATCCAAGGAGGAGCCAACTTCTTTCCAGATAAACCCAAGCCAGGATGGCAAGAATTTTTCTTAAAGAGAGGATCAAGGAGGTGCCCCACAATGTTCCATAAAAACCCAAGTTATAAAAGGGAAGAGAGCATGTCTTGGGGAGAAAATCAAGGAGGCACCCAAAAGTTTCCTAAAGTGCCAAAGCCATGAAAGGAAGAAGCCTAAACTTGTGGAGCAAGACTAGAAGGTGTCCAAAAGAGCCAAACCATGAAGGAAAAATCCTTGATTCATGGAGAGATACTAGGAGACACCCCCATAACCTACCATTTGGAGCTGATTTTCAAATTTTCTTGGAGTTTTTGGGCTGCCCACTCATGGAAGGAGTCTTGAGAAGAGAATTTGATGCCTAAAGTATGGGTTAGTCCTATTAGTCCCACATGGGAAGTGTATAAAATTTTATTTTTTTGTTATGTCTATATATTCAACTCTATGTAACTCTTGACAAATGATGAATGAAATCAATTTCTGTGTGAGCAACTTTGTGTTTCTCTCTTCCGCACTTGTATTCAGGTGTTGAGCTCCGTGAGGGAGTAAATCCGGGTTCCCTAGGAACCTTGAGGAGGTGTGAGATCTCCAACCCCAAAACCCTAGCTTAGTCCACCCATCTCTACTCCACCACCACCAAACCCTAATTTTCCATCTTCATCCCACGCCCCTCTCTTCCACATCGAAGCCGGTCACCAGCATCCAGGTTCAGATCAACTGTTTCAACTACAGAGCCAGTTCAAAGGAGAGTCAGATCAGTATCAAGATCTCCGGAACTTCTACATCCAACAATCTTCATTAAGTACTCAGGTCAGTGTCTTTCTTTGAGTTTCTGGTTCTTTTTTTTGTTCTTCTTCTTCCAGATCCTGAGTTTGAGAAGAAGGCCAACCTTGCCATAGGACTACAATCCGAGGATCCATTACGAAGATACCCCATCTCCAAGGATCCTACAATCTGCTCGAGAGTGTCCTTCAATTGAAGCAATGAGAGATATCACAGTCAGGTATAAAACCTTCTCTTCTCTCTTCGTCTGTTTCTTGAAAGAGGAGTAAACCCTAGGTCTGGGGGTTTCTCAATCCCCAACGATCCTACTTCTGAGTTACTCTGATAATCCACTCCTTTTAATTATGCTTTCTGTCATTTCTTAGTTTCTTTCAACATTAGTTTATCTTTCCTTTGAGTCAAAGTCGACTTCTGAAAATAAATAAATAAAAAAAATACATTAATTTTAATTTACTTCCGCATCGCATCATCTCTTTTGTTCCGCATCATTTTTGGTATCAGAGCTTCCGTTCTGCATCATTTGTTGTGTGACACAAGGCCTATTATAGGGTTTGATTTGAAATTTGTCTCGGTGCACTTAGTGCTTTATGGCATGATTGGAGTTGTTGCTTTGTTGTGTGACACAAGGGCAACAATGTTCAATCATGGCTTTATAAAAATGAAGGGTTTGACTAAACCAAGTCATTATAGTTTGTTGTGTGACACAAGGCTATAAGTGTCTTAGAGGCAAAGATAATTATTGAGAATTGCATGGGTTGCAATTGGAAAGGTTATCCTACCTTTGAACTCATTAGTGTTTGTTGTGTGACACAAGGCACTAATGAGGGATTAGGATCTCAACCCCACTAAGGAAACTAGGAAGGTTTCTCGCTTACCATAGTTAAGGGTTATGGTATTCGAATAAAATAGTGAAAGACATAATTAAATATAAAGTCTTTATCTAGTTATGTATATCATCATTGAGTGGTCTACTAATATTGTTCTTTAATTAAATATAGAACATTTATCTTTAATGGCTTCAAACTTATCACTGAGGGGCATCTTAGATGCCAACAATTTAATTGGTCCAAATTATGTGGACTGGTTGAGGAACCTCAGGATTGTTTTAACTCGGGAGAAGCTTTCATATATACTTAATTCTCCAAATCTAGTGGAGATAGGAGAGGATGCATCAGAGGAGGAAATTGCCACACACAGAATGTGGCAAAATGACAGTACAACTGTCAAGTGCATCATGTTGGCCTTGATGAGCAACGAGCTCCAAAGGCAACATGAAGGTATGGAACCTCAATCCATATTACTTAATCTAAAGGAGCTTTATGGAGAGCAAAGTAGGGTTGCCCGATATGAAATATCGAAGCAGTTATTCCGAGCAAGGATGAGTGAGGGTTTACTTGTGCAAACCCATGTGGTAAAAATGATTGACTTGATCACTCGATTGGGTCAATTAGGGTTTGTTATTGATGGTGAACTCAATCAAGACTTGATCCTGCAGTCACTCCCAAATTTCTTCTCTCAGTTTGTTCTTAACTACCATATGAACAAATTGAATACTTCATTTCCAGAGCTGCTTAACATGCTTAAGATAGCTAAGAGCCACTATAAAGGAGATAAGGCTCAGGTGCTTCTTATAGATAGAAAGAAGCAAGCAATGAAGAAGGGTATGAAGAGAAAATTCAACCCTAAGAAGAGCATCTAGAAGAAGAACAAGAAAGTTAAGAAGGCTGATGGAGCCTGTTTCCATTGTGGCAAGACTGGGCATTGGAAGAAGAACTACAAGGTTTACCTTGTAAATGTGAAGCAAGATGCAAGTGGTGCATCTAAAGGTTTGTACATAATATAAACTAATTTATCATTGAGTGCTTCCATTTCTAATTCATGGGTATTGGATACTGCATGTGGATCTCACATATACAATTTATTGCATGGACTCCATAGAATTAAAAACCTAAAGAAATAATGACAATGTCACATATCTCTGGCACTACCGATTGGGTCATATCAGTGAGTCAAGGTTAAACAAGCTAGTCAAAGATAATTACTTTGACTCTGATGATTTCCAATAATTAGGAACTTGTGAATCTTGTCTCAAAGAAAAAATGATAAAGTCTCCATTCACTTGACATGGAGAGAGGGCAACTGAATTATTAGGTCTAATACATACTGATGTATGTGTACCTATGTCAACTCAGGCCAGAGGAGGATATTCTTATTTCATCACTTTTATTGATGATTTATCAAGGTTCGGTCATATGTATCTTTTAAAACACAAGTCCGAAGCCTTTGATAAGTTTAAAGAATATGAAAGTATGGTTGAAAAATAAACTGGATTTAGTATTAAAGCTCTTCGGTCTGATCGAGAGGGTGAATAGTTATCTGGTGAGTTTCTAAACCATCTCAACGACAAAGGAATTATATCTAAATAGACCCCTCCTTATACACCCCAGTTAAATGGAGTGGCAGAAAGGAGAAATCGCATCTTGTTATACATGGTGAGGTTGATGATGAGCTTCACAGATCTTCCTACTTCCTTTTGGGGATATGCCATAGATATTGCTGCATACATGTTAAACAGGGTTCCATCTAAATCAATGAATAGCACTCCATATGAATTATGGAATGGCAAAAGACCAAATCTTAAGTATTTGAAGATTTGTGGTTGCTATGCTTATGTCAAGAATACCTTTGGACATAAGCTAAGTGCAAGGGTTGATAAATGCAGGTTTGTTGGTTATTCAAAAGAGGGTGTTGGATACCTCTTTTATAATGCTGCTGAACAAAAGATAATTATCAGTAGGCATGCTACATTCTTGGAACAAGAGTTTATCGAAGAAGGATGTAGTGATTCTTCACTTGAGTTATGTAAAGAATAGAACCAACAAACCAGTGAGCCTTCAAGAGAAGTTCCTCAACTAGAGGTTCTTGTGGATCAAGAACAACTACAATACACACTTCCTCTTCGAAGGTTAGAAAGGGTGCGGGGAGCACCTCTCAGATATGGTTTTATTATTGGGGATGACAATGAAGTCAGTATTATACAAGATGATGATCCTATGACCTATTCAGAAGCTGTCAAGGGTAGAGACTCTGACAAGTGGCTTGGTGCCATGAAAACTTACTACTGAAGGGTACTTTGGTAATTTTTACCAAATTCCTTATCTTCTAGGTAGGCATGACACATTGCTAGACATCAATCTTGTCTTGTAGGTTTTCATGAACCAATTGATTTGGTTTCATGAGTCAATTCAATGTGTGATTCAAATTTGATAATTAGGTGAGCCAATTTGACCTAATTAGGTCAATTGGGTTTGATCAGATAGAATTGGCTCAAACCTAAACCTACTACTAGCTAGATGTGGAACCCGATGGGTTTTACACATTAGGGAGTTGGCCTAGGAACTCAATGGATATTTTATTAGGGTCAAGGGATCCTAATTGGTTAGCTAGATTGCACACTAGCATGTGTAGGCTGACCTAATCTCCTAACCTAATTGAATTGGGTCTGAAAGGTTGCTAAATGGACTAAACAATTTATGAGAGACTCAGATTGGGTTGAGTCCTAAGTGATATGAATTTATCAGATTTTATCTTATATTTTTTGGATATTTTATGCACCATATATGAAGAGTCCAGAAGGCATGGGACTCTTGATGCCTAAGTGACACCTCTGCATTCATATGGGCGCACAAGGACCAATTGACCTCCAATATGAAAACAAATTACATGGTTGAAAAGTAGACTTAATTCCCTTACATATGACACCCATATTGCATATACTTTGACTAGGTCAAAGATATCATATGGCATGGAGAAATTGGTGCAAAGTGAAGAGTCGCGTCTCTTCACTTTGGCGCTAATTCAAGTTAGCAAAGTCCTTCTGCTTTAAGTCCTTTTGAATCACCGATGCTTCTCATTCATAAGTCATGTCCCTTGGCTTCATTTTAACTGGTAATTTCAAGTGGCAAAGGGAGAAGTCGGATAAAATATTGAAGGGACTTGAATTAGGCGGTTGGCTTATAAAGGGACATGGTGTTTCAAGATAAGACTCCTTCTTAGTGAAGGGTCTTATTTGATCTGTGTTTGGACAGATCAAAAGCTGATGAGAAGGCTTATCTAGAACCTCCCCCTCTCTTATAAATAGCCATCGGTATTTGTTCCGATGGTATCATATTTTGATTTATTTCTTACACTCTTAGATCTATCGACCTTGTCTCTTCCTTCCCTTGTTAGGACATAGGTCTTCCTTTAAGACAAGTCTACCATTTTAAGACAAGGATTTAGAAAGCTAATCAAGAAGTGATAGAAAGAGAGAAGAGAGATTTTGGAGAGGGCTTAGAGTGCTCCACTTGAGGGTGAAGGTCTAAGCAAGGAAGGAGAGGCTGCCGAAGGAAGAATGTCCATTGGAAGAGTCCTAATTGATCAAGCAACCTACAAGGGAGAGGTTCCTAGGTTTGATTCCTGTGTCGATCATCGTTAGAGGGCTTGCACTTGTGAGCCTCGTGGAAAGGATTGGGTTTTAGCGATCCAGGTATATTTTTCTGACTCCATTTATGTTTCATTAATTGGTATTGCATAAGGGGTTCTTGAGAGTTAGGGTTTTCTAGCCAATTTGGGTTTCATGCTTTGAATTTTTGTTTTTAAATTCACTTCTGCATGCTACATGATTCCCGGCACCCTTAGGGAATTACCATCACTATCACCTTGTACGAGAGATCATGGAACGAGGTGACATTGACCTTCAGAAGATCAATGGAGAGGAGAACTTGGCCGACCCCTTTACTAAAGCTGTCGGAGTTCAAGAGTTCGATAGTTGTATATGGAAAATGGTAATAAGATTCTGTATTGATTAGCTTTAGTCCAAGTGAAAGTTGTTGGAAATTGTGTCCCAAAGCCAATCATCTAAATTGTAGATGGTTGTGCTATTTTGTAATTGTATATGAATTTCTTAATGAATAAAAGTTATTCTTTTGGCTGTTCATCACATATGCATTTTCCTGAAAAGAACTCTTGTATGATGGAGTCCTTAGAACTACATTATATTTGATATAGAGAAGATATATCGAGTAGTTCTTAAACTAGTTCATAACCAAAGGATACATTTTTATAGGATGGCGATGTTTCAAGTGTAGGTTATTGTTGTTGCCTAGTAAGCAACCTAAGAGGGGGGTGAATTGGGTTTCTAAAAATTACTTGCAAGAATATATGCCAATACAAAAATAAAATCAAGTGCTAGTATGAGGTGAAATAGTATGCTCTTGAAGAGTATGCAACCAAAATATAATTGCAACAAATATAAGAGTAAGAAAAGAAAGCTAGAAACAATCACAAATACAAGCCAACTATAATGGTTCGGTGCTTTCCAATGTACCTACATCCATTCTCCAAAGTCCACTTGAGAATTCACTATAATCTCTCATGACTACAGTCGATTATATTTTTGGGCTCACTAATCAAAATCCCTTTTGGTTTTTACAAGGCTCACCAAAAGAAATCTCTTGGTTTTCAAAGACTAACCAAAAATCTCCTTAGTTTTCAACTAGGCTTACCAAAAACCTCCTTGGTTTTCAACTAGGCTAACCAATAACCTCCTTGATTTTCAAATAGGCTAACCAATAACCTCCTTGGTTTTCAAATAGGCTAACTAATAACCTCTTTAGTTTTGTTCTTAGGCTCACCAAAAACTTTTATGACAAAGATATGAGATAAATTAAAGCAACAAGAAAAGCTTTCTAATGAAAAGCTGATATCTCTTTGAAGCTCAAAGAAGTTGCTTGTCTTGAACTTGATGAAGCCTCAATCAATACTCAAAGATGTTGGACTTGAATGCTTTTTGATAGCTTTGAATGCTTGGAAACTTTTTTTTGCTTGAAGGTAGTTGCTCTCAATGAATGGGAGTGAATGCACTTGCTTCTCTTTCTTTTTCTTATTCTTTTCTTATCCTCTTGTATTCCAATTTAATTTGAATCACATAAATACCATCCTAAGGCCTCAAGATCAGTTTATGACAGTTAGACATGAAAAACTAGTTATTGGGAGCCAAGAGGGCCAAGTTCTGTGTTTGAAAAACTAGCCATTACTATTTTCAAAACTCCAAGTATCGATACTTCAAGCTGCGAGTCGACACAAAGAGTTGACACTTAAGTCCCATGAGTCAACATCTAGTTTAAAATTTTTTTTTAAAGCTCTCTGAAATTCTTAGGTGAGTCGACACTTCTTCAGGTGAGTCGATACTTAAGTTGATACTTAACATCCATGAGTCAACACTTCAGGCAAGTCTTCAACTTCAGCATGTTCTATAAGAAATTTTTCTCAGGTCTTGAGTTGATCCTTGAGTCAACACCTTGAGTTGATACTTAAATGGCATGAGTCAATACTTTAGCCATGCCATCTGAAACTCTTTCTGCGTACCGACTTGAGTCGATACTTGCATTGCCGGGAGTCGATACTTTCACTGCCAAGAGTCAACACTTGAACTATAAGTCGACATTTGCTGAGATTTCTTTAAAAATCACCGAACTTCTGCTGAAACCTTTTTGTGCTGAACTCTTTAAGTCCTTTCAAGCATTTTTCAAGTACTTAAGTCTATTTATAACTGATCTTCATCCATACAAATGGCTTCTTCATCATTTGACAAGCAATCCAATTTAGTTATTTTGATGAGTACCTTTTTCTATTAAACACACTTCAAGGAACATGTTAGTACTTAACTTATACTTAAGTATTTTACTTATCATCAAAATCAATAACAGAGTCAACAATCTTCCCCTTTTTGATGATGACAAAATCTTTAAGTATAATTCATATTGTAAGCTCATAAAAGAATTTTCAATTTGCATAAAGCTTATTGCATTTTCTATTGTAGTAAAGAAATTAAGTCTAAAAGCTCATTTGAATTGAATTAGAACTATAAGAGTTTTAGAGTTAAAAATAATTTCATGTATCATGATACTCTACATGAGTATCAGAGATAAAACATGCTTTAAGATAAGAAAGTCATCATAGAGCAATAGTGAATGTAATCAAAAAGAAAGTTTTGAATAAAAGATTGAAGAGTAAAAATACTCCCCCTTAAAAGATGATTCAAAAAACTAGTTTTCAATGAGTTTTCATAAACGAAAAGTTGAATTTAAAGATTTGAGCAAACTAATTTACACAAAATAGCAAAGGAAGGATTACTCCCCCTCACTCGTTGCACTTTTCTTTCTTTCTTTTTTTTTACATTCAATTTTCTCTCATTGCTAACTCTTATACAAATCTCTCTCTTTTACTTATTACATTCATTTTTTTTTACATTCAATTTTCTCTCATTGCTAACTCTTATACAAATCTCTCTTTTTTACTTATTACATTCAATTTTCTCTCATATTACTCACTTAATTATCTCTCTTTTTGTCAACATAAAAAAGGTTAGAGCAGAGGGAAAGATGAAATCATCATAGAAATTTAGCAATACAATTCAAGGATAAAACATTGATATATATAAAAAGATTTGATTCATTAAAGTATATTTCGTACATTGATACAAGTAAAAATACAAGATAGTAAGCAAACATAAAAACATACAAGAGTGCTAAAATATAAGCTATCTAAGCATAAAGACTATCCTAAGTAGATTCCTAGTCATCCAAGGATCTAATCTCGATCAGTGTAGTATCAGTAGAAGAACGAGATAGAGGCCACATGAATTGAAGATCAGCAAGATGGGTCCTGGTCAGTCTCGACATGCCATGACGTCCTCATCCTTTACATCTAACATAAGTCCTGCCTCTAGCTGGTGCGAAAGAGGTAAAAGCTATGTCAGCAACAGGAATTACACTGGCCAAAATGGTAGTATCAAGAACAGTATGAAGGGGGGTATGATCAAAGATGGGTCCTGAGTCAAGGGGGTGGAAACCAGGGGTACAGAATCCTAGTTCCCTGATAAGAGAGGATGTATGCAAAGATAGAGAATGAATGATAGGAGTATCAAAAGCTGATAGTATGATAGGAGTAGGTGCATGAATGGAAGTAGGATGTGGATCAGATTTGGAAGGTGAGGATGATAGGATCAGAGTCTGAAAAGATGATCCAGATGGGTCAGGAATAGGACTCCTAGGAAGGTTAGCTGCTGCCTCTAGCGCTAGCTCTGTCATCAGATCATCAAACTCAAACTCAGCAGAGTCAGTCTCATCATTATCCAAATCCAGTCTTGGAGTTGGTGGTGCTGGAGGTGAATCAACTAGAGCTGAAGGTGCAGGAGCTTTGCCTAAAGAAGGTCTAGCCAAAGCAGACAAAATGGTAGAGATGCCATCACTCAGTCCTCAATGGCTCTCCCTCATCACCATATGAGTATTATCAACTCGCTGATGAATGATCATCACCTTAGTCTCAATGTGAGTGACCTTATCCTCTAGGCTGTCTGAAGCTCCAGGGATTCTGTCTATGCTGGCTCAGGCTGAGGAGCTTGCTCGTGTTGTGCTGAAGGCTCGGGCTGTGTCTCAGATGTCTCTCTGTGAATCTCAGATGGCCCTGCCTCTCTTGAAAAGATATGCTCCTCCTTCTCTAACTCATCATTTCTGTCAATGACTTGTTCAGATATGCATTATCTCCACTGGCTTCTAACAAGCTGCTATCCCATCCAGTGCAGTGATCTGATGTCATAGACATCTATATGTAATAGCTGCCTGTAGGGCTCATCATCCATGACCACTCCATAATCTCTAAATAGTATGTCAAACCCATCCCATAGGGTAGACACAATCTCTGACTGATCGATGCTTCGGTCAACTGGTGTACCATAAGTACCGGGAGGCATATTGGAGTGTGCTATACTAAAGATACTATCACCAGAAGCTCGCACTCTATAATGAAGTTGAATTGGCCAGTCTTCGATAGAAGGATTCGAGCAACTATATGGTGCAGCAACCTTATTTCAGGCATCTACCTCGATGCTACAATAGTGGCTCCCTCAGGAAGATCATCTGTCTCAAAGATGCATTGGAGTCCACTGATCCTATCAACTAGATCATCCACAACTGATCCTCTCATGGGAATGTCCCATACTCTGCTCAAAATCTTTGCTGATACAGGAACATCTCTGCCTCGAACATAAGCAATCAAGCCATCACTATCTCGGGCAAGCTATCCATAAAACTCTCTAATCAGTCCCGAGTAGAGTCTCTCTGATAATGAACAGAATGAAGCCAAACCTACATCTCTCAGTCACTGGCCTATCCTGAAGTGTTACTGATCTATGAAATCGAAGTCCACTCGGTGACCATCGATAATAGTCTTCGATCGCATTCTGTTTGCTGCAGAAACTGGGGGTCTAGCAGGAATATCATGCTCAACCGCTGCACTGGCCTCGAGCCTTGCTTTAGTTCTCCTTTCTTCCTCCTGAATGGATGGTCTTGGATGCCAGACAACTGCTTCCTAGGCCCCATTCCAAGAATACAAGATGGAAATGCAAGAAGGAAAGAAACCTAGGGTTTCTACGGTAGAAACACAGTGAAATGGAATGAAGAACAGTGGAAATAGGAGAATGAACAGTGAAAAACTGAAAAGAACCTGTCCCAATCAAAAAATTGGTCGATTGAATCCAAGATTGGAGGGAAGAAAATGATGGTGTGTCTGCTCGAACTGGAGTGAGAAAACTAAAAAAAACTATTCATTTTCCCTATTTTAGGTCGATCTGTCATAGTTCAAGTGTCGACTCACGACATAGAGTCAAGTGTCGACACTTCCAAGTGTTGACACTTCTAGGTGTCTACACTTCCAAGTATCGACACTTTGACTTAAAATTGAAAAAAATGAAAAAAGGATCAATGATAAAAATAGGAAGAATTTTAAGGAATTTGAACAATATTAAAAAGCAATTTTGATCAAACAAGGGTCAAAGATTATGAACAGTTGGAAATTTCAAACAAACGGGTTGATGATCCCAAGTTCTCTACTAATCATACTGAACCAATCTTCTTGGAGAGGCTTAGTCAATATGTCAGCTAGTTGTATTTCAGTACTAACAAATTCAAGAATAATATCATTATTTTCAACATGATTTCTAATCAAATGATGCCTAATTTCAATATACTTACTTCTAGAGTGCTGAATAAAATTTTTAGTTAAGTTTATAGCATTAGTATTATCACATCTTATGGGTGTCTTAATTAGTTTGATTCCAAACTCTTCAAGTTGTTGCTTAATCCACAAGATTTGAGCACAACAACTTCCTAGTGCAATATACTCAGCCTCAACTATAGATAGTGCAACTGAAGTTTGTTTTTTGCTAAACCAAGAGATTAAGTTAACTCCAAGAAATTGGCAAGTTCCATTTGTGCTTTTTCTATCTAATTTATGTCCAACAAAATCAGCATCAGAATATCCAATTAAATCAATATATGAATCTCTAGAATACCATAAACCAATATCAATTATACAAATACTAAACATGATATTTGGTCCACTAGCAGTCAAATATAATAAATAGCTAATCATTTCTCTATATAATTTTTGATCAATTGATTTACTATGTTCATCCTTATCAAGTTTACAAGAGGGGCTCATAGGTTTACCTATCGATCTGGTAGTCTCTATCCCAAACTTCTTTAAGATTTCTTTTGTATACTTAGCTAGGTTGATGAAGATTTCATCTTTGGTTTGCTTGGTTTGGAGTCCGAGAAAAAATTTGAGTTCTCCCATCATGCTCATTTCAAACTCTCCATGTATAAGCTTGGCAAACTCTTGACATAGAAGTTCATTAGTAGCATCGAATATAATGTCAACATATATTTGTACTACTAATAAATCATTAATTTTCTTTTTTAGAAATAATGTAGTGTCAACATGGCCTCCAGAAAAATTATTTTTAATTAAAAACTTGCTGAGTCTTTCATACCATGCTCGGGGTGCTTGTTTTAAATCATAAAGTACTTTGTGCAGTTTAAAAACATGATCAGGATATGCATGATTTTCAAATCCTGGTGGTTGTTCAACAAATACTTCTTCGATAATAAAACCATTTAGAAAAGTACTTTTAACATCCATTTGAAATAATTTGAAGTTCATAAAATATGCAAATTCTAAAAGTAATCTAATTGCCTCAAGTCTAGCAATAGAAGTAAAGGTTTCATCAAAATCAATCCCTTCTTCCTGATTGTAGCCTTTGGCAACTAGCCTAGCTTTATTTCTAGTTACAATACCATTTTCATCCAATTTATTCATAAATACCCATTTTGTACTAATAATTGGAAATATTAGATGGTCTTTCTATTAGTGTCCAAACATTATTTCTTTCAAACCGATTTAATTTTTCTTGCATGGCGTTAATCCAATTAGGATCTTTTTCAGCATTTTCAAAATATTTTGAATCAACTTGAGAAACAAAAGCAATATAATCACATTTATTTCTAATTGAAGATCTTGTTCTTACCCCCTTTGATGGATCACCTATTATTAACTCCTTAGGATGTCCATAAGCATACCTCCACTCCTTGGGTAGATCTTGATGCTTTGGTGTGGACTATATGGCTTCTTCTCTTTCAGTCTTGTCTTGATATTATTCACTTTGTTGAGAAGGTTGATCATCCAATGTCAGCTTCTTTAACTTTCAGCACCTGCACATGCATCATAAGTATCCTCTTTTCTATAGGATTTGTTAGCAAATTCTTCAAAGATTACATGTACAGACTCTTCTACTACTAAGGTTCTCTTTTAAAAACTCTGTAAGCCCTGCTTGATGTAGAGTATCCTAAAAAGATACCTTCATCAAACTTTATCAAATTTTTCTAAATTATCCTTACCATTATTCATGATAAAGCATTTACAACCAAAAACATGAAAATACTTTAAAGTTGGTTTTCTTTGATTCCAAAGCTCATAAGGAGCTTTCTTTAAAATCGGACAAATTAAAACATGATTTAAAATATAACAAGCAGTATTAACTACTTCAGTCCAAAAATATCGTGGAAATCATTTTCACAAAGCATAGTGCATGCTATTTTTTCTAAAGTATGATTTTTCCTTTCTATAATCCCATTCTATTGATATGTCCTAGGTGTAGAAAAATTGTGTTCAATTTCTTTTTCATTATAAAAGTTTTCAAAATCCTGATTTTCAAATTTAGAACCATGATTACTATGAATGCAAATAACTGAAGTACCTTTTTCATTTGAAACGTTTCGGTAAAACTTCATAAATGCTGAAAATGATTCATCTTTGTGAGCAAGAAATAAAACCCATATAAATTATAAAAAATCATCCACTCTAACTAATCCATATCTCTTACCTTCTAGGCTAGATATCCTAGTTGGTCCAAAGAGATCCATATGGAGTAGTTCTAATGGCCTCGAAGTTGTAACAAAATCTTTAAGTTTAAAAGATGTTTTTACTTATTTTCCAAATTGGCATGCTTCACAAATTTTATCTTTCTCATAACTAAGTTTCGGTAAATCTCTTACTAAATCATTTTTGTAAAGTTTTGATAGTACAAACATGCTTTCATGACCTAATCTATGATGCCAAAGCCAACTAGTCTCATTAATAGTGGAATTCATTGCAACCAGGCATTCTTTATTAGGCAAAGATAGATTATCTAAGTCAACAGGATAGATATTACCATGCCTTTTTTCAATGAATTTCACTCTAATTTTATCAGGACTAGCAATCATGCAAAAAGATGATTCGAAAATAACTTGAAAATCTTTATCATAAAATTGGCTAATACTAAGAAGATTATGCTTTAAACCTTCAACTAAAAGAACATTATCAATCCAAGTAAAAGAGGAGATATGAACCTTACCAATACCAATGATTTTTTCTTTACCATTATCACCAAAGGTTACACTCCCTCCATTTATTGCTTCAAAAAAGGTGAATTACTTCACATCTCCTGTCATGTGCCTTGAGCAACCACTATCAAGATACCACAATCTTTTATTTTTATTGGTTGTAAGACACACCTGCAAAATAAATTAAGTTTTATTTTTAAGTACCTAAGCCAACTTGGGTCCTTTAGGGTTAGTTTTAAAAGTGGTTCCTTTTGGAACCCAAATCCTTCTAGAGTCATTAATTTTCTTAATACATTAAAAAGCTTTATGACCTACTCTTTTGCAAGAAAAGCATGTAATGCTAGATGATGCATGTACAAAAACATTTTTGAAATATTTTTGCTATTTTTGAGGTCTATAACCTAATCCAGCTTTATTAAAAATAGCTCTTTGATTGTTTAAAAGAAGATTTAAATTTTCAAACTATATGTGAATTTTTCAATAAAAGGTTTTATCCTATCAAGCTCATCTTTATATTGCTTATTTTCTATTTCAAGATCTTTACATTTCTTCAAAAGTTCATTATTTGAAATAAATGCTTTAGATATTTTTAAAACTTTATTTTTCATAGATAAAGTTTTGTTTTTCTTTTCTAAAGCATCAATTTTGTTTTTCAAATCATTGACTTCATTTAAAAGAGTAGTGTTTTCATGTGAGAAAGTGTTTGCATGCTTTTTCAACTTTCCATTTCCAGAAATTATCACCTTATGGTCATGCATCAATTCATCAAATACAATTCTTAATTCATCAAAAGTATAATCTATTTCAAGATCAGAATTTACCTCTTCTTCTTTATGTTGTAGTGCCATGAAACATAGATTGGCGACTTCAGTTGATTCTTCATCTGAACTGGGAGTCCTCATTGTCACTCCAAGTCACCATCATTTCCTTCTTTCTAAGCTTTTTTCTTGATTTCTTTAGGAGAGGGTAGTTAAACTTGTAGTGTCCAGGCTTCTTGCATTCGAAGCAGATAGGTACTTCCTTCTCCTTGTCCTTTTCTTTCTCCTTTTCTTTTTTCTTTTCTTTACTTGGTTGAAACTTTTTCTTGTAAGGAAATTTCTTCCTTCTTCTTCTTCTTCTTCTTCTTCTTCTTCTTCTTCTTCTTCTAATTCTTCATTTGAGGATTCTTGAGTTGTAGACTTGAAAGCTATCCCCTTTTTCTTCTTGTCCAAATCCATAGACTTTTGTTTCAAATTTAGCTCATAAGTCATGAGTGATCCTACTAGCTACTTCAATAGTAGTTTGTCAATATCTTTGGCTTCTTGTATGGCTGTCACCTTTGGATCCCAAGATGTTGAAAGTGATCAGAGAATTTTTTTAATAAGATCGGCATTAGACATAATTTTACCTAAACTTCTCATGCCATTAACAATGTTTGTATATCTAGTGTACATGTCAGTAATAGATTCATTTGGTTCCATGCAGAATATTTCATAAGTATGCACTAACATGTTAACCTTAGTGTTCTTCACTTGATTAGTACCCTCATGGGTAACCTCAAGTGTGTCTCATATTTCTTTGGCAATGTGGATGTAGAAATCCTATTGAACTCACTTGGATCCAATGCACAATAAAGGAGATTCATTGCTTTTGTATTGATCTTGAATTGTTTAATATCATTTTCATCCCAATACTCTTCAAGCTTTGGGATGGAAACATCATTAACCATGACCGAAAGAATATGAGAACCTTTATCAACTACTTTCTATAAATTATAATCTATAAAATGCATGTAAATTCTCATTTTAATTTTTCAATAAGTATAATTAGTTCCATTAAAGTATGGAGGTCTATTTGAGGCTTGTCCCTCAACTACACTAGTACCAAGTGGGTTGCCATAGATCTTTACTCAAGACAGTTATACCTATATACTGAGAACGTGGCTCTGATGCCACTTGTTGCCTAGTAAGCAATCCAAGAGGGGTTTGAATTTGATTTCTAAAAATTACTTGCAAGAATATGTGCCCATGCAAATATTAAATCAAGTTCTAGTGTGAGGTGAAATAGTATGCTCTTGAAGAGTATGCAACGAAAATATAAATGCAACAAATATAAGAGCAAGTAAAGAAAGCTAAAGACAATCACAAACACAAGCCAAGTAAAGTATTTTGGTGCTTTCCAATGTACCTACATCCACTCCCCAAGGTCTACTTGGAAATTCATTATAATCTTCCATGATTACAACCGATTAGATTTCTGGGCTCACTAATCAAAACCCCTTTTAGTTTTTACAAGGCTCACCAAAAAAAACTTCTTGGTTTTCAAAGGCTAACAAAAAACCTTCTTGGTTTTCAACTAGGCTTACCAAAAACCTCCTTAGTTTTCAACTAGGCTAATAATAACCTCATTAGTTTTCAAATAGGCTAACTAATAACCTTCTTGGTTTTCAAATAGGCTAACCAATAACCTCCTTGATTTTGTTCTTAGGCTCACCAAAAACCTTTATAACAAAGATATGAGATAAAGTAAAGCAATAAGAAAAGCTTTCTAATGAAAAGCTGATATCTCTTTGAAGCATGGAGAAGTTGCTTGTCTTGAACTTGATGAAGCCTTAATCAATAGTCAAAGGTGTTGGACTTGAATGCTTCTTGATAGCTTTGAATGCTTGAAAACTTCTTTTTGCTTGAAGGTAGTTGCTTTCAATGAATGGGAGTGAATGCACTTGCTTCTCTTTCTTTTTCTTATTCTTTTCTTATCCTCTTATGTTCCAATTTAATTTGAATCACTTAAATACCATCCCAAGTCCTCAAGGTCAGTTTATGACTGTTAGACACAAATTACTAGATGTTGGGAGCCAAGAGGGCCGAGTTCTGCATTTAAAAAACTAGCCATTATTGTTTCCAGAACTCTGAGTGTTGACACTTCAAGCTATGAGTCGATACATAGGGTCGACACTTAAGTCCAATGAGTCAACACCTAGTTCAAATTTTTTTTTAAAGCTCTCTAGAATTTTCAAGTGAGTCGACACTTTTTCAAGTGAGTCGACACTTAACATCCATGAGTCGACACTTCAGGCAAGTCTTCAACTTCATCATGTTCTGTAAGAAATTTTTCTCCAGTCTTGAGTCGATCATTGAGTCGACACCTTGAGTTGACACTTAAGTGGCATGAGTCGATACTTTAGTCATGCCATCTGAAACTCTTTCTGCATGCCGACTTGAGTCGACACTTGCATTGCCATGAGTCGACACTTGCACTGCCATGAGTCGACACTTGAACTATGAGTCGACACTTGCTAAGATTTCTTTAAAAATCACTGAACTTCTGCTAAAACCTTTTTGAGCTGAACTCTTTAAGTCCTTTCAAGCATTTCTCAAGTACTTAAGTCAATTTATAACTAATCTTTCATTCACACAAATGGCTTCTTCATTATTTGACAAGCAATCTAATTTAGTTATTTTGATGAGTACCTTTTTCTATTAAACATACTTCAAGGAACATGTTAGTACTCAACTTATACTTAAGTATTTTGCTTATCATTAAAATCAATAACGGAGCCAATAGTTGTTTGTTATATTTATTGGTTGTCTTCTTAACCAAGGAGTGTAGAGACATTGATGTGACATACAGATAAAATGTATGACATCTTACTGAACATGACCAACTGCAGAGCTCCCTTCTACCAAAGGGTTGCTCGCGAAGGGATATGGATATATGTGTCCCTCAGACCTGAGGTCACCATGGTAGCTTGCAAGCAACTCACTATACTTTGGTACTAGACTACTTGAATTTCTAATCTTGTGATAAAAGGCTTCTGGGTACAGTCAAGTATTTATGGAGCGGTGGTAGATCAAGATGGGATTGACCCCTCCAAATGGTTTGGAGTGAATGACTCACTATATCTCAATTTAGCAAAACCTTGGCCAGGATAGTTCTTGTGAGGAGTCAAAGAACTTGTAAGGCTGAGACATGATCTGGATGTACCAGGTTAGGGTTAGCAGTCAAATCCTAGGTCATCCTGAGCATTTTGAGGTTAAAGGGATGAATTATGCGATAACCATATGCCAGAGGTTCTAGAAAGTTGCTCTGCAATCTTTGACCTATCCGAACGTCGAGTATCATTACTAGATGATGACTTTGACTGGTACTGGAAGTGTTCTAGTGCTATCGGCTTAGTGTTCGAACCTATGGAGTCACACACTATAGGGCTTTCTATCTGATCTTAAGGCTGATTGATGATTGAGAATCATTTGCTATCATTGGAGGTCAATATGATTGACCATGTTCCAAGTGTCGACACTTGGAAGTGTCGACACTTGGCTATGATAAGTAGAAATTTTGGAAAGAATTTTTGGAAGGTTTTGATCTTAATTCAAATTTTGAATTTTGATTGGTTTTGGCTCCAAGCTTTCATGGAATAATGGTCATTCTTGCCTTATGAGCTTAGAGCAAATTTAGTATGTTCCTTGACCTTTGCCCCCAATCACTTCTCCTTCCTCTTTCTCCCTCTCATGGCTGCCTCTATAAATAAGGATTCTTTTAGGGGCTGCTGGTTGGTTGAAGAGTTTTCTTCTTGAATGAGATTGCTGAAATTCTGAGAGGGAAAAGAAAAGGGGCTTGGGAGGACTAGGGTTTTGGGTGTGTGACTACCTAGCACTCAAGCTAGGTCTTAGGAAGAGAGCTAGTTAGGAAGGGTTCCACCTCTCGTCCTTGTCTTCCAAGAAGAAGTAGATTGACCTCAAGGATCCCAAGGAGCTAGCACTCTGAGGGAGTTCATCAGATCTGAGCCCCGGTGTGAACTACTTGTAGAGGCCAGGCACGTGTGTGGCTCGAGGGCTTTTCACAACCTCTTCCTAAAGGTATAACATTAAGGTATTCTTATGCCTTTTGGTACTTTTCCTGCTTATGATATCTTTTGCATGCTACATTATTATACTTGTTCCTGTTGCAGGCAGATTCGTAGATCATTTTGATTGATCTACCAAGCCTTCCGCTATGCTTATTTTAAAATTATTTTAAAATACATTTTTTTCTACCATGTATGCTTATTTTGCTTTCCCTTTAGTACGAACTACCTGTTATTGCTAGTGAGGTGCCCGTGGAAGTGGGCAAGGCACCTCGCGAGGTGAGCGCATCGTCCGGTGCTATTGGTGAGGTGTCTGTAAAGGAGGACGATGCAATTCCTTCTTCGGGAGGTGAGGTTATTGGCAATACGAGGGGCTTGCAGGAGATGCGATGGTCTGCCATGCCAACTTGAGACTTGTAGCATGAACTGACCCTCTTATGAGGAAGATTGATAGATGCAGACAAAGCCACAACCTTTGAGCGGGCCACCAAGATGGATGATGCTCGTCATCAAGCAACACTGTGGGCTTGCATGGTCGAGGTAGAGGTGAAGGTTGATCATCTCAAGGCAGAGCTCACCTATACTTTAGGGTGTTAGCGAAGCTCAGGCACCATCGAGGAGAAGCCTCCTAAGAGCATGTGTGGTCCTTCGATCATCAAGGAGGCTCATGGCTCATCAAAGATGGCAGACGAGGCTTGCTTGCAAGGGTATGACTTTGGCTTCTAGGTGTGTGAGTCGCTTGTCCCCCGCAATGCTATGCCTGAGGAGAGTGTCCATGTGGTAGAGCATAGGAGGGAAACATTGAGGAACGCCCTAGGTCTTATTGACTTTATACTTACCTCATCTTTTTCCAAGAAATGAATAAGAATTCTTCCTTCTTTAATTCTATTTCTTTGTGTTCGGCACCTGTGGTGGGGACACCAGGATCAGACATAGATCCCTGGATCCCATATGGTTTAATTAGTCATGTGTCAAAGTTTTGAAAATTTTTGTAATCAATTAAGATTGAGTGCTGTAATAAGTTGAGGTTAGTCGATTTGTCTCAACCCTCAACCTAATCAGTATTTTTGAGTCCTGTACATCAATTATGAGTCTAATATGAGCCCAATTTTTGTACAAGAGATGAGGTCACCGTATTTTAGAGTTCCACCAGGCCACATCCAGGAGTCAGAGGCCACTACATTAGCAAAGTGGATTTTGTGTGACAACCCAGGATCCAAGATACTTCTAGAAACCCTGATTCCTTCCAAATGCCCTCCAGATAACTAGATTCCAGTCCAAACGTCAGAGCATATTCCCAAACCAGGGCATCCATGATTCCAAAGGTCCCTCTACATCCTAGCCCAAAGAAATCAAGTCCAAGTGCCAATCTCAATCCCTAAAGAAGGAAGATTCCATAGAATATTCCTGCTACCAGGCTACCACGCCAACCCAGCTTCCAGAGGCCCAAACCCTTGCACCCAAGCCCCTTTGGGCCAGCTTCTTGCTACCCCTAAAAGCCCAACATGCCTTCCTAGGAATTCATGAAGTGTTGACCAAGTCCAAGAGGTGTCCTTGAGTGCAATAGTCAAAGCATGAAGGAAAAAGGAGAAGACTAGGTCAATTCCTAACCTAATGGGATTTGTTTTTCTAACCTATCTAGGAAAGGACTTGTATTCCAATTTGGAAGAGGACTTGTATTCCAATTTGGAAGAGGACTTGTAACCCAAGTGTAACCATGGTTAGTAAGGGAATGGAAACTCTATAAATACCCCACCCCTCCCCCTCTTGTAAGCAATTTTTATTCATGATATCAAAACCTTGGTGAAATTTATTTGAGCTTGCGAGCTTGTGGGTTACTTTATCTTTTTTTGGTTACTATTGTGCTTGGATGAATTCCTTGCTGCCCTAGAATCCTTCCATGCCCTAATTCACTACCATCCTAGCCTTCACACATCCAAGAAGGAGTGCCCTAGGCCGCCAAGCAAGGAGATCTTCATCAAGCTTCAAGCTACCCCGCTTCTAATCCTTAACCCGATTCCTTCTAAACCTAGTTTCCTTTTTATTTTCTTACTTGCTATTTTGATTGACCCTTGATGCTTGCTGGATCCTCGAGGTGTTTCACCTTCCCAGAGGAGGCTTTCCTTGCCTTCAAACTGGGTCCAGATCTGCCTCAGATTCAAGGAATTGAAGCTTCTTTATCCAGGTTCCAATCAGAGTGTGAGTGATCCTTTCCACTGCAAAGTTTTCAATCTCTGACTGGTAAGAAACCTTCCCTTCTTTTAATTTCTAATTTTATAAAGAATAGCTATCCTAATTTGGGATTTTCTCAATTCTCAGGTCCTGGAATTTGTTATTTTGCATGAGTTTGCCTGCGATATGATGCTTCTATGCATTTCTATTCTTCTTGCTAGTTCTTACTTTATTTTGGAAATCTAGCCTACAAATTAAATTATACAAAAAATATAAAAAAATTAGTTTATTATTTTCATGTATGTTTAACAATCTTAGAGTTATCCAGCATCAATTTGGTATCAGAGCAGTTTTTGGATAGTTTTTTATTTGCATCGCATTCACAAACTCTAATTCTGCATTCTATCCACTGCATCAGGTGTCTAGGTTTCATCTGATTTTGGCCTCATAAACAATTTATTTTTCTATGAAATATTCATTGCATGTCATATATTCTGTCTTAGTAATTATCATAATTTTTAATTATTTTTATAGAAACTCTAATGTCCTAAGAGTCAGCATCATAGGAACCCTAATAGAATCCTGAAAATTTCTGCAACAGTCCAAATCCCCTAATATTTGCATCATTATTTGATTTTTGTTCTACATGAAATTTTGTAGGTAGAATTATAACCGTCCATCCTCTGTTCTAGAATTTTTTTGATTTTTTTTGCATCAAGATCTATGTCAAATTCTATATCGGTTGAAACTCTAATATCCTGAATTCTGTTATTTCTGCATTTTGAATCAACCTAACCTAATCAACTTCCAAACCCTCCAATCGCAAGCCAAATTTTGTTTGTTAACCCCAGTAAACTTAAATTTAACTTGACATCTCATAAGTTAATTAAAAATTATTTTATTTTTTGATTATTTTAGATTGCATCAGGACCATTGAATGTTCATCATCTTTTAATCTAATCTTAACGGCAATCAATATAACATCAGGGTAGGAGGTCATAACCTGTCCTGGATCCAAAACAACCATCCAGCATTTCCACCCAAGCCTTAATTAAAATTAATTAGACTTAATTTGCCCTAGTGGGCTAGGTGACACCCAACAGGTCGGGTCCAAACCGTGTGGGCCAACTATTGCATTTAATCCTTTAGCTATTACTGAAAGCTGGTGTCTAAGGCTGGGGGTCCAGAGTCAAATGATCTAAGTGGACTGGTGGTTTATAATTAGGACCCTGTGACAAGCAGGGGGAGCCTCCCACCACCCCACCCCCTACCTGGCTAGTGGAAGGATTAGCTGCTGGGTTAAGTGTAAGTTGAGCTGACTCACCCAGGTTTGGCTCTAGGTCTAGGTAACCCTAGATTAAGCTAACCCAATTTTGCATGTTTGGCTGCACCATCTCATTTTGATTGATTGCTTGATTGTATGACCACTAGACTAGGAACCCAACATCAAAAGTCTAAACCCCAACCAAACCCAACAATGGATCCCAATTTTGAGGCTTTCATAAAAGCCATGAATGACCAGATGGTTACCCAATTAACTGCCCAACTAAACCAATCCAATGCCCAAATTAATGCTAAACTTGACCAAACCCAAGACCAGATAACCTAATTGACCCAATCCCAGAACCAAATGAACCATAGATTCAACTAAGTAGACCAATGATTTGACCAGGCAACCACTAGGATCAACCAGTTAACCACTAGTTTTGACCAAGTAGTAGATCGATTAGGAACCTTAGACAAGACCCATAGGACTGAACCCATAACCTATGAACCTATAATCCTTAGTCAGCCTGAGCCCATAGGATTAGTACCCTTATATATGAACCCAATGTTAGTCAAGAGCACCTTAGCCAACCTACCCTTGTCACCCTAGTCATTAGTCAGTTTTTCCTTAGTCTACCCCCTCTTACCACCTCATTGGTTCACCCAAATGACGTTGAAGAAGAGATATATGAGGCTGACCCAAGCCTAGTGAATGAGTATGAGGAAGAAGAGGAGTTCCCCATAGAAGACTTAGAGTTAGTTGAATCAATAGATACCCAGGTAGAAGCCACCCTAGAATCAAATGACCCTGACCATACCTACATAGTAGTCGACCTAGAGTTAGATGGCCCATATCACACCCAGGTAATAATGGAAGAGCAGTTAGAGGAAGGGAACCCAGATCCTATTACTAGAGCACCACTTGAAGAAACTTTAGAAGAGGATCCAATTGTAGAGCCTAGTCCTAAATTTCTTGAACCAGATGACTTTATTAAGGATTTGGCTTATCAGTGTCCTCAGGAAGGATCCCATCCTGTAGTCCCCATTGACGATCTTTTTCCTGAAATTAGTGACCCATTCTTCCATAAGGTAGACCCAGTATATAGACACCAACCCCTTAAGGTCAACCTTATTAGTTTAGGATTAATTCCTGACACCCCTTCTTATATCCTACCCTTTCCAAATAACCTTGAACCATTTTCATACTTTCTACCTTACCAAACCAACCCTGAATCCACCTTATACTTTTACCTTTTCATGAATTTTCTTATGTTTTTTTTAACCATTCATTGGCATTTTATAGAAGTAAGCATACTACATTCATACATTATGCATGTTAGGTTTGCATCTTACTTCTTGCATACCCTTTGGCATTTAGTAGGCATAAATAGTAAATTTTCATGTGCATGCCATGCTAGGGTCAAACCTAGAGAGTCTATAGTGTGTTAGGTTAGACCCTAAAAGTCTAATAAAATTTTCTTCGATAGGAAAGTTTAGTCGAGTCTAATAGGTATTAGTTAAGTCCAATAAAATTTACAGTCCTAAATTTATATGCCTACACCTACAATAGCCTCTACACAGCATATGCATCATGAAATTAGTCAAGAGATGAACATAATTATTGAACTAAATAACAACTTGGCTAATTCTCAAAAGAAAGATGAAGAATTTTTTGTAGAGGAATATGTGACTGTTAAAGAATTTTCTGCTCGTGAAGCTGGTCCATCTAAAATAATGAATAGTAGTGGACCCAATGCCTATGTGCCTGAGATATCACCTAATTTAGGTATTAGCTCCACTTTCATCATCTCAGACTTTATAAAGTCTAGAGAGCTAGCAGTGATACCCAGCGGGCCCCTTAAGCCACTCCCATTCTTTGAGAGAGAACCAACCCCAGAGCAACCACATATAATTTGGCCTTATGGTGAGGTAAAGATTGAAAGAGCTCTGGATGATCAAGCTATCAGTACCCAGGATAGAGACTATCACGATATTTGGTCTGGTGGCAAGGTTAGTCAGAATCTGAGGACTTGTGGAATGCTAGTGCGGATTAGCAGCACCTAATCCCAGACCCTTCTTGAGCCAAATTGACCCATACTCGATGAGATCGAGTTCCTCCTGCCCCAGGAGTATTGGTGGGGACACCGGGATCAGACACAGATCCCTGGATCCCATATGGTTTAATTAGTCATGTGTCAAAGTTTTGAAAATTTTGTAATCAATTAAGATTGAGTCCTGTAATAAGTTGAGGTTAGTTGATTTGTCTCACCCTCAACCTAGTCAGTATTTTTGAGTCCTGTACATCAATTATGAGTCCAGTATGAGCCCAATTTTTGTACAAGAGAAGAGGTCACCCTATTTTGGAGTTCCACCAGGCCACATCCAGGAGTCAAAGGGCACTACATTAGCACAGTAGATTTTGTGTGACAACCCAGGATCCAAGATGCTTCTAGAAACCCTGATTCCTTCTAGATGCTCAGATTCCAGTCCAGATGTCAGAGCATATTCCCAAACCAGGGCATCCATGATTCCAAAGGTCCCTCTACATCCTAGCCTAAAGAAATCAAGTCCAAGTGTCAATCCCAAGCCCTAAAGAAGCAAGATTCCATGGAATATTCCTGCTACCAGGCTACCAGGCCACCCCAGCTTCCAGAGGCCCAAACCCATGCACCCAAGCCCCTTTGGGCCAGCCCCTTGCTGCCCCTAAAAGCCCAACACACTCTCCTAGGAATCCTTGAAGTGTTGACTAAGTCCAAGAGGTGTCCTTGAGTGTAATAGTCAAAGCATGAAGGAAAAAGGAGAAGACTAGGTCAATTCCTAACCTAATGGGGATTTGTTTTTCTAACCTAGCTAAGAAAGGACTTGTATTCCAATTTGGAAGAAGACTTGTAACCAAAGTATAAGCATGGTTAGTGAGGGCATGGAAACTCTATAAATACCCCACCCCTCCCCCTCTTGTAAGTAATTTTTATTCATGATATCAAAACCCTGGTAAAATTTATTTGAGCTTGCGAGCTTATGTGTTACTTTATTTTTTTTGGTTACTATTGTGCTTGGCCAAATTCCTTGCTGCCCTAGCATCCTTCCACGCCCTAACTCATTACTATCCAAGCCTTCACACATCCAAGAAGCAGTGCCCTAGGCCACCAATCAAAGAGATCTTCATCAATCAGTGTGTAAGTGATCCTTTTCACTGCAAAGTTTTCAATCTCTGACTGGTAAGAAACCTTCCCTTCTTTTAATTTCTAATTTGATGAAGAATAGCTATCCTAATCCAGGAGTTTCTCAATTCTCGAGTCCTGAAATTTTTTATTTTGCATGAGTTTGCATGCGATGCGATGATTCTATGCATTTCTATTCTTATTGCTAGTTCTTACTTTATTTCAGAAATCTAGCCTATAAATTAAATTATACAAAAAATATAAAAAAAATTAGTTTACTATTTTCATGCATGTTTAACAATCTTAGAGTCATCCCGCATCAACCTGGTACTGCGATGTCTTACATATCTCTGCATAATCTATAAGGTTGCAAGTAGGTCGGGTTAACCCATGACCTGACCTGACCTAACCCATTTAGACTCGATCCAACCTATTTTTAGGGACTCATGGATCTAGGTTGGGTCCTAAAATTAGACACTTTCCTTTTCCCAGGTCGGATTTAGGTTTATTGAATTTGGATCTGCCCGACCCGATCCAACTCGAACATACTAATACTGTTAAGATTATATTTATTTGGACTTTTAAATTATAATTTAAAACTTAAATGAAACTTATTTTTAATATAGAGATAGAGTTATAATTATTTTTATATCTTAACTTATTTTTAAAATAATATTATTTGTTATCTATTATATGGTTAATAATAGTTGGCTATGAAATAATTAAAATATAGTTATCTATATTTTATCTAGATCATATCTACATCTAAATTTTTTAGATAAGAGTTGGATTATTTATAGACTTGATCCAACTCGAATAACCCGTTGGGTTGAAAATTTTGATAGTAGACTCAACTCGGCCTTACTCGATTTTTTAGTGGGTTGGGTATAGGTCCAATATTAGGACTCGATCAAAGAATCGGGGTGGATCGGGATCACTCATGACCTGGTTTGACCCAACCCCTTTGCACCCCTAATAATCTGGAATAGTTTAGCTTGGTACTTGATGTGTTGTCGACTGGAGAACATCTTCACTTGGGTCTTGAGAGGTCATTGGAGCCTCTGGGTCTGGAAATGCTTATGGATGAGGTATGGAGACCCAACTTTTCCCCTAATCATAGGTCATAACATGGCCTTATATGCCACTTAAGGGTGGACTCCACTTCGATGAGGTTCATAGTTGAGGTGATGCAGCACTTCCATGCTATCACCTTGATTAGAGTGCCAAGGATCATGAATGCGCATCTCCCGGGAGAACTATCAACTCTAGGGAAGCCACCCGATGCCTTGTCTTCCAGGTCTATGAAAATTGTCACTTGGTTGACAAGGTAGTGCCACTTGTCGAGTGCTGGTTGGGTGGAGGCAGAACATCCTTCCTTCTGTCCCCTTATAAATAGAGCATTGAGGGAGTTGGGCTTCGATAGGCCCTTTTGAAACTCCAATAGCCAGAGAAATGCTACACCACTAGTAGAGGTTCTTTGGGCTTGGCTTTTGGAAGTTCTTTTTCTCACTAGAAGGGTTCTCCCCAGGGATGTTTTCTCCGTAATGCATGAGTGCTGGTGAGTGTTCTTCTTGGCGTGGGAGGTATTGGAAAAGGCTAGCATCCCTATCACCAGGTTGTAGCCTTCACTAGTCAGATGACACGGTAAGAGGGGAAGTAAGGGTTGTATACCTCATCACCAGTTCCTTCTTTACTATGCTCATCTTCATATCCAGTTGTAGATGGATCTGTAATGGGTGAAGCCCTTAAAACACACCATACCCATTGTCAAATGAATCCTAATGAGGGGGGCATAATGATGAACAATCACTGCCTTTGACATAGTTCTGGGTATTGTTGGGTAGGGCCTGACTCTTTGTCAGGAGTCAGAGTCAGCTTGGTTAGGAATATGAGCAACCTCGGGAATGCCACCTTACCGGCAAGTAGTGGGATCACACTAAGACCATGGTGAGGCACTCCAAAAGGATCCTTAGAATGTCTTAAGGCTTTCCTCTCCATCTTCAGTGGACGAGGCTTAGCAATGCTTATGGCTCACCTCCACCTTCCCTACATATTAGCCAGGCCTCCTGCAGGTGATGCACATCTTTCCTTTCCTAGCTGATATATTCTTTGAGCTTCTCTAGAGGATCTAGGAGTCACTTCATGATCCAGAAAAGGAAGGTCCTCCTGGAGTGGACCTTGTCTAATTATGGGATTCTTGAGACCTCTTGATAGCTTTGACTTAGTCCTAATCCTTCTTTTATAGCCGAGGCATCAAAGATGCTTCAGAGGTTTAGGGAGTCTCGTACAACCTGTATAACTTATCACAATCCTGAAAGGGATATGCCCTATAAGCCAATCAATATTGTATCTCCCAAATCAATGTAATTGACAATATTCTAATAAAGGCATTATTTTTGGTCATACGCTGTGTTTTTATTATGATGAACCCCATATATTAGGGCTATGATTTTAGGGTTATGATGAGATCATACCAGTGAGACCTAAAATCTTAAAACCTTAATCTAAAATATTCCTAGTCAAAGGAACCCTGAGTAGGGGATCAGGGTTTTTCCGGTAAGACTAGCACATCCCATGTATACTGGAAAGGGTGACTGCTCTCACAGTCACTTGTGTATGACACTAATACTAGGATGTGGGTGCTCATTAGTGAATGAGTTCACTGATATGATCCAACTTGAGAACATCTAATGGAGTCTTAGCTACATGTCAATAGAAGGTTCTCATAGTGGGAGTGGTATAAGTAATCCTTTAACCTGAGACTGCCATAAGTACCTTATGTACATGAACCCATCCTTTGGTTCAATCCTAATCATGACATTGAGTCATGCACAGGATTGATACTGGGAATGGTGAATTGTATATGAAGGTAATGAGTAGGTCAACAAGGAATCGATTACTCTTAGTAAGAGGAGATTGCATCCAGCTAGTTATCAATCGGATGATGATTCAGGGAATCTTTGATCAAAGTAAAGATATTAGAGATGGTTTCTAATATCAAGATAATTGAATCATCAATATAAGATTGAGCTAGAAATAAATATAATATTGGATTTGACATATGTCCATTTCCATAATTATATTTTGGATGCAGGCTGATCGAAAGATTTAATTGTACGGTAACTTTCTACTGAAGGGTAGTTTTGGTATTTCACCAGAATTTCCATATCTTCCGGGTAGACATGACACGTTGCTAGACATCAATCTTGTCTTGTGGGTTGATCAAATTTAAAGATCTTATTAGAAAGAGTCCTAATTGATCAAGTCGGGTAAGCTCGATTTGACCTAAATTGATTAGAAAGAGTTCTAATCAAGTTAGGTCAACTTGTACTCAGACCTACTGCCAGCTGGATATGGAACCCAATGGGTCACACACTTAAGAGGATTGATCAAGAGTTTAATTTGTAATTAAATCATCTTTGCAGGATAACACTCTAGCAGGTGTTGCAAACCCTAGCTTTTATTCGAATTGGATTTGAATTAGGGTTCCCAATTGGATTAATTTAGGATCTAATTGGACCTAATTAGACCCTAATTAAAATATATAGGACTTTGGGCTAACCCATGGCTAAGACTATATCTTAATTAACACCCAAGCCCATCCATATAGGCCGCCCAAAAAAATTTGTGCGCGTGGATAAGAGGAAAGACTCCACGCGTGCATGGACTCTTCATGCGCACGTGAAGTCTTCTTATTTCACTGCATTTTTTCCTTTTGGCCGGTTATTCCCTATTAGCATGTCTACTAATGACCATTAGATGGTCATCTAATGGTTTGGGGGATTTTGAGAAAGACAAAAGGCACTAACTCTTCCCAGTTGCGCGATATAACGTCTCTTCGGAGACCAAAATATCGCGACTTCCTTCTTCTTAAAACTTCACAACTTTTCTTTTAGGAAGAGCCATGAGTTTGAATCTGAAGGGCCATGAGAAGGAAGGAGAGGGCGTGAGAAATGTGGAAAGCCATGAGAAATAGTTTACGGAGAGTTTTTTTCTTTTGAGAAGACATCTTTTTGTAGTCTATTTAAGGAATAGAGGCTTCGGGTGTTTTTCTAATGTACGACAGAGTTTTTTTTTTTTATTTTTATTTTCTTTCCAGGAGACTGATTCCTCCTTAGCTTGTTTAGGACACAGGAGTATCCCTTTTACAGAGTTCTCTTCTCTGTTGAAACTCAAGTCTAAAACAAGAGATAGGAAGAATCTCTCGAACGGTAAAAGAAAAGAAGATATACTCTGTTTCTATTTCCTTTTACATTAAGACATTAGTGTCTTAAATCCTCCTCCTCCTTCAAGACAAGAGTGTATTCTTAGGACAAGGTCTTAAGAAAGGGAGAGGAAGAAGAAAGAAAGGAAGTAAGAAGTCCCTGCCGTGGAGTTTTTCAGCCATAGTCCTCTTGAGTTCTAAGAGAAGAATTCAAGTGAAGGAACTTTTGAAGAAGCAAGCATCTCGATCAATTTTCTTGTGGATCACCATTGGAGGGTGGACATTTGGACGCCTGGTGAATTCAAAAGGGTCATTCAACATCAAGTTTTTGATTCTACATCAAAATTGGATTTAGCGATAACAGGTTGGTGCCCTGATTCTAATAGTGTAGGTTTGCATGTTTCTCATATGTTTTAATCCTGAATAAGGAGATCCTGGCTAAGGGTTTTGGTGTAAATTTTATCATTTTGAAATTATCTTTTCACTATGGTGCACTGGAATCCTTTCAAATCCTTCATTTACCTCTTAAGGCATCGTGGTTGTAAAGCCAAAAATATGTGTACAAAGAATTTATTAATGAGAAAAACTTTCATTCTTTTAATACTTGCTTATATCTGTATGCTTGTGTAGTGTATCATATGAAAGAGTGATGAGGGACAGGATTCTAATATGATGCAGGATGATATGTAATGGATGAAGATGAAGAAAATTATATTAAAGCAAGCAAATATTTTTAGATTTTTTATAGTTTTGATTCTCGATACTAGCCTAGATTAGGTTAGAATTATCCTGTATCAACTAGCATCCTTCCCACATGCTAGATTAATCAAAAAGAAAAAAAAATCATAATCCTAGATCTAAAAAGGCCTATTAGGAGCATGTTCAACTTTAAGAAATCGAAAAAAGAGAGAAGGGAATTAGGTTTAACATACCAGGCAATGATTTTTATTTGCTGTAAAAGAGATCACTCAGTTCAAATCGGTGCCTGGATGATCCGATCACTTTCCTGCAAATTCGTCAGCTTTTTATCAGCTTCATTCGGAGGCAAGGAAAATATCATCCAGAGGGCGTGGTACCGGAGGAATCTTGCAAATGTCAAAGGTTAGAGGCAAACAAGAAGGAAAAATAAGAAACTGGAGATAGGGTTGAAAGATGATTGGAAGATGGAATTGCAGGGGGTTGGTGGCCTTGGAGTGGAAGAAGAATGCATGGCTGGTATGGTCGGCTAGGGCTCTTGCACTTGGGCATGTTAGGGCTTAGAGAGTGGATGCTTTGGGTGGTTAGGGTTAGTAGGGATTAGGGCACTCAAGTTTCACACACAAACTTCAAAGAAGAACACAAACTTTTCATAAAAAAATTTCACCAGAGTTTATTTCATGAATAAGAGATTATCTTACAAGAAAGGGAGGGGGTGTGTGTTTATAGGCTCACCCAGGTCCTCTCCTTGTTAGGATTGGATTACATAATTTGATTAGGAAGAGGATTACAAACTTTGAATATAACTACACTTCCTAATTGACTTGGGAGAGGAATTCCTTATTGGGTTGGGAAAGGAATATTCCCTTTTGACTTGGTCTTCACTTGGGCTAGGGCACCTCCTTGTTGTGGGCTTGGACCTTGGGCACCTCCTTATGGGCTTTTTGGGCAGCAAGTGGCATCTTCAAATTGGCTTGGGTGGCCATCAAATGAGGCTTAGCGCATGGGCTGGAAAAAACCTGGGTGCCCACCTTAACTTGGACTTGGGGAAGGCCTGGGGTGCCATCTCCTTCTGGGCTTCTGGGCTTGAGAGGGCTTCTGGGCTAGGGTTCCTGGAAAAGGAATATTCCTGGGATGCCAGGCATCTTCAAGTATGGAGGCTTCATGGGCTTGGACTCAGCTTTGACGTGGGAGGGCTTAGCGAAGACTTTGGCTGGTGATCCTCCTCTTGTATAAAATTGGACTAACTCAAACTTACAGGACTCAATTGGACACATGAGGTTGAGATAGCTCAACTTATTACAGGACTCAATATGACACTTTATAACAGGACTTAGTAAAATTGACCAACACATGACTTAGAGAACAAATTAGAGCTTGAAGTCTATGTCTGATCTGATGTCCCCATCAATTCTCCCGGGGTGGGAGGAACTCGACCCTATCGAGTAAGAAGGTCAATCTGGCTCAGGTACTACTCTAACGTGTCTGGGTTGAGGCATTGTGGATCCTCTCGAGTTATCCACGAATCCTCAGATCTCGGTTGACCTTGCCATTAAACCAAGTGATATAGTATCCTTTGTTCCAGGTACCAGTGGCTTGGTCATCCAGGAAACACTCAATCTTTTCTCTTACAGGATAATTTGATGGTGGACACTCAGGGTTGGGTTCGCTCTCAAAGAAAGGGTTAGGCTCAAACTCACTGGGTATCATTGCTGGCTCCCTATAGTCAACTAAGTCTGAGATATTGAAGGTTGAGCTTAATGCCTAATTAGGTGGTAACTTAGGCACTAGGTCCAATCTTCTTTATCACTTTGATGGATTCAGCTCACAGGTATGTAGCCTAATTATTACAAGATTTTTCTAGTGAACTCTTAGACTCTTTTCGAGAATTAACCATATTTTTATGAAAACATTGCTTACATTAATCTTATAATTAATTCCTCATGCAAATATCTAATCATGTAGTGCAAAGATGCATAATAACACCTAACGACATGTAGGCAAAATGACTCATGCCAACACTTATTAATATGTAGACTCGACAAAACCTTAAGCTACAATTGTGGGTTTATCCCTTGGTCAGGTGGGTGACATGCAGATGAGAACTTGGCATGCACTCCTGACAGATGCCATAGGGTCCTCCAAAAGTAAAATGCAAACATGACATGCATAATGGGTGTATGAACATGCTTACCTATACAAAATGCAATCTAGTGGTTAAAGAAACATGAAAAGCTTCAAAAAAGGATAGAAAATAAAAGGTAGGTTTAGTGTTAGTTTGGTAGGGTAGAAAGTAAGAAAAGGGCTCGAGGTTGATCGGATAGAATAGGATGTAGGACGGGGTATCAGGGATTAGTCCTAGACTAATGAGGTTGACCTTATGAGGTTGATGTATACCTATAGGGTTTGCATTATGGAAGAATGGGTCATTAATCTCATGGAAGAGATCTTCAATGGAAACTATAGAAGGGGATTCATCCTGAGGGTACTGATAAGCTAAATCCTCAATAAAGTCTTCTGGTTCATGAAATTTAGGACTAGGCTCTATAAATAGGCATTCTTCTAGTGGCTCCTCAAGTAAGATTCTAATAGTAGTATCTGGGTTCTCTTCCTCTAACTGGTCTTCCACTACAGGTTCAGTTTGGGTGTGATCAGGGTTAACTAATTTTGGGTTGGCTTCTACTGTGTATGGTCAGAATCAACTAATTCTGGGTTGGCTTCTACCGGGTATCTACTAGGTCAACTAATTCTAGGTCTTCTATAGGTATCTCTTCTTCTTCTTTCTCATACTCATCCACTAAGCTCACATCAGCTTCATATATCTCCTCTTCAATGTCTTCCTTGTGAACCAATGGGATGGTAAGAGGGGGTTGGCTAAGGGAAAATTGACTAATGACTGGGATAGGAATGGGTTGACTAAGAGGAAGTGGACTAATACTAGGCTCATATCTAGGGGTCTTAATCCTATGGGGTTTAGGTTGACTAGGTTTGACTTTGCTCGGGCTGGATTGGCTCGGACATACTTGACTAGATGCTAGGGTCTGGCTAGGGGTAATGGGACTGTGCTGGTCTAAAGGAAGTTGGCTAGGTCTGGGCTTGGGTTCAGGAGGGTTACTCTTGTTGGACTTAGATTGACTGATCATGAGTTCCCTCCGATTTGACTCGAATTTCCTAGTTATGTGATAGGCTTCCTCTAGGTCCTGAATTTACCATTGAAATAGTTCCCGCTGGATGTCCCTACGTAGGCCAGCTCGAAACCTCGATATGATCTTAGACTCAGGTTCAACTGTGTAACATGTCCTATAAAACTCATCAAATTGGTCAATGTATTTAGACAGTTTTATTACCCTGTCTCAATTCCCACCATTGTTTTAAAAGTTTGTGCTCATAGGATAAGGGTAATTAAGATCTGGGTTCAGAGCTATGGGTAATGGGTTCCCTGGACTCATAGGATGTGGATGCATAGGTTCTAGAGTCATAGGATCTAGAGTCATAGGATCTAGAGTCATAGGATCTATAGTCATAGGATCTAGAGTCATAGGAACTAGAGTCATAGGAACTAGAGTCATAAGATCTGGGTAGGTACTTTTCCTTATGTTTCTGCTTCATGTCCTGTCAAGTGTTTTTGGGAGGAAGTTCTTTTTGTTTCCTAGTACGCTCAAGGTTGGCCCAATGTAGCCTAGCCTGACGAACTAACCTCATTTTTGCAAATTTATACTTTCTCTCCTCACTCATGTCGTACCATTCAAAATAATAGTCCATGTCTCCTTCCCAATCTATGTAAACCTTAGGTTCTAAACTGCCATCAAATATGGGTGCATCTATGCCGAAGTTCCTAGTGGTTCTCCTAGGGTTGGGCTCCATGGTCACACTAGGTTGGGTTGGGTTGAGGCTATTGGTATTGGGCTTCTGATCTAATGCAAACAATCAATCAAGGGATTATGACGTAGTCAAGCACACAAGGGTTAACATGTACTAGGGTTTGCTGGACCTAGAGCCAAAGTGGAATGGGTCGACTCAACTTACACTCAACTCAGCAACTAATCCTTCCACTGGCCAGGTAAGAGGTGGGGGTGGTGGGAGGCTCCCCCTGCCTATGACAGGGTCCTAATTAAAAATCACCAGTCTACTTAAGACGTTTGCCTCTGGACCTCTAGCCTTAGACACCAGTTTTTAGTAATAGTTGATGAATTGAATGCACTAGTTTATCCACACAACACAGACTTGATCTATTGGTGCCCCTAGCTCACTAGAGAAAATTAGGTTGCTAGTTGATTTTAATTAAGGTTTGGTACATATGCAATGTGGTTGTTTTTGGCCCAAGATAGGTAATGAATCCTGCCCTGATCTGAGATGGGAAATTGCCCTTAAGATTAATTGAATGAGATGATGATAATCGATGAGCCCTAATGCAAACTAATAATAATCAAAAAATAAAAAAAAAAATTATCTTTTATGAGGTGGCAAATTAAATTTAGGTTGATTAAATTATCAAACAAAATCTGGGCTTGGGTGGGGTAGGGTTTGGAAGTGAATTAGATTTGGTTTAGTCAGGCATGCAGAATTCTCAAAAACTGAAATTAGGGTTTGTTTTGATATAGAATCTGGTATGGTTTTCTATGTAGAAAAAAATCAAAAAAAAAAAAAAACTAGGATGTAGGATTAATAGTGCAGATGATCCCTACCAAGTTTTATGTAGAACAAAATTCAGATGATGATGCAACACCTAGGGTTTCATACTATGTGTAGAAAATTGGACTTTCTATTAGAGATTCTAAGATGTAGATTTTTTTTATGTTTTTTGTTTCTATAAAAATAATTAAAAAATATGAAAATTATTAGGACTAATCAGAGAGTATGTCATGTAAATTTTAATGAAAAATAAAACTCCTAAGATGATGAAATAGATCAAAACTCAGACACTTACTATAGGTGACAGGCTGTAGAAAAAAATAGATATGAATGTTTTTGTTGTTTTGATGAAGATGCAAGCTATCCTAAACCCTCTCTGATATCAAAATTGATGAGGGACGGAATTCTAACATGATGCAGGATGATTTGCAATGGATGAAGATGAAGAAAATTAGATTAAAGCAAGCAAATATTTTTAGATTTTTTATGGTTTTGATTCCTGATACTAGCCTAGATTAGGCTAGGGTTATCCTGTATCAATTAGCATCCTACCCACATGCTAGATTAATCAAAAAGAAAAGAAAATCAAGATCCTAGATCTAAGAAGGCCTATTAGGAGCATGTTCAACTTCAAAAAATTAGAAAAAGAGAGAAGGGAATTAGGTTTAACATACCACGCAATTATTTCTAGTTGCTGTCAAAGAGATCGCTCTGCTCAGATCAGTGCCTGGATGATCCGGTCACTTTCCCATAAATCCACTGACTTTTTATCAGCTTCATTTGGCAGCAAGGAAAACATCATCCACAGGGCGTGGTACCGGAGGAATCTTACAAACATCAAAGGTTAGAGGCAAACAAGAAGAAATAAATAAGAAACTGGAGATCAGGTTGAAGGATGATTGAAAGATGGAGTTGCAGGGGGTTGGCGGTCTTGGAGTGGAAGAAGAATGCCTGGCTAGTATGGTCGGCTAAGGCTCTTGCACTTGGGCATGTTAGGGCTTGGGGAGTGGATGCTTTGGGCGGCTAGGGTTAGAAGGGATCAGGGCACTCAAGTTTCACACACAAACTTCAAAGAAGAACACAAACTTTTCATAAGAAAATTTTATTAGAGTTTATTTCATGAATAAGAGATTATCTTACAAGAGAGGGAGGGGGTGGGTTTTTATAGGCTCACCTAGGTCCTCTCCTTGTTAGGATTGGATTATATAATTTGATTAGGAAGAGGATCACAAACTTTGAATATAACTACACTTCCTATTTGACTTGGAAGAGGAATTCCTTGTTGGTTTGGGAAAGGAATATTCCCTTTTGACTTGGTCTTCACTTGGGCTAGGGCACCTCCTTAGAGTGGGCTTGGACCTTGGGCACCTCCTTATGGGCTTTTTGGGCAGCAAGTGGCGTCTCCAAATGGGCTTTGGCGGCCATCAAATGAGGCTTGGCGCATGGGCTGGAAAAAACCTGGGCACCCACCTTAACTTGGACTTGGGGAAGGCTTGGGGTGCCATCTCTTTCTGGGCTTCTGGGCTTGAGAGGGCTTCTGGGCTGGGGCACCTGGAAGAGGAATATTCCTAGGATGCCAGTTATCTTCAAGTGTGGAGGCTTCATGGGCTTGGACTCAGCTTTGACCTTGGAGGGCTTGGTGAAGGCTTTGGCTGGTGATCCTCCTCTTGTATAAAACTAGACTAACTCAAACTTACAGGACTCAATTGGATGTATGAAGTTGAGACAGCTCAACTTATTACTAGACTCAATAGGATACTTTATTACAGGACTTAGCAAAATTGACCAACACATGACTTAGAGAACAAATTGGAGCTTGAAGTCTATGTCTGATCAGAAGTCCCCGTTAAAGAAGCTTGTAAACCTTGATTAGGACAACCTTGTCTAGAGCTTTTTTAGAATAAGGGGTATCTTGACCCCACCTAGGCTACCTTGCCAAGGACTTTAGAATGTAGGAGGCTTATTACTTAACCAGGATTTAACAGTATCATGATCCAGCTCGGGAGTCTGATAGCTTCGTTAGGGTACTTAGGGCAATCTTATCCATGACTTTAAAACCTAGGAGGTTTACTGCTTATCGTGATACAGCCCAGATGTCTGATAGCTCTACCAAAGTACTTGGGACAATCTTGTCTAAGACTTTGAAACCTGGGAGGTTTATTATTTAACCATATCTTAGGGGTATCATGATCCAGCTTGGGAGTCTGATAGCTCTATCAGGGTGCTTAGAAAAACCTTGCCCAAGGCTTTGAAAGTTGGAAAGCTTATTTCTTAACCAGGACATAGATGTATTATGACTTGGCTTGAGAGTTTGTTAGCTCTGCCAGGGTACTTGGGACAACCTCGTCCAAGGCTTTGAAACTTAGAAGGCTTATTGCTTAACCGAGACTTAGGGATATCATGACCTAGTCCAGGAGTCTAACAACTCGACTAGGGTGCTTGGGGCAACTCCACCCAAGGCTTTGAAACCTGAGAGGCTTACTTGTTAACCAAGGCTTTGGGGTATCGTGGCTTAGCCTGAGAGTCTGACAACTTTGCTGTGATGCTTAGGCAACCTCGCCTAAGGCTTTGAAAGGTGAAATTCTTACTTAGGATGACCTTGTTAGGATGCCCGAGAGACTAACTGCTTAGCCAGGAATCAAAGAAATTAGTTTCTAACTTGGGTGTTTGATAGCTCAACCGGCACTTCAAGAATAAAGGGTGTAAGAACCCTATCAGGAACAATCTCATTCTAGGACTTCTTGAATAAGGAGTGCAACAACCCCATCTAGGATAGGTTCACCCCAAGACTTTCAAGGATGTCTCTAACCTCGATTGTTTTCTCTTTTTGCATGAAAGAGGAGATGATTTTCAATGAAAAAGTCATATATAGTAGATAGGGGTATATCTTATTGGTAGTATGGCCATAGATTATTAGAGTTCCAAGTTCTGGTAATGTGCATATTGTTTGGCTGCTCCAACCGATACATACCAGGCCAGACCAACTCTGCGGGTTGGTTGAGCACCACCTTATGGAGGAGTTCTCCTGGTAGAAATTGCTTTGCCTTTATATGGGTGTTGAAGTAGCGGATAGTGCATTATTGGTACACAGCCATTCACACTCAAGTTCTATCCTGGATCTCTTCTAGGAGGTCGATATTCATCATGAGGGCTTTCGAGTTGTGCTGTTCATTATAAGCTTCAATCTAAGGTAATGGTAAGCCCAGCTCCAAAGGGATAACAGCCTCGGTCCTAAAGATGAGATTGAATTGTGTCTCACCTGTCTAGAGCATTGGATGGTGTGATAGGCCCAGAGGATGTTGTATAGTTCTTCCATCCAAAGCCTTCCAGTTTTATCTAGTCAAGTCTTCACCCTTGGAGGATTGTCTGGTCGGTGAGTTTAACTTCTCCATTTGTCTTTGGGTGTGTGATTGATGTAAACAGGTGATTAATCCACAGGTCCTCATAGAACTTGTCGAAGGATGCATTATCAAACTGTCCATCATTAATAGTGATGATGACACAAGGGAGATTGAAGCGGTAGATTATCAACATCCAGATGAGTTTTCATGCTTTGTGCTCAGTGATTCGAGCCAGGGGTTTCGCCTCAACCCATTTGGTAAAGTAGTCGATGGTAATAATCAGGAACTTCTTCTGTCTAATGGCCAATGGGAAAGGATCGAGGATATCTATCCCCTACTAATCGAAGGGCCAAGGAGAGCTTAGAGATCCAAGAGGTATAGTGGGTTAATGTTGGATGTTGGCATGCCTTTGGCGATGATTACAGTACTGCACGTACTTAATGGCATCATTGAGAATGCTTGGCTAGTAGTATCCTTGCCTCAGGATCTTATAGGCCAAGGCATAGCCTCCAACATGGCTACTATAGATCCCTTTCTGGACCTCTTGAATGGCAAAGTTTGCTTTTGAGGGGCGAAGGCAATGAAGAAGTGGTAAAGAGTAGGCTTGCTTATATAGCTTTCCATTGATTACCATAAATAGGATGGACCGATGTCTGAGCTTTCTTTCCTTGACTGTGTCTTCCGGTAGTATTCCTTCTTGCAAATAGTGAATCAAGAGGCCAGCTCTTCATCGATACTTGGTTTTTCAAGCTTCTCTAGGTATGCAATTTTTTTAGAATATTCGCATAACTATAGATGGCTAGCCTTGATAGTAGGTCCACCTGGGCATTCTCTGTCTGGGGGATCTACACAATTTCAAAGTAAAGGACGGTCAGGGTGATTTCCCTTACCCAACAAAAATACTTTTCCATGGCGGGGATTCTGGTGTCGAATTCTTCTCAAACTTGCCCCACTATTAATTGGGAGTCACTAAAGTCTTTAAGATGCTGAAACCCAAGTTTGCGGGTGAGCTTCAACCCCATAAGGAGGGCTTCATACTTCGCCTCATTATTGGAGGCCTTAAAGTTGAAGCAGAGCACCTACTCAACGACAACTCCATCTAGATCGATGAGGATCATCCCAGTCCCGAACCCTCTGGTGTTGGAAGCACCATTAACATGGAGAGTCCAGGGCTCATTTGTGACATTGGCTCCATGTGGGTCAGTCTGGTTTCCACCTCATTAAGAATGGTGCATTCCATGATGAAGTTTGCCAAAGCTTGGGCCTTGATGGAGGGGTGAGGCTGATATTGGATATCAAAATCACCTAATTTCATTGCCCATTTGGTGACCCTTTGGTGCGGGCACCAGACTCAGAAGAAGACTTTAGAGCTCCATCTGGATCTCTGATTAACCTTGCCCGAAGAATTAGGGTTTTTGGTTTGTAATAAGAGTTGACTAGATCAACTCAATTTAGCTTGAGTCTACATTACTTGCATTTTATTTTGTTGAGTCATGTTGACTCAGTAGTGGACTAGGGTTTCAACAGGGGATGTTACATTTTCTCCCAAGACCAGGCAAGTGGACACCACACTCCCAGCCACACTCCCAGTCCAGGGGGCGCCATATCCACATCCAGCAGCCTTTGGTCCCCACTCCACAGATGGCAACTTCCTTCTTTCATGCACCAGATAAAGAGAAGAGCACAAATCAAGGGGGCGGCCAAGACTTTCCCAAGTGATTCCAAGCAAAGAAGGGAAGAAGTTTTTCTTGGAAGAGAATATCAAGGGGCGCCCATTACCTGCCAAAAACACCTAAAACAAAGATGGGAAGAGCCTTGACTTAGGGAGGAAGAAAAGGAGGAGTCCAAAAGAGTTCATCCAGGAAAGGAAGAAAATTTTTCTTGAAAAATTCCAAGCAAGGTGGCGCCATCTACCTGCCATTTATAACCCAAATCCTAATTTTTGGTATTTTGGCCAACCATATGTAAGGGATTTGCCCTAATTTGGAGATCCCCTCCTTTAGTCCCATATGGGAAAATATGAAACCCTTCTCCCTTGAAAAGCATTATAAATTACATCCCTCTTGTAAGTTGAAAACAATGATATGAATGAAGAAAAAATTATTTTTGCTATTCTCTTGTGTTGAGTAACCTAGGTTTCTCTTCTTCCGCACTATTCTAAGTGTTGAGCTCCGTGAGGGGGTAATCCGGGTTCCATTGGAGCCTTGAGGAGGTGAGAGATCTCCATCTTTATCCAAAACACTAGGTTAGCCACTTAAAAATCCAAAACCCTAGCCGCCCTTCATTATTTTCAATCCATCAAACCCTAGCTCCTTCCATCTCCCACGGCCTCTCTCTCTCTACAAGTCCAGGCCATCCACCTTCATCCAGATCCAGTCCGGCTACTTCAGATCCAGAGCAAGTTCCAAGGAAAATCACATCAGCTTCCAGGAGAATCCAGTTTTCAGCAATTTCAATCTTCAAGTTCATCAACCTGGTAAATTTTTCCTTGACTCTCTGATTCCATCAATTGTTTTTCTTCTCTTCCAGATCTTGAGTTCAGGAGAAGCCAACCCACCAAAGGACCAGTATTGGAGGATCCATTGCGAAGATATCTGAATCCGAGGATCCAACAATCTGCTCGGGAGAGTTCTTCCACCAAAATCTGTGAAGATCATTGTCTGGTTAGGTAAACCATCTCTTCTCTTTATTGCTGTTCTGTTGAAAGTTCGGAGCGAAACCCTAGGTCTGGGAGTTTCTCAACCCCCAGCGATCCGTTGCTTCTGAACTACTCTGATAATTTAGTTTCCTTAAAATTGTGCTTTCAATTATCATATTAGTATCTTTCAATGTTAGGTTAACTTTTCTTTGATTTGAAGCCAACTTCTACAAACATATAAAAACAACAAAAAAATTAGTTAATCTTAATTTACTTCCGCATCGCATCCCTTTATTTATTCTGCATCATTTTTGGTATCAGAGCCCAGTCTAGGGTTTCTGATCTGCTTGCTTGCTTGTTTTGATTGTTTTCTCTTTTTATTTTGTCTGCTCGAAGTAGACTCCCCAGGACGTCCGGTCCTAGGAACTAAGCGAGGTGCAAGCCTCCTCCTCCCATTCCACGGGGTGTTCCTAGGGCGTGTAGGGGATCCATTGGGTTATAACTTCGTAGCAGGGATTATAAACGGGGAATACAATCTAGTTGCAGCCCGTAATTGCCCTGTTGTCTGAATTATTTGTCCCTGCATAAAACTCCGAATTGCACGATTTTTTCTTTGTTGAAACCAGTATAATTGATCCTATTTTCCATAATTTTTTTGTGATTTGTTGGTTTCAGTAAAAATTCTGAGAATTAAAATACAACAACTCTATTTTTTGTGTTATGCAATTCAATTCTTTTTGGAGTGATCATCTCATAATTTACTTAAGGGCAATTGAGCATCTAAGATAAGGGAAGGAGTTGATTACCTCTCCTTAGCCCAAAACCACCATCCAATCATTCGAACCTAGACCTAATTTAAAATCAGTTAGACCTAATTTGCCCTAGTGGGCTAGGGACACCAATTGGTCGGGTCTAGGCTAGTGTTGAGTCAGTTTGCCGAGTTATTCTGTGTGTGCTTAGCACTCAGTGTCTAGAACGGTGGTTCAGGGATCCATTCCCGAAGTGCTTGTGTGCTGGTCCACCTACCTGGCCAATCACTGATTGGTGTCTAGGATTGGCAATCAGGGACCTAACACTCCCCTTACACCTGCCTGGCTGAGTCCTGAGTTACTACAGGCTAGCTTGCCACTCTGATTGGGCATCTAGTTTGGACTCTAGGTCTAGTGATCCAGTAGTCGATTTAGTCTAGTCTCATTTTGTGTGCTTGCTTGAATCATCATGTCTACCAGAAACGGAGTGCCATATCAACCTGGTCAAACCCAACCTGATTTAGAGGCCATGATCAGAACTCTTACTGAAAGTATGGCTAAAATGAATCAGGATATGACAAACACTGTGGCCCAGTTTAGCGCACAAATTCATGAGGATCTTACCCAACTTAGGAACCGAGTCCAAGTACTTGAAGAACCTAGGCATCGAAATTGGACTCCTGACCCCGATTTTAATGTGCCTCAACCTCACCCACATCAGGAGCCTAGAAGGCCTTTATATAGAGATCCTGAACCTAATCATAGGAGGCCTGACCCAGAGCCTGAAGATAGAGATGATAGGTTCATCAGGAACATCAAATTAGATGCACCCACTTTTGATGGTAGTCTGAACCCTAAGGTGTATTCTGATTGGGAGGGTGAGATGGACCAATACTTTAAGTGGTATGCTATGTCTGAGGAGAGGAAATACAAGTTTGCCAAGATGAAATTAGTGCGTCAAGCTAGGTTATACTGGGGGAACATTGAGCTAACCACTAGGAGACGGAATGTTGAGCCCATAACCACTTGGCAGGGTATGAAAGAAAAACTAAGAGATAAATACCTACCCATTTCATACCAGCAAAACCTGTTAGACCAATGGCAAAACCTGAAACAAGGAAACCGATCTGTCTCAGACTACATAGCTACTTTTGATGAATACCTAATGAGATGTGATGTGAGTGAAGCCCACGAAGTCACTTTGTCTAGATTTAGGGCTGGACTGAGGGAAGATATCAAGAGAGAACTATTTCTGAGAGAGGTTACTGATCTAGACCAAGCCTACCAGATTGCACTGAACACTGAGAAATTTCAGAGAGGACCTATACCTTCTAGGGTTAGTGCCCCAATCCCAAGGAATGGACCTAGCCAAGTTATCCCTAGTAAACCTTTTCAGGGTACTTCTACCCCTAGGCCCATGGACAAAGGTAAGGCACCTGACACCCAGAGAACCCCTAGTTCAAATATCACCTGTTTTAAGTGTCAGAAACCAGGTCACATTTCCAGTCAGTGTACTGTCATAGCCTGTTTCAAGTGTCATAAGGTAGGTCATGTTGCTAGCCAATGCCCACGGAGATCCCTTTACATAGAAGAGGGAGAGAATGATAATTCTGAGCCCAGTAAGGAATTTGAAGAAGAAGTTTATGAGGCCGGAATGAATTTGGTTGAGGAGTATGAAGGAGAGGAGGAACCCAATGAATCTGACCAATTAGGAGTTGTAAGATGCATCCTATCCCAGAATCTAGTTCAAGAGGATTGGCGTAGGACTAACATCCTACAAACTTTTCTTAAATTAGGGGATAAGGTATGTAAGATCATCATAGATAGTGGGAGCTGTGTAAATGCCATCTCTACTAGCACTGTCAAGATGTTAGGCTTAATCCCAGTTCCCCATCCCAACCCCTATAAGGCTTCTTGGGTAGATTCTACCTCCATACCCATCCAGTCTAGATGTCAAGTCCAAATCCAAATGCAATCTTATCACGAAAAGATTTGGTGCGATGTCTTACCCATGGGGGTGAGCAGTATAATTCTCGGAAGACCTTGGTTGTATGATCATGATGCCACCCTCTTAGGAAAATCTAATACCTGTGTCTTTAGTTTCAATGGGAAGAAGATTACGATCCATTCAGTTCCCCCTAAGGACAAGGTAAATAAAGGAGCCGGTAAGGTTAAGGAGATGAAAACTGGAGTGAACCTAATCAGTGCTAAGGATCTAGAACAAGAAATTCATAGTGGTTCACCCATCTGGATGTTGACTGCTAAGGAACTTAGAACTTCGGAACCCTCAGAGCCTCCTCAAGAAGTTAAACCTGTGTTAAAAGAATTTGAGGATGTCTTTCCCGAGGATTTGCCAGACCACCTTCCACCTCTTAGGGATATCCAGCATGCCATAGATCTAATCCCAGGAGCGACTTTGCCCAACTTGCCCCATTACAGGATGAATCCATCTGAGCATGAAGTTAGAAGTTTCCACGGCTTGGCTACCTTCTATAGGCGATTCATCAAGGGGTTTAGTACTTTAGCTGCTCCTATCACTGATTGTATTAGGAAGGGAGAATTTCATTGGACTAAGTCAGCCCATAAAGCCTTCCTAGATCTTAAGGATAAAATGACCCAGGCACCCATTCTGAGATTACCCGATTTTTCTAAAGTATTTGAGGTTGCCTGTGATGCTTCAGGTGTAGGAATAGGTGGAGTCCTAAGCCAAGAGAATCATCCCATAGCATTCTTTAGTGAAAAACTTAATGATGCTAAGCTTAGGTATTCTACCTATGATAAGGAATTTTATGCGGTGGTGCAAGCTTTGCGTTACTGGAGACATTATTTGCTACCGCAGGAATTTGTTCTATTTTCGGACCATGAGGCTCTTAGATTTCTGAACTCCCAAAAGAAGCTTAACCCGAGGCATGCTAAGTGGGTAGAATATATCCAGTCCTATACTTTTGTCCTGAAACATAAGGCTGGAGTTGAGAATAAGGTAGCTGATGCCCTTAGTCGCCGATCTCTGTTATTAACTTCTGTTAGAACTAAGGTCATAGGGTTTGAGCAAATCAAAGAGGAATATGAGTCTTGTCCGGATTTCACAACTGTGTATCAGGATCTAGTTCAAGGACCATCTAGTAATCACCAAGATTATACCCTTATAGATGGTTTTTTGTTCTTCAAAAATAGGCTTTGCATCCCTAGAACTTCTCTTAGAGAATTTTTGATTTGGGAAATCCATGCTGGAGGTTTAGCCGGCCATTTTGGAAAAGACAAGACCATTCTAGCTATTGAAGACCACTTTTTCTGGCCTAGCTTGAAAAGGGATGTAGCTAATATTGTAGCTAGATGTCGAACCTGCGCTGTTGCCAAACAGCGAAAACAAAACACTGGCCTTTATACCCCACTCCCTGTCCCAGATCGTCCTTGGCAAGATGTGAGTATGGATTTTGTGTTAGGTTTACCTAAGACCCAGAGGAGACATGATTCTATCTGTGTCGTAGTCGACCGATTCTCTAAAATGGCCCACTTCTTGCCTTGTTCCCAAACCTTTGATGCGTCTAAGGTAGCCACACTTTTCTTCAATGAGATAGTTAGACTCCATGGCCTACCTAAGACAATCGTTTCAGATAGGGATGTCCGGTTCACCAGTTACTTTTGGAAGACCCTTTGGCATAAGTTAGGGACAAAACTTAAGTTTTCAACTGCCTATCATCCCCAAACTGATGGCCAAACTGAAGTAGTGAACCGTAGCCTAGGAAATCTGCTGAGATGTCTTGTTGGTGAAAACACCAGAAATTGGGATTTATACCTACCAAGGGCAGAATTTGCGTACAATGACTCGGTCAATAGGTCTACGGGTAAGAGTTCATTTGAAATTGTACATGGGTACAAACCTCACACACCTCTTGACCTAGTCCCTTTACCTGTCCACACTCGAGTCTCTGAGTCTGCTGAGAATTTTGCACAGCATGTAAAAGACTTGCATAAAGAAATTCATGCCAAAATAAATTTAAGTAATGAAACTTATAAGAAGTTGGCTGATACTCAAAGGTGAGTCAAATCTTTTGTTAAGGAAGACTATGTGATGATTAGGTTAAGGCCTGAACGGTTTCCTCCTGGAACCGTTAGAAAGTTACATGCTAGGGGAGCTGGACCATTTAGAGTGGTAAAGAGAGTTGGATCCAATGCCTATGTGCTCGAGTTGCCTCCAGAACTAGGCATTAGCTCTACTTTCAACATTACAGACTTAGTAGAGTACAGGGAGCCAGCTGTGATTCCTAGTGAGCCTTTTGAGCCTAACCCTATCATTGAGAGTGATCCCGACCCTGTGTGTCCACCAACAAACTGGCCTGTGAGGAAAGAGCAGATTGAAAAGATCCTGGATGATCAGGTTATCTCTACTCGTAATCGAGGATACCAAAGGTACCTGGTCCGCTGGCAAGGAAGGCCAGATTCTGATGACTCTTGGATCTCCCGAGAAGAATTACAAGAATTGGACCCAGACCTCTTGGAGAGATACCAGAGCCAACTTGAGCCTTACTCGACAGGGTCGAGTTCCTCCCACCCTGGGAGAATTGGTGCGGGCACCAGACTCAGAAGAAGACTTCAGAGCTCCATCTGGATCTCTGATTAACCTTGCCCGAAGAATTAGGGTTTTTGGTTTGTAATAAGAGTTGACTAGATCAACTCAATTTAGCTTGAGTCTACATTACCTGCATTTTATTTTGTTGAGTCATGTTGACTCAGTAGTGGACTAGGGTTTCAACCGGGGATGTTACATTTTCTCCCAAGACCAGGCAAGTGGACACCACACTCCCAGCCACACTCCCAGTCCAGGGGGCACCATATCCACATCCAGCAGCCTTTGGTCCCCACTCCACAGATGGCAACTTCCTTCTTTCATGCACCAGATAAAGAGAAGAGCACAAATCAAGGGGGCGGCCAAGACTTTCCCAAGTGATTCCAAGCAAAGAAAGGAAGAAGTTTTTCTTGGAAGAGAATATCAAGGGGCGCCCATTACCTGCCAAAAACACCTAAAACAAAGATGGGAAGAGCCTTGACTTAGGGAGGAAGAAAAGGAGGAGTCCAAAAGAGTTCATCCAGGAAAGGAAGAAAATTTTTCTTGAAAAATCCCAAGCAAGGTGGCGCCATCTACCTGCCATTTATAACCCAAATCCTAATTTTTGGTATTTTGGCCAACCATATGTAAGGGATTTGCCCTAATTTGGAGATCTCCTCCTTTAGTCCCACATGAGAAAATATGAAACCCTTCTCCCTTGTAAAGCATTATAAATTACATCCCTCTTGTAAGTTGAAAACAATGATATGAATGAAGAAAAAATTATTTTTGCTATTCTCTTGTGTTGAGTAACCTAGGTTTCTCTTCTTCCGCACTATTCTAAGTGTTGAGCTCCGTGAGGGAGTAATCCGGGTTTCATTGGAGCCTTGAGGAGGTGAGAGATCTCCATCTTTATCCAAAACCCTAGGTTAGCCACTTAAAAATCCAAAACCCTAGCCGCCCTTCATTATTTTCAATCCATCAAACCCTAGCTCCTTCCATCTCCCATGACCTCTCTCTCTCTACAAGTCCAAGCCGTCCACCTTCATCCAGATCTAGTCCGGCTACTTCAGATCCAGAGCAAGTTCCAAGGAAAATCACATCAGCTTCCAGGAGAATCCAATTTTCAGCAATTTCAATCTTCAAGTTCATCAACCTGGTAAATTTTTCCTTGACTCTCTGATTCCATCAATTGTTTTTCTTCTCTTCCAGATCTTGAGTTCAGGAGAAGCCAACCCGCCAAAGGACCAGTATTGGAGGATCCATTGCGAAGATATCTGAATCCGAGGATCCAACAATCTGCTCGGGAGAGTTCTTCCACCAAAATCTGTGAAGATCATTGTCTGGTTAGGTAAACCATCTCTTCTCTTTATTTCTGTTCTGTTGAAAGTTCAGAGCGAAACCCTAGGTCTGGGAGTTTCTCAACCCCCAGCAATCCGTTGCTTCTGAACTACTCTGATAATTTAGTTTCCTTAAAATTGTGCTTTCAATTATCATATTAGTATCTTTCAATGTTAGGTTAACTTTTCTTTGATTTGATGCCAACTTCTACAAACATATAAAAACAACAAAAAAATTAGTTAATCTTAATTTACTTCCGCATCGCATCCCTTTATTTGTTCTGCATCACCCTTCCAGAAGAAACAACCTTCTACATGATCTATTGCAGAGGCTATTTGGACAGGACCACAACCAGATGTGTTTGTAAATAAGGGCGAAGTCAACTTGCCAAGGTCAGGAGGGCAAAGGTAACTTTTTCCATCTTTATGTATCGGATCTCTATATCTTTGAGCACTCGACTGATGTAGTAAACTAGCTTTTGCACTCCATCCTCTTCTCGGAAGAGCATTGAACTCACAGCCATGGGAGAGATGGCTAAATAGAGATAATGCATTTCTCCTTCAACCAACCTTGTAAGGAGTGGCATGGTGGCCAGGTAAGTCTTGAGCTATTCAAAGGCAATCTGGCACTCCTCCATCTACTACAAGTCTTTGATCCATCTCAAAGCCTTGAAGAAGGGTAGGCACTTGCCACTGGACCTCACCACGAACTGGCTTAGCATTATAACCCATCTCATGATGTGCGGGACCTCCTTTCGACTTCTAGTGGGTGTCATTTCCAAGATCGCTCGGAGATTCTTGGGATTTGCTTCGATTTCATTGTGAGATACCATAAAACTTAGGAACTTCCCTGAAGAAATTCCAAAAGCATGCTTATTGGAGTTGAGCCGCATGCAATACTAATGAGGACATTGTCATGTATGGATTTTGATGCAAGTCTAGCATTTTTGGAGCATATGTATTTATTTTTTTACCTAGGTGTATGGGGATGAGGCTTATTTTTTTTGTATTCAGCTTATACACAAATCTTAGAGCATAGAACTAGATTAGTTTGGATTATCTTAAAATTTGTTTTAGATTAATCTAATTATTTTAGAATAGTCTAAGGTCTGGTTGACTTGGTCTCTAGCTTGTTAGGGACTAGAGTTTATTTAAAGAGGTCTTATAATTAGAATAAATCAATCGAGAAATTAAGGAAAAAATACTATGGGTTTTCCCATCTCCTTCCTCTCCTGTGTTCTCTTCCTCTTCCTCTCTCTTCTTCTTCCACCTTCTCTTCTCTTTCTCCTCTCATCTTCTTTCTCTGCTTCTCTCTTCCCCTCCTCCCCGCTGTTTACCCTGAGAATCCAACTATTTAAGCCTCTCCCCCTCAGCCATCCAAGCCTTCTTTAAGCCATTGACATTGCTCACCCCTCACCATCGAACTACCGCCCACCCACTACCACACCTCCCATGCTCCACCACCACCATCAACTCTGCATGAACAAACCTCCTGTCTCCCAATGACACCTTTGCTGGGCAACCACCAACTCCCACCATTACACCGCTGCTACACCTCTGGTATCTCCCACCTCTCCACCATCACCGACCCCTCCCACCTCAATCCCACCAGAAATGGTCCTCCACCATTGCATAGCCCAAAACACCATTGATCTCACCTCCATCAGCTTTCTCCTAGGTCAAACACCCCATTACCCACAAACCCACCACCACTGTCCACCCTTCTCAGCTGTTCGACACCTCCCACCTATGAGTGCTTGCTTTCTCACCAGCCATTGACGCCCACCATCGCTTGTAACGCCGATGAGCCATCGCTATTGTATCATTGCTCATGAGCGAAGCAAGGTGTGGATGGGGTGAACCACTCACTTCCCTCTCCTTTCCCTTTTTCTTTGGATGTTGTCGCCTCCACGAGCTCGAGTGCACTAATCCTCCTCTCTCGTCCAATGTTGAAATCTTTGTGCACCCACCCAAGGCTGAGCCCTCTGCATCTCTTGGAGATAATTTTTCCTTTCACTGCCACCATGCTATTCATGTCATTCTCCTGAGGCTTTCCATGCTGCATCTTGCCTCCATGTCAACTGTGCCACCCGTTCCATCAGCACCTTCAAACTGGTGACTGTCATCCTTCGTGATTGCTAGCGAGCCCCTATCGGTCTCCTCATCTGAAGCCTCCTTGTTTGCACGATCATGAAAGCACCAGAGAACTTAGGCATGATAATGAAAGCAATCCCAAACCTCACTACTGACTTTAGGTATTGGGAAAACTAAGATTATTTATTTATTTGGATCCTTTGCCATGATCACCATCATCCTGTCGGCTAACTCCTCCAAGCCTGGTTCATTTTTGATCCTCGAGCACCTTGTTCACATAGTTTTGGAGGCACATGCTTGAATGAGAAAGCTATATGCATTTTAGAGCAAATCCTGAAATCCTTATCGACTTCTAATTTTGGGGTTTATTGGACCGAATTGAATTTTGTTTCTATTTGAGATAATTTTTTATTGATGTTATCTCATGTTGGTAAACTAGGTTTGAAGATTTCCCACCTGATTTGTTTGTGAGCTCATCGCCATCCACCTCGACCACTTTTGGGTTTATCTCCCATTTCTAGGACTCCATGAGATCTTGTGCATGGTGAGACCTCTTCATTGTTTAGATTAGGATTTAAAATCATTGCTGAAATTTTATTAGTTGTTCTATCTTTAATTTAGTTGGATCCAAATTAATTGAATTGAATAAACCTACCCTAGCAATCATTTCTTAATGACCAACAATCTAACCTCTTGAAATATTTGACTGTGCGTGCCAATCGAGTCACTTCCTAGATTTGACCTTAATATTGAGCAGTTCAATTAGCTTAATTCTTGTCTAATTTTGATAAATACTTTTGTTTATTCTAATTACTTATTTAACTTTGTTCGCTGATCTTAATAGTGGATCTTTAGATCTAGGGTCTTTAGCAAGCCCTTTTAAGATCTTAAAGAAACTGGGATCAAATGCATATATTATGGATCTACCGTCTGATTATGGCATTAGTACAACCTTTAATATATCATATTCAATAAAGTATAAAGAATTAATATCAATATCCAGTGATCCTTTTGAGCCTAATTTTTTTGTTGAGAGCGAACCCTCATCTGAGTGTCCACCAAATATTTCTTGAAGACATGATCAGATTGAGAAGATTCTGGATAAGGGGGTCATTTCTATCATGAGTTATGATATTAGAGATATCTGGTGAGATGGCAAGGCTACCTCAAGTTTGAGGATATATGGATTATTGGAGAAGAACAATGGATCGATCTTGATATTCTTGAGCATTACTAGAGTAGTATAGAGCCTCACTTGATGGAGTTGAGTTTTTCCTACCCTAGAGGAAATGATGAGGACATTGCCTAGCTCGGATTGTAATGCACACCTAGTATTTCTTTGGGTAGACATATATATTTATTTTTTATTTTACCTAAGTATATGGGGACTGGACTTATTTTTTATTTTATTTTCTTATATCCAACTCATGCATAGATCTCAAAGCATGAAACTAGATTAGTTTGAAATTTACCTTAGATTAGTCTAATTATTTTAAATTAGTATGGAGTCCTAGAATTTTGGTTAAGTTGGTCTCCAATTTATTGGGGACTAGCATCTATTAAAAGAAGTCCTATTATTGAAAGAGATCCATCGTGAAATTAAGGAAAAAATACTTTGGGTTTTCCTATCTCCCTCCTTTCCCATGTTCTCTTCCTTTTCCCCTCTCTTCTTCTTATACCTTCTCTTATCTCTCTCCTCTCTTCTTCTTTCCCTACTTCTTCTCTCTTCCCCTTCTTCTTGTCCCTGCTATCCTAGGTGCTCTAAGAACCAACTTCCCAAGCCCTTTTTTGAGCCATTCTCAAGCCACCATGACCACCACCAAATGCCACAATCAGCTTTTGTCCAAGCCATCCACCCTCCACTCCACCTCCCATCCATCAGTTTCACTAGAGATCACTGCCACATCTACCTCCCTCTCATCTAGAGAGCCTCATGACTGATCCTCATCCTTCATCTGTAAAATCAATAGACCAACCAACATCCCATTGCCTGCAATCCTAGTATTGCTCGATGACCTCACCATGTTCTCCTCTCTACCTGCTACCGGTAACTAGCGACCATTGCTGCTTGATGCCATTGATCAGCCTCAGTCTATGGGTCTTCATCTCTGAGTGACAATCAAGTCCTACTCCTGTTGCTCTGTCCCATGGAACTCCATGCTCAAGACTTCCTTACTGCCTACTCCACCGGCATCCACTTCTATCAAGTGACCACCTCAGTGATCATCGGTGACCATCTACCATCCACAGCTCTCTCACCAATAGATTGGGCTATCCTTTGTTCCCCCCCAGCCCCAAGAGCATGAATGTGAAAGCATAACCCCAGCCCCCTACCGACTTCATCTTTTGGGTGGTTTGGATGTTTTCTACTTGGGTTGGCTTGGAAAATTTACAATTAATTTATTTATCTAGACCCTCCATTGTGACCACCATCATCACCATCAACTTCTCCAAGTGCGGCCAATCTTTGCTCCACGAGCACCTTACTCACATGGTTGTGAAGGTGAATGCTTGAACATGGAATCAGCACATTTTTTTAGATAAAATTTAGAAACCCCTACTGACTTCTAATTTTGGATTTGTTAGGCTTAATTGAATTATATTTATATTTAGGATAATTTTTTGACTGTCATTATCTTATGTTGGTAATCCAGGTATGAAGGCTTTACCAGACTCACCATCCAGCTATGTTCGCAACCCATCTTGGTCAACACCTCCTCTTCCAGATTTGACCATGATCAAGTTTATGAGCACCCTTTCCATTTATTTAAAATAAATATATTTAATTGATATTAGCAGTAAGTATAGCTCTTTGATTTTATTAGATTAAAATATTAATTACATGTGTCGAGCCTAACCTTATGAGTAGTTTCTTAATTACCTATAATCCTATTATTAAGATCAAGGATTTTTGTTGGTGATTGTAGTTATTTTAATAAAAAATTGATAATAGCTTAATCCCTTTAATAATCATAAAAAAATTTAAAGTAGCTAATTTTGATTATAGTTTCAATTTGCTGATAATTTTTTAATAATAATAATAATAATAATAATCTGCATTAGTCCCATCTTTTGCATTCCTAGATTAGGTCATCCCACATAAATGATTAGAACATCATCCAACTCAGATTTTGATGTACACCCAGCATTCTTTTGGGTAGACATGTATTTATTTTTTATTTTACCTGGATGTATGGGGATTGGGCTTACTTTTTTATTTTTTTTTCTTATATGTAGCTCATGCACAAATATTAAAGCATGAAACTAGATTTGTTTGGAATTTATTTTAGATTAGTCTAATTATTTTAGATTAATCTGGAGTCTTAGAGTTTTGGTTAAGTTGGTCTTCAATTTGTTGGGGACTAGAATCTATTTAAAGAAGTCCTGTTATTGGAATAGATCCATTGAGAAATTAAGGAAAAAATACTTTGGATTTTTCCATCTCCTTTCTCTCCCATGTTCTCTTCCTCTTCCTCTCTCTTCTTCTTCTACCTTCTCTTCTCTTTCTCCTCTCTTCTTCTTTCCTTGCTTTTTCTCTCTTCCCATTCTTCTTGTCCCTGCAATCCTAAGTGCTTTGAGAACCAACTTCCTAAGCCCTTTATTCGAGCCATTGTCAAACCATCGCGACCACCACCAGACGCCACCATCAGCTTTTATCTAGGCCATCCACCCTCCACTTCACCTCTCCTTCATCAATTTCACTAGAGATCGCCGCCACCTTCACCTTCCTCTCGTCTAGAGAGCCTCACGGGCAATCCCCATCCTCTATCCAAAAAATCACCAGATCGACCAACATCCCATTACCCACAGTCCTAACATTGCTCGATGTCCTCACCATGTTCGACTCTTTGCCTTCTACCAGTAACCAGTGTCCGCTTTCACTTGACACCATCGAACGGCCTCATTCCGTGGGTCTTCATCTCTGAGTGACAATCCCATCCCACTTCCTATTGCTCAGCCTTAAGGAACTCCATGCTTAAGACTTCCCTACCGCCCACTCCACCGGCATCCACTTCAGCCGAGTGACCACCTTAGTGATCACTGGCAACCGTCCATCCATAGCTCTCCCACCCACCAATAGACTGGGTTATCCTCTATTTTCCCCAGCCCCCATAGCACGAACGTGAAAGCATAACCCTAGCCCCTTGCTGACATCATCTTTTGGGTTGTCTAGGTGTTTTCTACTTGGGTTAGCTTGGGAAAACTGGGATTAATTTATTTATCTAGACCCTCCATCATGAGCACCATCGTCCTGTCGGTTAACTCCTTCAAGCCCTGCCAATCTTTACTCCTCAAGTACCTTGCTCACACGATTGTGAAGGTGCATGCTTGAACATGGATTCAACACATTTTTTTAAAGCAAATCTAGAAACCCCTGCTGACTTCTAATTTTAGATTTGTTGAGTTTAATTGAATTATATTCTCATTTGGGATAATTTTTTGACTATTATTTTCTGATGTTAGTAATCCAGGCATGAAGGCTTTACCGGAGTCACCATCCAACCAGGATTGCAACCTGGCTTGGTCAACACCTCCTTTTCTATATTCGACCATGATCAAGTTTTTGAGTACCCTTTTCATTTATTTAAAATAAATATATTTAATTGATATTGGTAGTAAGCATAGCACATTGATTTTATTAGATTAATATATTAATTACATGTGTCGAGCATAACCTTATGGATAGTTTCTCAATTTTTCACGATCGTATTCTTAAGATCTAGGATTTTTGTTGGTGCCTGTAGTCATTTTAATAAAAGAAACTTGATTATAGCTTAGTCCTTTCATAATCATAAAAAAAATTGAAGTAGTTGATTTTGATTATAGTTTCAGCTTGCTGATAATTTTTTTAAAATAATAATAATAATAATCTATATTACTCCCATCTTTTGCATCCCTAGATCAGATCATCCTGCATCAGCTTAATTTTGGTCTCCTTCAGGCCTACATCTTTGTCATAAGGTATCAAAAGTAGACACCAAAGCTACTGATGCACTCTTTTATAAGGTGGACCTCTTATCGTAAGTTATGGGCTTTTATAATTAAAAAAAGAATATGACGAATGCCCAGACTTAATAATACTAAGAAGAATATACATTAATCCCATCTTTTGTATCCCTAGATTAGGTCATCCTGTATTAGCTTAATTTTGGTATCAGGGCCTTGTTTAGGTTAGGTTAATAATATTTGCATTACATTAATTAGGAAAAAAGTTTTCATTTTCAGCATTATTCAGCAGTCTGCAAACCCTATACACCCTTTAGTATTTTAGGAAGTCTCATCCATAGAAAACTCAAAAAATTATAAAAATTACATCATTGAAAAATAGACTCGAAAATGAATATTTCTATATTTTTTGATTTGCAAGATTACTTTAAAATTCATGCCAATTTAGACTTTAAATTCTAAGTTTCATTTCTTAGAATTCTGCAACCTATAATTTTGGACAATCTATGTTCAAACCCTATGTTCTATTTTTAGGAGTGTCAAAAAATTAAAAAATTGGTGGTTTTAGAAACTAGACTCGGTTTAAGAAATTTCTATGTATGAAAATATATGAACATACTTTAGGATTCATGCCTGTTTGATCCAAAACTTTTGATTATGCATGCAGAAATCTACAACTTGCAGAACTACATAATCCCTTTTCTTTCATCAATTCTCATTAGTAGGATTATCAAGAAAATATAAAAATTATAGATTTGAAAACTAGATTCAATAAGGTAAACATCTGTATTTGATAATTTTAGAATTGAATCCTAGATTGGTACCAAATTTCACTGGAAACTGATCACTACACCTTAAAAATCTTGCTAAAAATTTAATCTGTGTAGTCCCTAGAAATCAGTCAATTTTTAATCCTAGGAATGCCCAAAAATTTTGAATTTTAAGTTGTTGGAATCTCCACTCATTGAAAAATTTGGTCCTTCTTTGAAATACTTATAAATATTTCACTAAGATATCTATTTTTGAGCATTAATCTAGACTGAAATATAACTACTGCATATTATGGAATTGAAAAATCAATAGAGAGCTTGTTGTGACCCTGTATAATCAACAGGTTAGGAGCGAAGTCCTATCCTAAACCTTCAGATAGTAAAATGGATTCCAATCAAATTGCTGCAATCCTTCAAACCCTCATAGATAAAACTGATAATTTGATTGGCATTTATCAAAATAACTTAATAAGGTTAGAAAATTTAGTAAAAAATTGAGCAAACAATAGCCAAATTAAGAATACCCTTCTTATACCTATGACACGGTCAACCAAGAAGGTCATTAAAGAAAAAGAAGTCATAGAAAAGATTTTCTAAGGAATCAGATCCAAAACTCAATGCTTTTTTGTGTAATGAACTAGACCATACTGCTAGTCAGTGCCTATCCATATCACCACCTATAAGGAAGTCTAAAATTGAAAATATTTAAAATGACCCTAAAGAAGAAGTTTATATAGCGGATCTTGAATTAGCTGACATCTATGATAGCTATGATATTATCTAGATTAATATTATACCTGAAGAATAACTAGAACTAGAAGAAGATAGATGTGTATTAAACCAATCCAAAGAGATTGAAGATGGGAACAAGACTGCTATTCTTCATACCTTTGTTAGTCAGAGTGATAAAATATGCAAGAAAAATATTGATAGTGGTAGCTGCATTGATGCCATCTTCCCTGATGACGCTTCACACCTAGATTTAGCAACTATAGACCACACGAGTTCATATAATTTGGCCTGGAAAAGTATTCTATCTATCCTTGTTTAGCATAGGTGTTTATTGAATCATGTCTATCCCAAAGAGTTCTATGTTGTGGTCCAAGTCCTTAAGTTTTGGAGGCATTATTTACTTCCATGAGAATTTATCCTATTTTGGAGGTATTATCCACTTCTATAAGAATTTGTCATGTATTCGGATCATGAGACCTTCAGGTTTTTCAATTCATAGAAGATATTAAGTTCAAAACGTGGAAAATGGATTGAGTTTGTTCAGGCCTATACCTTTGTCATAAGGTATGAAGCAAATGTAGACACCAAAGCTACTGATGCACTCTTTTATAGGGTGGACCTCTTATCGTAAGTTATGGGCTTTGATAGTTAAAAGAAGAATATGATGAATGCCTAGACTTAAAAATAATTAAAATTTAAATAAAAATAAATAATAAATAATAAATATTATATTGTATACCTTATTATGCATGCTAGAGTATCAAAGTCAGCATAATCCTTTGTCGAGCATGTTAGGAGTCTGCATAAAGAGATTAGTGATAAATTAATATAAGTAATCAAATAAATTATTAATAGATTCTCACCAAGTCAAAGATTTTGCTAAGAATAATTATGTCATGATAGGGTCAGACCTAATATAAACTACCATCTGGCTATGGTATTAATTCAACTTTCAATGTATCGGATCTCACTGAATATAAAGAACTAGTATTGATACCCAATGATTTGTTTGAGCCTATACCATCCTTTATGAGTGACCCTCTCCTTGAGTGCCCACAAGCATATTGAGAGAGCAACATGATGAGATCGATTGCATCCCAGATGAGTAGATCAAGTTCACTAAGGGTTGAGAATATGGCTATTTGGTTTGCTGGCAAGGTAGGTTGGAGTTAGGGGATTCTTGGATTGTCCGAGACTTCTACAGCAGTATGAAGCCTAACCAGATAGAGTTGACTCTTCCCATCCCAAGGGAATGATGAGAACATCATTCAGCATGGAGTTTGATGCATGCCTATCATTTTTGGAGCATATGCATTTATTTTTTTACCTGGGTATATGGGGATTGGGCTTATTTTTTCTTATATCTAGCTCTTGCATAGATATTAGAGCATGGAACAAGATTTGTTTGGATTATCTTAAAATTTTTTTTAGATTATCTAATTTTTTCAGATTAGTCTGAGATCCTAAAGTTTAGGTTGACTTGGTCTCCAGCTTGTTGGGGACTAGAATGTATTTAAAAAGGTCTTGTTATTAGAATTAATCAATTGAGAACTTAAAGAAAAAATACTTTGGGTTTTCCCATCTCCCTCCTCTCCCATGTTCTCCTCCTCTTCCTCTCTCTTCTTCTTCTACCTTCTCTTTCTCCTCTCTTTTTCTTGTCCTGCTTCTTCTCTCTTCCCCTTCTTCTTCTCCCTGCTATCCTAAGTTCTCCAAGAACCAACTTCCTAAGCCCTTTATTCAAGCCATTGTCAAGTCACCGTGACCACCACCAGATGCCATCGTCAGCTTTCATCCAGGCTGCCACCCTCCACTCTACCTCCCGTCCGTTAATTTCATCGGAGATCACCACCACCTCTACCTTCCTCCTGTCTAGAGAGCCTCATGGTCGATCTCCATTCTTCATCTGTAAAATCACTAGATTGACCAACATCCCATCGCTTGCAATCCTAGCATCGCTCGATGCCCTTACCATGTTCTCCTCTTTGATCATTGCCAGCAACAGGCGACCAATGCTGCTTGACATTGTCGATCGACCTCAATCCATGGGTCTTCATCTTTGAGTGACAATCCCATCCCACTTCTTGACAATGACTTGGTCTCCAGCTTATTGGGGACTAGAGTGTATTTAAAAAGGTCTTGTTATTAGAATAAATCAATTGAGATCTTAAAGAAATAATACTTTGGGTTTTCTCATCTCCCTCCTCTCCCATGTTCTCTTCCTCTTCCTCTCTCTTCTTCTTCTACCTTCTCTTTCTTCTCTCTTCTTCTTTCCTTGCTTCTTCTCTCTTCCCCTTCTTCTCCCTGCTATCCTAAGTGCTCCGAGAACCAACTTCCCATGCCCTTTATTCAAGCCATTATCAGGCCACCATGACGACCACCAGATGCCATCGTCAGCTTTCATCCTGGTGTCCACCCTCCGCTCTACCTCCCATCCATCAATTTCATCGAAGATCATCACCACCTTTGCCTTCCTCCTATCTAAAGAGCCTCATAGCTGATCCCCATCCTTCATATGTAAAATCACTAGACTAACCAATATCCCATCGCTCGTAGTCCTAGCACTGCTCGATGCCCTTGCCATGTTCTCCTCTTTGCTCATTGCTAGCAACAGGGGACCAATGCCGCTTGATGTTGTCGATCGACCTCAATCCTTGGGTCTTCATCTTCGAGTGACAATCCCATCCCACTTCCTGTTGCTCGACCCTAAGGAACTCCATGCTCAAGACTTCCTTATCGCCCGCTCCACCACGTCCACTTCTATTAAGCGACCACCTTAGTAATCACCAGTGACCATCCACTATCCATAGCTCTCTCACCCTCTAACAGGCTAGGCTATCCTATGTTCCCCCCGAGCCACCACAGTATGAACGTGAAAGCATAACCCCAGCCCCTTGTTGAGTTCATCTTTTGGGTTGTCTGGGTGTTTTCTACTTGGGTTAGCTTGGAAAAATTTGGATTAATTTATTTATCTAGACCCTCCTTTATGACCACCATCATCCTGTGGGTCAACTCCTTTGAGCCTGGCCAATCTTGGCTCCTCGAGCACCTTGCTCACAATGTTATGAAGGCACACGCTTGAACATGGAATCAACATTTCTTTTAGATCAAATCTAGAAACCTTTATTGACTTCTAATTTTGGATTTGTTGGGCTTAATTTAATTATATTCCTATTCATGTTAATTTTTTGACTGTTATTATCTCATGTTGGTAATCCAGGTCTGAAGGCTTTATCGGACTCACTATCCAACTAGGATCACAACCCGGCTTGGTTAATGCCTTCTCTTTCAAATTCGACCATGATCAAGTTTGTAAGCACCCTTTCCATTTATTTAAAATAATATATTTAATTGATATTGGTTGTAAGTATAGCTCTTTAATTTTATTAGATTAATATATTAATTGCATGTGCTGGGCCTAACTTTATGGGTAGTTTCTCAATTGCCCATGATCCTATTCTTAAGATCTAGGATTTTTGTTGGTGCCCGTAGTCATTTTAATAAAAAAATTTGATTATAGCTTAATCCCTTCCATAATCATAAAGAAATTAAACTAGCTAATTTTGATTATAGTTTTAGTTTGCTGATATTTTTTTTTTTTTAAAAATAATCTACATTAGTCCCAGCTTTTGCATCCCTAGATTAGGTCGTCCCGCATCAAACACTTACATAAGGTTTGGAAGGTCTTTTCCAAGTCTGCCATGTGCTGATCTTCTTTGCTGCTCTTCACCAATACGTCAACGATGTAAACTTTCATGTTACACCTGATCTAATTGCTGAAGACCTTATTGACGAGGAGCTGGTAAGTAGCTTTTATATTTTTTAGACCAAAGGGCATGACCTTATAGTAGTATTGCCCCTGGTCAATGATAAATATAGTCTTCTTCTTGTCCTCTAGTACCATCTGGATCTGGTTATACTAGGAAAAGGCATCCATGAAGCTAAGAGTCTTGTGCCCGGAGGTCGAGTCCACCAGTTGATCGATCTGTGGTAGAGTAAAATACTCCTTTAAGTAGGCCTTGTTCAAGTTAGTAAAGTCAATGCATTCCCATAACTTGCCATTGACCTTGTTCACTAGGACAACATTGGCGAGCCAATTGGGATACTAGACTTCATGGATAAACTTAGCCTCCAGAAGCTTCTCCACCTCTTATTTGATGGTACACTAGAACTTAGGGATGAAGCTTCTCTTCTTCTGGTAAATTGGCGGGTGTGTAGGTCAATGTCAAGGTGATGCATTATGATCGTGGGGTCAATGCCCGGCATGTTAGCCATTGTCCATGCAAAGATGTCAGTGTTCACATGGAGGAACTCCACCAGTTGAGCTCTAGACTGCTCATTCTGCTTGCTCATGATATACACCACTTGGAAGGAGTTGGTCGGGTCTAGGGGAACAGGGATCAATTCTTCTGCAGGCTCTCCATGTTATAGCTTTTGTTGATCTTGGAACTCAAGGCTTTCAATGGACATGGCTTCTTTTGGCTTCTACTTAAGGATCACCACATAGCATCACCATGCCAAGGTTTGATCACCTTATACCTCGCCTACCCAAAACAGGGTGGGGAACTTCATCAATAGGTGGTAGGTTGAGAGTGTGGCCCGCAAAGTGTTCAGGCTTGATCTCCCTAAGATAGCATTATAGGTAGCTGGGATCCTGACCACTAGAAAGTCTAAGAGGGCCATGGCCTATCTTAGGGCCTGGCTGACTGTCACAGGTAATGTCACGATGCCTTCAACAAGAATGGCATCCCTAGAAAAACCAATCAAGGGAGTGTTCACCATTCAAAGACAATCCTTGGGCAATCCCATCCGAGAAAAGGCATCATAAAATAAAATATCTATGAAGATTCCATTATTGACCAAGATTCTCTTTACATCATTGTTGGAAATAGTAAGGGAAACAAACACAGGATCATCATGCAGGAATAGAACTCTATCGGTGTCATCAATAGTAAAGGTGATGGGCTCCTTTCTAGCCCTCTAGCACTTGGGTCAGGGAATTTTCATTTAGGCCACCCTAGCATATGCTCATCACCTAAAGGAACTTGCCCCCTAGAGGCCAGTCAACTTGAGATTGTTCCCACGTGGATTCTATTCTCCATAGAGGGTTTGGTCATCAACTGGGGCTCCTAACTAGTAGCCTTCAAAATGTGAGGCTGATCAATGTGGACACATAGGTTGCCCTATTGAATCAGTGACTCAATCTCCTTCTTCAGGGAAAATGTTGTCTTCAATATCATGCCCATAGTCCCAATAAAATTTATAATATTTCTTAGGATCCTTCCATGCTTTCTTATTCATCTTCCCCGACCATCATATAAAGTCCTGACCTTTGATTTCTATCAGGATCTATCCCTAAGGGATATTTAAGAGAGTGAAGTCCTTTTAGTAGGGTGGCCTAGGGCATTCGAGTCAATGGTGGGACCCCTTGTCCTGCTTCTTTATTTGCTACTACTGCTGGGGAAGGGCTGGATGGGAGTAGTCCTCTTGAGGATGTTTTTGATCTTTCTTCTCCTTCCACTTCTCCATCATGCCTTCTTTAGTGTTGATGTACTTTTTTACTTGGGCCAGAAGCTTAGGAAGGCTTCAAGCAAATCTCTCAGAGAGAAAGAAGTAAAAGCTACCTCCATGTAACCCTCTCTTCAAGGTTGATATGGTGATAGAGGGTTCGAGGCTGCGAACCTCTAGCATGGCTGCTTTAAAGTGACCTATGTTATGGTGGAGAGACTCACCTTCCTCTTGTTGGACTAAGAAGAAGTCAGAGCCTCACTCTAGTCTCTTGCTACTCTAGAACTGGGCTATGAACCTTTGGCTAAACTCCATAAAAGATTAGATCGACCTCGATTAGAGCCGAGTATACCAAGCTCTCGCTACTTCCTTGGAGGTAGTAAGGAAGGTCTTGCACATGAGGGCATCTGAAATCCCTTGGAGGAGCATGAGGGACCTGAAGCTCTCCAAGTGGTTGAATAGATCAAAGGTGCCATCATAGGCCTCCTTGATAGAGACCTTGACTTCAGGGCCCGTTGCCCGAAGTTAGATTATGTTGGTGAAGCTCTCTCAGGTAGCCATCTACCTCCTCGAGCTGTGGGCCAGCTCACCCTGCCACCCAGATCACCTAGTGGGGTGAGGGCTTGAAGACTCTTCCAGTGAAGCATCTTATGCATAGGAGGAGAAAATATAAACAAAATAATTAGATAGGTGCACCTCACCTAGCTCTCGGCTGGAGAGGTGACCTTGAGACATGGCAGGTTGAGGTGAGGCTCAGAGGGAAGCTCACCTCACTCTCTGGACTGATTACCTCATGCAGGGAATGCCTAGCTCCATGATAGGGGCAACAATAGTCCTGACCTATGCCCCAGGCTCATCATGTGACATAGGTTTTTGCCTTGCTTGGGGGAAGGTGGGTGTGCGGTAGAAGGATGGTGGGTGGGCTTCATCTCAAGCATAGGTGGGGCCTACTAAAGACTCTATACCAAGGTCATCAGTGCCTAAACTTGCTAGAAGAGCTATTGGAACTACTCGATGGTGACGGTCAGAGTAGCTGGATGCCTTGATTCTCCTCCTTCCAGTTGGAGCAAAGAAGGGGTGGCCAAGGCCACTGATGTCTCGAATGGGGTGGATGTGATAGTCCTTTTTCCCTTGGCCATAGTGTGAACCAAAGGCGAAGCTATATCAGAGCTAAACTCCAACCCTCAATGAAGTTTTTGGACTTGGCCCCTTTCACTTGTGCCAATCTATTATGAATCTTTAAAAGGTGTGCTGACTAGGTGGTGCGGACACTAGAGGCACCAGAATAAGGCAGAGACTTCTCAACCCTTTATGGATCACTTAATGACATTTGAGTTCACTATAATAAAGCTTAGTCTAGCTGAGTTGAGTCCTGTATTAGTTAGCTTATGTTGAGCTAGTCCAGTCCAGTATTAGTCAGCTTATGTTGAGCTAATTTTAATTTTCTTGAGTCCTGTCCAAGCATACTGAAGGCTCAAGACCACATCATATAAGTGAAGACCAAGTCCGACCAGATTGAAGACATGGAAATTTAGCCCAAGTTTAACCTAGCTTGAAGACTTGAAGACCAACAGGAGGAGAAAATGAAAACAAGAACAAACCTGAAGCCCTGGACCAGCCGGAAGCAAACTGGGCCAGCCCAGGCCCAGGAAGGAGATTAGGGCGCCATTCCTTATGGTGACCCTCATCTTGGTCGGCCACGTAAGGTCACCCCCTTGGCTGACCAAGACAAGGAGAGGGAGAGCAAGTTTAGGGATTTTCTACCTATGTTGCCTTATATTCCTAGTTAGGGTTTGAAAGGGAGAAGGAGTCCTATGTAAAGTCTAAAGTACCCTTACTTGGTGCCCAAGGTTAAGGGTCTATTTAAGGGACCCTAGTCTCTTGTATGAAGATTACTTTTAATATATGAAAATACTTGAGTTTCCTTCAACTTTTGTGTGATACCCCACTGTGTGCATAAAGGGGTTTTGTGAGTTCTTCTTCTCGGTGTTTGCAACTACATCCTGCCGCCAACCAATCCTCCAGAGCCTTAGCCACCCACTCCAAAATTTCTTTCCCCTTTGCTATTTTCCTTTATTTTATTGATCTCCTATAAGTTTTCTTACCCTTGATAGGTCATTTGTAGGTCCCCGAGTTCCTACGAACCCAACGACTCTAGCCAAGCCTCAATCAGACCACCGAGCAGAAAGCCGGCTATCCGTGGGTCTTTGGCTCGATTTTCCAGGCCGCATCCATCAAGGAACGAGAGATCCCATCACTGTGATCTTCATCGGGTGCTTCAGACGTTGTCAGGTACATCCCCTCTGCCACCAGTAGTTTTATTGCTGGAGAACTTGCCCTAACCGAGGCTTCTCAGCCCCAGCGATCCTCTTTATTGCTTTTCTAGGTCCTAATCTGCATGCTTGACTTCTAAAACTCATATAGAATTCCCTATAGCTTAATTTGATCCAGTTTTCAGGATTTAATCTCTTAACCCCACATATAAAACACACAAAAATAATTGCATGCATATTAGTCCCGCATCATTTTGTATCAGAGCTTAGATTAGGGCTTGTTTTCTATATTTTTTCAGTCCGTATATGCTCTGTTAATTTAGTTACTTCTTCCTGTTCTGAACTCTAAAAATTCTAAAATTTATTTTGCTGGATTTATCATTATTCAAATCTAGAATTTTTTCAGATTTTATTTTGGTCTGTGCAATCTCTGCAAGCCAAAATATGGCCTGCAAATTTTTGGCTCTATTTTTTTTGGCAAGATAATTTTGGAAGGTTTAGGGTTTTGTTTAGCATCTCTTTGCATATCTTTTAATTTTCGTATATTTCCTGCATATTAGGCCATAATCTGTAAGTTTTCTTCTATTTAGGAAAATACCAAAATATATAAAAAAAAATTTACATATTCTCCAAAAAAAAAAAAACACCAGAAAAAAAAAATATACCTAAACCCTAATTTGCATCCTCATCTGCCTACCATCATTGCATAATCTACCTTTAAGGGCACTCTTGCTATATCAAATAAGGGGATGAGTTGATAACCTCTCCTTAGCCCAAAACCACATCCCTTGCATTCGGTCCCAAGCCTTAACTTAAAATTAACTAGCCTTAATTTGCCCTAGTGGGCTAGGGACATCAACTGGTCGGGTCCGGGCTAAGTGTCAAATCATTGTGGCAAGCTAACCTGTTTGTGCTTTGTGCTCGGTGTCTAGAACAGTGGTTTAGGGATTCAATCCTAAAGGGCTTGTGTGCTGGTCCGCCTACCTTGCCAATCTCTGATTGGTGTCTATGATTGGCAATCAGGGACCTAAAGTCCCCTTACACCTGCCTGGCTGAGTACAGGGTTACTATAGGATAGTTTGCTACTCTGATTGAGCCCTTAGTTTTGGACTCTAGGTCTAGTCAGCTGTAGTCGGGTTGATCGAGTCTTGCATGAGCACTAGATCAGGGGTTTCATATCATCCTCCATCTCCACTTTTGGCTAAACCCATGGATAACCTTGAAGCCAAGATTAATGCACTCACTGAGCAGCTAGCCCAATCCATGGCCCAGATGACTACCCAATTAACTACCCAGATGACTACCCAGATGACCCAGTTAACTTAGTCCGGTACCCAAAGCAACAATAGAATTGACCATCTTGCCAATAGGTTTGATCAGTTAGAAGGCCATGTAGGGACCATAGAAAGAACCCATGGGTCACAGCCTGAGCCAGAGAGTCCCCTTAACCTAGAGGACCCCAAACCCTGATCCATACCATGAGGTCGAACCTAGGAGAGCCCCTCACCCTGACCCATACTATAATCCTCAAGCTAGGAGGACCCCAAACCCTGATCCATATCATGAGGTCGAACCTAGGAGAGCCCCTCACCTTGACCCATACTATAATCCTGAACCTAGGAGGACCCCAAACCCTGATCCATTCCGTGAGGTTGAACCTAGGAGAACCCCCCAGCCTGACCCATACTATAATCCCGAGCCTAGGAGGACCCAAAACCCTAATCCATACCATGAGGCTGAACCTAGAAGAGACCATCGTCTTGACCCAATCCCTGAGGGTCGTCCTAGAAGGACCAACCAGGATTTTGTAGACCAGGAGGACCGATCCTATAGACATGTTAAGCTTGATGCCCCAACTTTTGATGGTTGTCTAGATCCTAAGGTCTATATAGATTGGGAAGGAGAGATGGATCAATATTTTGAGTGGTATGATATGACGGAGGAGCGTAAGTTTAGGTTTGCTAAGCTTAAGTTGGTTCGGGAAGCCAGGTTACATTGGGCTAGTGTTGAGAGAACCCTTAGTCTTGGAGGGTGTGATCCTATAACCACCTGGTGGGCCATGAAGGGTAAGCTCAGGACAAGATATGTTCCAGCTTCATATCATAGTGGTTTACTAGATCAATGGCAACGATTTAATCAGGGTAACAGGAGTATAGATGAGTACATCACAAAATTTTATGAGTATTCCATGCGATGTGATTTGAGGGAGTCTGAGGATGTTGTCTTATCTAGGTTTAGGGCTGGACTGAGAGATGACATTAAGAAAGAGCTCTATATGAGAGAGGTTAGAGACCTAGACCATGCTTACCAGATTGCTAGGGATCATGAGCATTTTCATAGAGGGCCCGTTTACCGTAGACCTGAGCCCACTAAATACCCTAGTCATTATCCAGGAGCTAGCCAGCCCCATCAGAGCCGACCCATGCCCAACTGACCTAGCCTGAGTCGACCCAGTCCTAGTCAGCCAAGCCTAAGTCGACCCCAGCCTAGTACTCCTTTGACCCGTAATGATGATCGAGGAAAATCTGTAGAGGTCAGTAAGAGTTACCCTCCCCAGAAGACCTATTTTAGATGTAAGAAACCAGGCCACTTTATGAGCCAATGTCTAGTTAGTGCCTTACACTTAGGTGAGCTAGTGGAAGAAGATCTTGAACCTGTAGCTGAACCTGAGGGAGAGGTTTGTGAGGCTGATGATCAATTAATAGATGAGTACGAAGGTGAGGAGGAGGAGGAACCTGAGTTTGAGAACCAATTAGGAGTGGTTAAGTGCACTTAACCCAAACCCTAGTTAAGGAAGATTGGCGTAGGACTAGCATCCTACAGACTTTTGTTAAGGTAGGGGGTAAGGTTCTTAAGATCATCATACATAGTGGGAGTTGTGTCAATGCCGTCTCTACCAAGACAGTTAAATCTTTAGGATTGACCACAGTTCCCCATCCTAGCCCGTACAAAGTTTCTTGGATAGATTCCACCTCCATCCAGATTCAGGTTAGGTGCCAAATCTTAATTAGATTGCAAACCTATGAGAAAAAGATTTGGTGTGATGTCATCCCCATGGAAGTGAGTAGTATCATTCTAGGTCAACCTTGGCTTTTTGATCATGATGCAACCCTGTATGGTCGAACCAATGTTTATGCTTTTAACTACCATGGGAATAAGTTTGTTATCAATCCAGCTCCCCCTAGAGACCTAGTTAAGAGGGGTTCTAGTAGCCTTAAGGACAAGAAACCTGGAGTTAACCTGATTAAGGCTAGGCAGTTAGAAAAGGAGATTGCTGAGGGTAACCATATTTGGGTCTTGATCTCCAAGGAAATACGTGAGCCAATCCAAAAGGAACATCCTAAAGAAATTGTTGAAGCTCTGAAAGAATTTGAGGATGTCTTCCCTGAGGATTTACCTGATTAACTACCACCCCTTAGAGACATCCAGCATGCAATAGACTTAGTTCCAGGAGCCACTTTACCAAACCTTCCTCACTATAGGCTGAATCCCAGTAAGCATCAAGAATTACAGAAACAAGTGGGAGAATTGCTCAGGAAGGGTTTCATTAGGGAGAGCCTGAGTCCATGTGCAGTCCCTGCTCTACTGACCCCTAAGAAAGATGGTACCTGGAGGATGTGTGTAGATAGTAGAGCTATCAACAAGATAACTGTGAAGTATAGGTTTCCCATCCCTCGATTGGATGATATGTTAGACCTGATGGCTAGAGCCAGAGTTTTCTCCAAGATAGACCTTAAGAGCGGCTATCATCAGGTTAGGATTAGACCTGGAGATGAGTGGAAAACTGCTTTCAAGACTAAGGATGGCCTGTTTGAGTGGGTTGTAATGCCTTTCAGACTTTCCAATGCACCAAGTACTTTTATGAGGATTATGACCCAGGTCCTAAAAGAGTTTACTGGAAAATTTGTTGTGGTCTACTTTGATAATATTTTGATTTATAGTAGGATTAAAAAGGACCACCTTAGTCATCTAAGACTAGTATGCCAGACCCTTAGGGAGAATAGCCTCTATGCCAACTTTAAGAAGTGTGATTTCATGATACATAGGGTTATCTTCCTAGATTTTGTTGTCACCCCTGAGGGAGTTTCTGCAGATCCTGAAAAGGTTAGGGCAATTGTTGAATGGCCTATACCCACTAGCATCCACGATGTGCGTAGTTTTCATGGCCTAGCAACCTTTTATAAGAGATTTATTAGGGGTTTTAGTACAATCATCCCACCTATCACTGATTGCATTAGGAAGGGTACATTTGAGTGGACCAAAGCAGCTGATAAGGCCTTCATAGAGCTTAAGGATAAGATGACCCATGCACCCATCCTTAGATTACCTGACTTCAATAAGGTGTTTGAGGTCGCTTGCGATGCCTCGGGAGTAGGAATAGGTGGGGTACTAAGTCAAGAGAATCACTCTGTAGCCTTCTTCAGTGAAAATTTGAATGAGGCTAAACTTAAGTACTCTACCTATGACAAGGAATTTTATGCGGTAGTCCAGGCCCTTAGATATTGGAGACATTACTTACTACCGCAGGAGTTTATCTTATTTTCTGACCATGAGGCACTCCGGTTCCTGAACTCCCAAAAGAAACTTAACCCATGGCATAATAAATGGATTGAGTACATTCAGGCTTATACTTTTGTCCTGAAACATCATGCTGGCACTGAAAATAAGATAATAGATGCCCTAAGCCATAGGTCTTTGCTGTTAGGATCAGTTAGCACCCAAGTCATAGGGTTTGATAGGTTAAAGGATGAATATGAAACCTACCCAGACTTTGGAGACATTTACCAGACCCTCAGGCTAGGACCATCTAGTACCCATAGTGAATATACCATTCATGATGGCTACCTTTTCCAGAACAATCGACTCTGTATATCCAAAACTTTTCTTAGAGAATTCCTAATTTGGGAGACCCATGCTGGAGGATTAGCTAGTCACTTTGGTAGAAATAAGACAATCTTAGCAGTAGAGGACCAGTTCTTTTGGCCCGGATTGAAAAGGCACATTGCACAAATTGTAGCTAGATGTAGGACTTGTGCTGTTGCAAAACAGCAGAAGCAGAACACTGGTCTTTACACACCTTTACCAGTGCCTGATCACCCTTGGTAGGACCTAAGTATGGACTTCATGTTAGGATTACCTAAGACCTAGAAGAGACATGATTCTATCTTTGTAGTGGTCGATAGGTTCTCTAAGATGGCTCACTTCATCCCCTGTTCCCAGACTTTTGATGCGTCTAGAGTAGCCAAGCTTTTCTTAGATCATGTGGTTAAACTCCAAGGCCTACCCAAGACCATTATATCTGATAGGGATGTTAGGTTCACCAGTTATTTCTGGAAGACCTTATGGCACCTGTTAGGGACCAAGCTTAAGTTTTCTACAGCCTACCACCCTCAAATAGATGGCCAAACTGAAGTGGTGAACCATAGTTTAAGAAACCTCCTTAGATGCCTGGTAGGTGAACATGTTAGAACTTAGGATCTATTAATGCCTAGAGCAGAGTTTGCCTACAACAGTTCAGTAAATAGGATAACGGGTAAGAGTCCTTTTGAGATAGTCCATGGGTACCAGCCTAATCACCCCATTGATCTGATTCATTTACCTATTCATGCATGAGTCTCAGAGTCTGCAGAGTCTTTTGCACAGCATATTAGAGACTTGCACAAGGACATTAGCCAAAAGATAAACCTAAGCAATGAAACTTATAAAAAATTGGTTAATTCCCGAAGAAGGATCAAGGAATTTGATGTAGGGGATTCTGTCATGATTAGGCTTAGGCATGAGCGGTTCCCACCTGGGACCGTTAAGAAGCTTCATGCTCATGGAGCCAGACCTTTTAAAGTGTTAAAGAAGGTTGGATCAAATTCCTATGTGTTAAACTTGCCTTTGAATATGGGCATTAGTTCTACCTTCAATATTACAGACCTGGTTGAGTACAGGGAACCGGCAACAATAACCAGTGAGGCTTTTAGACCTATCCCTTCTATTAAGAGTGATCCTTACCCAGAATGTCCACCAATTAATTGGCCTGAGAGAGGAGAATAGATCGAGCGTATCCTGGACAATCAAGCCATTATGACCAGGAGCCATGCTATCAATGCTTCCTGGTCCGATGGTAAGGCCGGCCAAAGGCGGACGATTCATGGATTTCTAGAAAGGACTTGCAACGCCTCAACCCAGACCTTCTCGAGAGATATATGAGCCAGTTTGATCTTCACTCGACAGGGTCAAGTTCCTCCCACCCCGGGAAAATTGGTGCGAACACCAGAGGTACCAGAATAAGGTAGAGGCTTCTCAACCCTCTGTAGATCACTTAATAATATTTGAGTTCACTGTAATAAAGCTTAGTCCAGCTGAGTTGAGTCCTGTATTAGTTAGCTCATGTTGATTTAATTTTAGTTTTTTTGAGTCCTGTCCAAGCATACTAAAGGCTCAAGACCACATCATATAAGTGAAGACCAAGTCTGACCAGATTGAGGGCATGGAAATTTATCCCAAGTTCAACCTATCTTGAAGACTTGAAGACCACCAGGAGGAGAAAATGAAAACAAGAACAAACCTGAAGCCCTGGACTAGCCAGAAGCAAACTGGGCCAGCCCAGGCCCAGGAAGGAGATTAGGGCTGCATTCCTTATGGTGACCCTCCTCTTGGTCGGCCACTTAAGGTCACCCCCTTGGCCGACCAAGACAAGGAGAGGGAGAGCAAGTTTAGGGATTTTCTACCTATGTTGCCTTATATTCCTAGTTAGGGTTTGAAAGGGAGAAGGAGTCCTATGTAAAGTATAAAGTACCCTTACTTGGTGTCCAAGGTTAAGGGTCTATTTATGGGACCCTAGTCTCTTGTATGAAGATTACTTTTGATATATGAAAATACTTGAGTTTCCTTCAACTTTTGTGTGATACCCTGCTGTGTGCATAAAGAGGTTTTGTGAGTTCTTCTTCCCAGTGTTTGCAACTACATCCTACCGCCAGCCAATCCTCCAGAGCCTTTGCTACCCACTCCAAAATTCCTTTCCCCTTTGCTGTTTTCCTTTATTTTCTTAATCTCCTCTGAGTTTTCTAACCCTTGACAGGTCATTTGCAGGTCCCCGAGTTCCTACGAATCCAACGACTCCAGCCAAGCCTCAATCGGACCACCGAGCAGAAAGTCGGGTATCCACGGGTCTTTGGCTCGGTTTTTCAGGCTGCATCCATCGAGGAACGAGAGATCCCTTCGCTGCAATCTTCATCAGGGCTTCAAACATTGTTAGGTACACCATCTTTGCCACCAGTAGTTTTATTGTAGGAGAACTTGCCCTAACCGAGGCTTCTCAGCCCCAGCGATCCTCTTTATTGCTTTTCTAGGTCCTAATCTACATGCTTGACTTCTAAAATTTATATAGAATTCCCTATATCTTATTTTGATCCAATTTTTGGGATTTAATCTCTTAACCCCACATATAAAAAATACAAAAATAATTGCATGCATATTAGTCCCGCATCGCTAGGGCTATGCTTGGATAAGACCAGAGTGGGAGCAGATGCTAACATGGAGCCAGGGAGGCCTTGTAGGATCCTATTATTGGGAGTCAGTCCTGTCAGATAGAAAATACCAGAAAGCCTGTCACATTAGGGCTGGACCCTTCGATGCCAAGTCTTTCTCTTGGAGAGGCAAATAGAGGAGGTTGGAGTACCCTCTAGGTTTGGAGTAAGAGTGGGAGAAGAGCCAGAAAAAGTAGAGGAGAGATAGTGAAGGAGATGGAAGGAAATCTATAGAGGAAGGGGTTCTTAGTGCATTTGAGTCTTGCTTCCTGGAGGATGGCACATAGAGGAGTGAAGTCGTGGAGGCTTGGGCACTTTGTGGACAATGAAAAGTGCATGGGACAGCCTATAGGAATCTCACTCAGGTGCTGAACTATGGAAGACTCAATTCAGGGAGCTTAGGGTGTGCATTGATAGGAGAGCAAAATGAGGGTTCCCTTATGATGAAAGATGGTGGCTCTTAAGAAGAGTGGGCTCTCTTTTCCATCTTCTTTGTCTCCCCTTGTTCTTCTCCTTATATCCTTTTTAAGCCCTTGTTCGACTTTGGCTCTCTGAGTCTTACCTGGAGGGTTACCAGTGAGAGAATTGTGCCTTAAAAGCCAATCTTTGTATAAGCATTTCTATAATCTTTCAACTCATGTATGATATTACTTATTAATAAAAGGTAATTGTTAATTCATCATAATGCTACATCTTATCAAAATTATGATGAATCCCATAGGTTAGAGCAATAGAATTAGGGTTTTGATGGAGATCATAATGGTAAGACCTGTTGTCGATCTCACCACGGTGGCCAGCAGCTTCAGAGCTGGTACCGATCTCAGACCGTCTCCCCCCGAGATCTCCGAGCTTCCGGTCCTGCAAAACAAGGTCAGAGACCCTGGCCGGGGGTTCCGGCGAGGGAGCTATAACGGTAAAGTTAGAGAGCGGCGAGATGGAATAGATCCCCTAAGGTGGGTTCCCGAAGGAACCCCAGACTTAGAGAAGATATAAACAAAAGAGGTGTTAGAAAGAATGGAATTGGGCCCAGCTCCTTCCCCGAGCTCATGCCAAAGGACCCCTCTTGGATCCCTGGATCCTTTTCTCGGTGCCTCCTTTTTCCCCCGCCTTTTGTTCAACTACCTTACTACCCGCTCTTCCCATCCTTTTATGCCCCCACGTTGCCTCCAGCTCCCCCTCCTCCCCCCGGGAGGCTCCCTCTTGGCTCTTACTTTTCTCTCCCTCCCCCCTTTTTCCTTTCCCCTTCAGGTTTGGGAACCTGGTGGTCCTGCCATCTTGCTTGTCGAGCTTAGCGAGAAAAAGGGGGAGGGAAGATACAGGCGAGGCCTCGGGCCGAGTGCGGGCGCTCTCCTTCCCAAGCATTGACGATGTCCGTTGCGGGCTCCTGGCCGCGAAGACTCCGCTTCTCGATTGTGAGGCTTGTCGGGCCGATGTAAATGAGGTTTCACGTGCCAATACGAACCGTACCGGCACTCCTTACGAGGCATGGCACATGCTACCCGAGCAGTGATTTTGAAACTCGTGTCCCCACTTCCCGGAGGCCTCACTAAGCAAGGTTGGCGCCGACCGAGGTGGGCTCCTCCTGGGTGGACATCTGGCGGAGTGGTATGGAGGTGCTCGACTTCGGCCGAGGTGGACTCGTCTCTAGGCGCCAACTGGTGAAGGAGCAGGGAGGCCCGGCTCGACCTCGGTAGAGTTGGACCCGTCTCCGGGGGCCACCTGGCGAGGGAGCGAGGGGCTGCCAGCTTCAGCCGAGGTGGATCCCTCCTGGGCGGACACCTGGCGGAGTGGCAGGGAAGTGCTCAACTTCGGCCGAGGCGGACCCGTCTTCGGGTGCCAACTGGCGAAGGAGCAGGAGGGCTCGGCTTGACCTCGACCGAGGTGGACCCATCTCCGGGTGCCACCTGGCGAGGAAGCAAGGGGCCGCCAGATTCGGCCGAGGTGGACCCCTCCTGGGTGGACACCTGGCGGAGCGACAGGGAAGTGCTCGACTTCGGCCGAGGTGGTCCCGTCTCTGGGCGCCAACTGGCGCAGGAGTAGGGAGGCCGGCTCGACCTCGATAGAGGTGGACCCATCTCCGGGCACCACCTAGCGAGGGAGCGAGGGGCCGCCAGCTTTGGCCGAGGTGGACCCCTCCTAGGTGGACACCTGGCGGAGCGGCGGAGAAGTGCTCGACTTCGGCCGAGGTGGTCCCGTCTCCAGGTACCAACTGGTGCAGGAGCAGGGAGGCCTGGCTCGACCTCGGCAGAGGTGGACCCATCTCTGGGTGCCACCTGGCGAGGGAGCGAGGGGCCTCCAGCTTCGACCGAGGTGGACCCCTCCTGGACGGACACATGGCGGAGCGGCGGAGAAGTGCTCGACTTCGGCCGAGGTGGTCCCGTCTTCGGGCGCCAACTAGCGAAGGAGCAGGGAGGCCCGGCTCAACCTCGATAGAGGTGGACCCGTCTCCAGGTGCCACCTGGTGAGGGAGCGAGGGGCTGCCAGCTTTGGCCGAGGTGGACCCCTCTTGGGTGGACACCTAGCGGAGCGACAGGGAAGTGCTCGACTTCGACCGAGGTGGACCCGTCTCCAGGCGCCAACTGGTGAAGGAGCAGGGAGGCCTGGCTCGACCTCGGTAGAGGTGGACCCATCTCCGGGCGCCTCCTGGCGAGGGAGCGAGGGGCCGCCAGCTTTGGCCGAGGTGGACCCCTCCTGGGTGGACACATAGCAGAGCGGCAGGGAAGTGCTCGACTTCGAACGAGGGGGTCCCGTCTCCGGGCGCCAACTGGTGAAGGAGCAGGGAGGCCGGCTCGACCTCGGTAGAAATGGACCCATCTCCGGGCGCCACCTGGCGAGGGAGTTAGGGGTCGCCAGCTTCGGTCGAGGTTGACCCCTCCTTGGCGGACACCTACCGGAGCGACGGAGAAGTGCTCGACTTCGGTCGAGGTGGTCCCGTCTCCGGGCGCCAACAGGCGAAGGAGCAGGGATGCCTGGATCAACCTCGGCAGAGGTGGACCCATCTCCGGGTGCCACCTGGTGGTGCGGGCACCAGACTCAGAAGAAGACTTCAGAGCTCCATCTGGATCTCTGATTAACCTTGCCCGAAAGAAATTAGGGTTTTTGGTTTGTAATAAGAGTTGACTAGATCAACTCAATTTAGCTTGAGTCTACATTACCTGCATTTTATTTTGTTGAGTCATGTTGACTCAGTAGTGGACTAGGGTTTCAACCTGGGGTGTTACATTTTCTCCCAAGGCCTAGCAAGTGGGCACCACACTCCCAGCCACACTCCCAGCCATACGCCTGAGTCCAGGGGGTGCCATATCTACATCCAGCAGCCTTTGGTCCCCACTCCACAGATAGCAGCTTCCTTCTCTCATGCGCCAGATGAGGAGAAATCCACCAAGAGTCCACAAATCAAGGGGGCGGCCAAGACTTTCCCAAGAGAACCAAAGTAAAGATGGGAAGAAATTATCTTGGAGAGAACTTCAAGGAGGGGCCCACTACCTGCCAAAAAAATCCAAAACAAAGATGGGAAGGACCTTGACTTAGGGAGGAAGAAAAGGAGGAGTCCAAAAGAGTTGATCCATGGAAGGAAAAAAAATTCTCTTGAAGATCCAAACAAGGAGGCGCCATCTACCTGCCTTTTGTAACCCAAATCAAATTTTTTTGGTACCTTGGCCGACCATATGTGTATGATTTATCCTGATTTGTAGATCCCCTCCTTTAGTCCCACATGGGAAGATGTAAAACCCTACTCCCTTGTAAAGCCTTATAAATTAAACCCCTCTTGTAAGTTTAAATCAATCAGATGAATGAATTCAAGTTTTTTTTTGTGTGAGCAAACTCTGTGTTTTCTCTCTTCCGCACTTGCATCCAAGTGTTGAGCTCCGTGAGAGAGTAAATCCGGGTTCCCCAGGAACCTTGAGGAGGTGGGAGATCTCCAAAACCCAAACCCTAGGTTAGCCACTTCTACTCCAAAAACCTAGCCGCCCACCATCCACTTCAATCCATCAAACCCTAGCATATCCCACCTCCCCACGGCCTCTCTCTCCAAGTCCAGGCCGACCACCAGCATCCAGCTACAGTCCGGATACTTCAGATCCAAAGCTCTTTCCAGAGGGAATCGAATCAGCCTTCAAGAGAATCCGGATCTCAGTGACATCAGCCTTCAAGTTCTTCGAACTGGTAAATCCTTCCCTGAGTCTCTGAATCCCTCACTTGTTTTTCTTCTTCCCAGATCTTGAGTCCAGGAGAAGCCGACCAAACCACAAGATCAGTATTGGAGGATCCATTGTGAAGATAGCCGAATCCGAGGATCCAACAATCTGCTCGAGAGAGTTCTTCCACCCAAATTCTGAGAAGATCACTGTCTGGTTGGTAAACCATCTCTTCTCTTTATTTCTGTCCTGTTGAAAGTTCAGAGCGAAACCCTAGGTCTGGGAGTTTCTCAACCCCCAGCGATCCGTTACTTCTGAACTACTCTGATAATTTAGTTTCTTCTAAATTGTGCTTTCAATCCTTACCTAGTTTCCTTCAACTTAGTTTAGCTTTACTTTGAGTCAAAGCCAATTTCGGAAATAAAAAAAAAAAAAGAATTAATCTTAAATTTACTTCCACATACGCTTCTTTGTTCTTTGTTCTGCATCATTTTTGGTATCAGAGCTTTCGTGCTGCATCAATTTTGGTATCAGAGCCCTGTCTAGGGTTTCTGTTTGATTGCTTGTTTGAGTCCCTCTCTTTTTACTTTATCTGCTCGAAGTAGACTCCCCAGGATGTCCGGTCCTAGGAACGAAGCGAGGTGCAAACCTCCTCTTCCCATTCCACGGGGTGTTCCTAGGGCGTGTAGGGGATCCGTTGGGTTATAACTTCGTAGCAGGAATTGTAAACGGGGAAGTACTCTATTTTCAGCCCGTAATTTCCCTGTTGCAAGAATTATTTCTCATTGCAGGTAACTACAAGTTCGGTGATTTTTGTTTTGCTGAAACCAATATAATTGAAACTATTTTGCATAATTTTCCTATGATTTATTGGTTTTCGTGGGATTTCTGAGAATTAAATTACTGTAACTCTATTTTTGTGTTCTGCAATCCAATTATTTTTGAGTGTTCATCTCTTAATTCATCTTAAGGGCATTTGAGCATCTAAGATAAGGGGAGGAGTTGATAACCTCTCCTTAGTCCAAAACCACCACCCACTCATTCGAACCTAAGCCTTTAATCTAAAAATTGATTAGACCTAATTTGCCCTAGTGGGCTAGGGACATCAACAAGTCAGGTCAAGGCTAGTGTTGAGTCAGTTTGTCTGGTTACTCTTTGTGTGCTTTGTACTCAGTGTCTAGAATGGTGGTTCAGGGATTCCATCCTGAAGGGCTTGTGTGCTGGTCCGCCTACCTGGCCAATCTCTGATTGGTGTCTAGGATGGGCATTCAGGGACCTAACACTCCCCTTACACCTGCCTGGCTGAGTCCTGAGTTACTACAGACTAGCTTGCCACTCTGATTGGGCATCTAGTTTGGGCTCTAGGTCTAGTTAGCCCATAGTCGTTCAGTTGAGTCTCATTTTGTGTGTTTGCTTGCATCATGTCTACCTAGAATGGAGTGCCCTACCAACCTGGTCAAACCCAACCTGATTTAGAGGCCATGGTTAGAGCTCTTACTGAAAGTATGAACAAATTGAGCCAGGATTTGACTGCTACTGTTACCCAGTGTAAAGAACAGGTCCATGAAAATTTTTCCCAGTTTAGGGATCGAGTCCAAGTACTTGAGAAACGTAGGCATCAAAATTGGACCCCTGATCAAAAATTTAATAGGCCCCAACCTCACCTATGCCAAGAACCTAGGAGGACCTTATACCGTGATACCGAGCATAACCTTAGGAAGCCTAACCACGATATCTATAGTGTGGATCGTGTCTATGAGAGGTCCTTACAATATTCTAGACCAGTCACTCAATAACCCAAGTCTTCTAGATCAAACCATTTAGATCCACACCCATGCCCAAGTAAGGTCTCTACTAGCTTGAAACCCAGTGTGACCCAGGTTCCTATATCTCAAGAATGTTTGTTTTGTGGAGAAAGAGGCCATAAATCTAGTCAGTGCCCATGCATAGGACTGGCTTGTGCACAGCTAAGTGGTAAGAATCCTAAGGATGACATTAATGAGGGAGAACCCAAGCCTACCAATGAGGAAGAAAGGTTAGGTATGACAAGCCTAGAATCAGTTGACCCGATTACCACTGACCCGAAACCCATTGAAGATGGCATCGAGGAAGTATATGATGCTGGCTTGAGTCTAGTTGATGAATATGAGGGGGAAGAACTTGAAGAATGTGACATCGATACTATTGGTTCCTTACCTGAGGAGACCTTGGAGAGCAACCAAGTGGTAAGACCTAGTTCAGAAATTCAAGAGATTTGTGAGAATCAGGTTCCTTTAGTCAAATACCCCCAAGAAGAACTCATAGTGTTAGCCCGAGCTATCAGTTCGTACCCTCTAATGACAGTCATTCTCCAAGTACCAATTGAAGATCTTTGCACTGAACTGTTTAAGTTTGCCCACCCTATGGTAGATCCTCTCCTTAGGATGACTGAATCAAGCCTCTTACAATTGGACCTTGTCCCATGCCCAGCCACTAAGGTCTCTCCCGTAATCTCAGTTGAACATCCTTGTCTTGAGCGGATTGATTCACCCAGTCCTGTAGAAGTCCTCCTTATGGCCCCAGACCCCTTCCTTCGCATGACTGACCTACCCTTCTATAGAGTATACCTTTCCTCACCCATAGGTCAAATTTCAAGTCTTGAGGTCATCATCCATAGGCCCTTCCATGAATCATTCTTTAATCCATTTCTTGAGAAAGTAGATCATTGTTTGCTTAGAGAACAAACCTTAACTATTGCAATCACATGTCCTAGGCTACTCCCCGAACCATCTCTTGATCCATTCCTAGGAATAGCAAACTTTTCCTTTCGTAAGGATGACCAGTTGACACTCATAGATCACCATTCAAACTTTCAGGTCACCACCTTTAATCAGCAGGTAATTCAAGACTCCACCTCATATTTCCTCCCTTTCTCTAGGACTTCCAATGCTTCTTACACCATCCAAGTATACTTTGTCGAAGTCTTTAGAGTGAACCACATGTCAGAACCTATTAGGATTGCCACCTACTTCTGGAAGACCTTATGGCACCTACTAGGCACCCATGATAAGTTTTCATGCTCTGCATGCCATCCTCCGACCCAAGGTCAAACCTAGAGAGCCGTAGTTTGTTAGGTTTAGACCTAGGGTTCCTTTGAATAAAGTCCATTCTTTAGGAATGCATCGTCAGTCGAGTTTAGGACATTGTCTCAGATTTTGGTTAAGTGAGAATACCAGGAGTTGGGATTTGTATTTACCCAGGGCTAAATTTGCATATAATGTTTCGATCAATAGGTCTATAGGCTAGAGTCCCTTTGAAATTGTTTATGGATACAAGCCTCACACACCACTTGATCTGATTTCACTATTAGTCCACACACACAAGTCTCTTGATGCACTTGCATAGCATGTAAAAGACTTGCATAAAGAAATTCATGCCAAAATAAATTTAAGTAATGAAACTTATAAGAAGTTGGCTGATTCTCAAAGGCGAGTCAAAACTTTTGTTGAGGGAGACTATGTAATGATTAGGTTAAGGCCTGAACGGTTTCCTCCTGGAACCGTTAGAAAGTTACATGTTAGAGGAGCTGGACCATTTAGAGTAGTGAAGAGAGTAGGATCCAATGCCTATGTGCTCGAGTTGCCTTCAGAACTAGGCATTAGCTTCACTTTCAACATTACAGACCTAGCAGAGTATAGAGAGCCAGCTGTGATTCCCAGTGCACCTTTTGAGCCTAATCCTGATCTTGAGAGTGAACCCAACCCTGTGTGTCCACCAACAAACTGGCCTGTGAGGAAAGAGCAGATTGAAAAGGTCCCGGATGATCAGGTTATCTCTACTCATAATCGAGGATACCAAAGATACCTGGTCCGCTGGCTAGGAAGGCCAGATTCTGATGACTCTTGGATCTCCTGAGAAGAGTTACAAGAGCTGGACCCAGACCTCTCGGAGAGATACCAGAGCCAGCTGGATCCATACTCGACAGGGTCGAGTTCCTCCCACCCAGGGAGAATTGGTGCGGGCACCAGACTCAGAAGAAGACTTCAGAGCTCCATCTGGATCTCTGATTAACCTTGCCCAAAAAAAATTAGAGTTTTTGGTTTGTAATAAGAGTTGATTAGATCAACTCAATTTAGCTTGAGTCTACATTACCTGCATTTTATTTTGTTGAGTCATGTTGACTCAGTAGTGGACTAGGGTTTCAACCTGGGGTGTTACATTTTCTCCCAAGGCCTAGCAAGTGGGCACCACACTCCCAGCCACACTCCCAGCCATATGCCTGAGTCTAGGGGGCGCCATATCTACATCCAGCAGCCTTTGGTCCCCACTCCACAGATAGAAGCTTCCTTTTCTCATGCGCCAGATGAGGAGAAATCCACCAAGAGTCCACAAATCAAGGGGGCGGCCAAGACTTTCCCAAGAGAACCAAAGTAAAGATGGGAAGAAATTCTCTTGGAGAGAACTTCAAGGAGGCGCCCACTACCTGCCAAAAAAATCCAAAACAAAGATGGGAAGGACCTTGACTTAGGGAGGAAGAAAAGGAGGAGTCCAAAAGAGTTGATCCATGGAAGCAAAAAAAATTCTCTTGAAGATCCAAACAAGGAGGCGCCATCTACCTGCCTTTTATAACCCAAATCAAATTTTTTTGGTACCTTGGCCGACCATATGTGTATGATTTATCCTGATTTGTAGATCCCCTCCTTTAGTCCCACATGGGAAGATGTAAAACCCTACTCCCTTGTAAAGCCTTATAAATTAAACCCCTCTTGTAAGTTTAAATCAATCAGATGAATGAATTCAAGTTTTTTTTTGTGTGAGCAAACTCTGTGTTTTCTCTCTTCCGCACTTGCATCCAAGTATTGAGCTCCATGAGGGAGTAAATCTGGGTTCCCCAGGAACCTTGAGGAGGTGTGAGATCTCCAAAACCCAAATCCTAGGTTAGCCACTTCTACTCCAAAAACCTAGCCGCCCACCATCCACTTCAATCCATCAAACCCTAGCATATCCCACCTCCCCACGGCCTCTCTCTCCAAGTCCAGGCCGACCACTAACATCCAGCTACAGTCCGGATACTTCAGATCCAAAGCTCTTTCCAGAGAGAATCGAATCAGCCTTCAAGAGAATCCGGATCTCAGCGACATCAGCCTTCAAGTTGTTCGAACTGGTAAATCCTTCCCTGAGTCTCTGAATCCCTCACTTGTTTTTTTTCTTCCCAGATCTTGAGTCCAGGAGAAGCTGACCAAACCACAAGATCAGTATTGGAGGATCCATTGCGAAGATAGCCGAATCCGAGGATCCAACAATCTGCTCGAGAGAGTTCTTCCACCCAAATTCTGAGAAGATCACTGTCTGGTTGGTAAACCATCTCTTCTCTTTATTTCTGTCCTGTTGAAAGTTCAGAGCGAAACCCTAGGTCTGGGAGTTTCTCAACCCCCAACGATCCGTTACTTCTGAACTACTCTGATAATTTAGTTTCTTCTAAATTGTGCTTTCAATCCTTACCTAGTTTTCTTCAACTTAGTTTAGCTTTACTTTGAGTCAAAGCCAATTTCGGAAATTAAAAAAAAAAAAAAAGAATTAATCTTAAATTTACTTCCACATACGCTTCTTTGTTCTTTGTTCTGCATCATTTTTGGTATCAGAGCTTTCGTGCTGCATCACCTGGTGAGGGAGCTAGGGGCCGCCAGCTTCGGCCGAGGTGGACCACTCCTGAGTGGACACCTGGTGGAGCGGCAGGGAAGTGCTCGACTTCGGCCGAGATGGACCCGTCTCCGGGCGCCATCTAGCGAAGGAGCTGGGAGGCCCGGCTCGACCTCGGCAGAGGTGGACCCATCTCCGGGTGCCACCTGGCGAGCGAGTGAGGGGCCGCCAGCTTCGGCCGAGGTGGACCCATCCTGGGCGGACACTTGGCGGAGCGGCGGAGAAGTGCTCGACTTCGATCGAGGTGGTCCCGTCTCTGGGCACCAACTGGCGAAGGAGCAGGGAGGCCCGACTCGACCTCGATAGAGGTGGACCTATCTCCGGTCGCCACCTGGCGAGGGAGCGAGGGGCAGCCAGCTTCGGTCGAGGTGGACCCGTCCTGGGTGGACACCTGGCGGAGCGACGGAGAAGTGCTCGACTTCGACCGAGGTGATCCCATCTCCGGGAGCAAACTGGCGAAGGAGCAGGGAGGCCTGGCTCGATCTCGACAAAGGTGGACCCGTCTCTGGGTGCCACCTGTCGAGGGAGTCGAGGTGGACCCCTCCTGGGTGGACACCTGGCGGAGCAGCAGGGAAGTGCTCGACTTCGACCGAGGTGGACCCGTCTCCGGGTGCCAACTAGCGAAGGAGCATGGAGGCCCAGCTCGACCTCGACAGAGGTGGACCCGTCTCCGGGTGCCACCTGGCGAGGAAGCGAGGGGTCGCCAGTTTCGGTCGAGGTGGACCCCTCCTGGGCGGACACCTGGCGGAGCGATGGAGAAGTACTCGACTTCGGCCCAGGTGGTCCCGTCTCTGGTCGCCAACTGGCAAAGGAGTAGGGAGGCCCGGCTCGACCTTGGTAGAGGCGGACCTATCTCCAGGCGCCACCTGGCGAGGGAGCGAGGGGCCACCAGCTTCAGCCGAGGTGGTCCTCTCTTGGGCAGACACCTGGCGGAGCGGCATAGAAGGCCTCGACTTCGATCGAGGTGGAGCCCTCCTCTCTCGATGCCGAAAAAAATTCCATGTGGTTCGGACCATGTTTGGCGGGACTTGAGATGCGCGCCACGTCAGTGCAATAGCCATATCAGTTGCCCCCCATCCTCGCATTCCGCCAAGGCGTCGTGGCCCGGGATGTGGGTATTTAATGCAGAGGTGACATGGGGAAGGCAAAAATCTCGTGCCATAATTACCACGATCCTTGTCGCCGTTTCTTGTTACGCCCGAGGTCCTATGAGAGGTTGCCACGCGTCGCGCTTCCGGTGGCCATTAATGCACCGTTTCAAAAAGGAGGCTGCTTCTATCAAACCGAAGTGTCGATGTCGGGCGTGCATCCATGCGGCATCCATCAGGTTGTTCGAAGCGAAATAAGGGGTATGGCCACTGTCGATTGAGTTTGAAAAGGAGGGAGACTTTTCGAAAACGAAGTCCCTCCACTTTCTCGCGCTCCGCCGGCGGTTGCAGTGGGCTTTCCTTCACCTTCCGGGGTTGCCACCTCTTTTACATAGAGTATCTCGGTGAGTGCCCGCATCCTCCTCCCCTTTCCGTCTTGCGGCCTTAACAATCTTTCTTCACCCCTTCTTCCCTCATGGCGCGTCGTCGTCATGTCTCTTCTAACCCGGATGAGGCCGGTCCTTCCCGGCCAAGGATTCCATCGCCTTCTTCCTCGGAAGGGGAAGTGATTCCGGATGAGATCCGCAGGCAGCTCCAACCCGGGGGTGTAACCATAGGCGTCCCTAGGGGTCCTAGGTCTCCTCCTGTAGTTTCTGCCCATCCGATCTCTTCTCTTCCTCCTCTGGCCATTTCTCCCGCTGGTCCCTCCGGTCACGTCTCAACGATGACCAAAGATGACCTTTCTCTGCTCCGAGAGGTCTTTGGTATCCCGGAGTCGACTCGTCTTTCCCTCCCACGGCTAGGAGATCGAGTGACCTCAAGCGGCCCCGGGAGAATAGCCTTCTATGAGGACTTCCTCCTTGGGGGTCTTTGGTTTCCCCTTCACCCCTTCTTCCTTTCCTTTCTCAGCCACTACCACTTGGTCCCGGCCCAATTGGCTCCAAACGCCATCCGGGTCATCTTTGCTTTCATAATTTTTTGCCACTGCCACGGGTTTGTTGCCCGTTTCTCCCTCTTCAGGGCTCTTTTCACCCTGAAGTGCTATTCCACCGATGATGGTTGGTGGTACATCTCACCTCGACCTAGGTGCCTCAGGTTCGACCTCCCTTCGTCTATCAAGGGCTGGAAGAACCGGTTCTTTTTTACCTCGGTCGACGACGTCGACTGGGCCTGGAGCGAGCCGGATCGATCTCCGAACCGGAACTCCCAGGTCGACCCAGCGGACCAAGAGGTCTTCTCGCAGCTGCTGAGTGATGCGGTCCCGACCCTCGATGTTATGCTCTCAGAGCAGAACTTGTTCGAAGCGGGGATCAGTCCCATCCGGGAGCTGGGTGAAGCTCAGGCTTCCCTTTCATCTTGCATTCCCCCTTCTTCCTCTTCTTTTCTTTTTAACTGGTCCGGCTGACCTCTGCTTTCTCTGGAGAATCTGCTGGAGGGTGCCGCATAGAGGGATGCCGTCGAGGGGACTGAACCCGCGGCAAAGAGGGCCCGTACCGAGGCTAGCCGGGAGGCCGTGCTGATCCCCATCTCCGGACTCGTGGCGCCGGCTCCCGCATCCAGGCCACCTCGAGTCTGAGCGCCCGATGTTCCTGTTGTCGACCTCGATAGGATCATGGAAGAGGGAGGGCCAGTCCTTCCTCGGGCAACGCCTACTTCAACCGCCGCTACAACCGCACCCACGGTAGTGACCAGTACGGTGATTGCTCCACTGATGGCTGCTCTACCCGGCGAGGGGGCGGCCGCCTCTGCTGCTGTCGACATGCCTGCTCCGCCGCCAAATCTCACCAACCGATGCTTCGTGATCCACGACTAGGGCCTCGCAGTGAAGGTCATGGAGTTCGCCTGCACCTCCCGGGACCGCCGTCTAAGGGGCGGCCGGGACTACAGCAACGCCCTGCTCGGGATCCTTCCACAGCTCTTCACGGTAAGTCCCGTGTTTCAAGCTCTCCCTTTTAAAGTTCCAGTTGGGTTACGCCGACCCTTTCCTCTTCTGGTGCAGATCGGGACCGACGTGCTGCTGCTGAGGAACTTCCTCGCCGGGTATGCCAAGAAGGATGCCGAGAAGGAGGAGAAGCTCAGCAAGCTCGCAGCCGACATCAAAGACCTCATGGAAAAAGGGGTCGAGCTGCGAGGGAACAACCAGGTCCTCCGATCTGACCTGGCCCGTGCCGAGGGGCGCATCAAGGAGCTCGAAACCTCTCTGTCCGAAAAGAGGATCTCGAACCAGTGCTGCACCGAGGAGGACGCGGTAGAGAAGACCCGCCTCAGGGCTCAGTCCCAGTCGCTGAAAGATTGTGCCCTGAAAGCCAATTGAAATATTGTATTTCGATCCCAAAATCAATGAATTGACATTATTATAATAAAGGCATTATGTTCATTATACGCTATGTCTTTATGATTATATGATGAACCCCATAGATTAGGGTTATGGTTCTAGGGTTATGATGAGATCATACCAGTGAGACCTAAAGCCTTAAAACCCTAATCTAAAATATTCCTGGTCGATGGGACATTGAGTTGGGGATCATTGTTTCCGGCAAGACCAGCACATCCTATATATGCTTTGTGATGAGGGTGACTGATCTCACAGTCACTTGTGTTTGACACTAATACTAGGATGTGAGTGTTCATTAGAGAATGAGTTCACTGAATTGATCCAGATTAAGAATATCTAATGGAACCTTATCTATTTGTCAATAGATAATTCTCATAGTGGGAGTAGTGCATGTGGTCCTTTGACCTGAGACTACCATGGTACCTTATATATATGAATCCATACTTTGGTTCGCAATCAATCATGACACTGAGTCATGCACGAGGTGATACTAGGTATGGTGGATTGTATATGGAGGTTGTGAGTAGGTCAACAAGGAATTGATCAGCCCTAGTAAGAGGGAATTGCATCCAGCTAATTTCGATCAAATGATGGATTCAGGAAATCTTTGATCAAAGTATGAACATTAGAGTTAATTTCTAATGGTTCATTAATGAATCATCATTATAAAGATTGAGCTAGGGATGAATATGAAATTAGATTTGACAAGTATCCATATTCATAATCATATTCGGGATGCAAGTTGATCAAAGGACTGAATTGCCCGGTAACTCACCACTGAAGGGTATTTTGGTAATTCCACCAAAATTCTACATCTTCCGGGTAGACATGATACGTTGCTAGACGTCAATATTGTCTTATAGGTATATGATTGAATTATGGTAATTCAAATCAGTTAATTAGAATTAGATTCTAATTGACCGAGTCGAGCTAGTTTGAGTTGACCTAAATCGGCTTAGTTGAGATCTAACCGAATTAAGTCAAATAGCACTCGGACCTACTGCTGGCTAGGTGTGGAACCCAATGGGTCACACACAAAAGAGAATTGATGAAGGATTTAATTTAGAATTAAATCATTTTTGTAGGATAAACACACTAGCATGTATTGCAGACCCAATTTCTATTCGAATCAGATTTGAATTTGGTTCCGAATTGGACTTAATTATGTTCTAATTGAACCAGATTAAGGTCTAATTTAAATTTTAGGACATTGGGCTAATCCATGGCTGAACCCAAGTGAATCAAGTGCACTGAGACTCTCTCTCCAAGCCGCCCACACCCTTCCTCACCCGCGCGCGCCAAGAAGAAGAGTCCACGCGCGTGTGGACTCTTCTTCATGCGCGTGGGAAGGAAATTCCATCAGAGAAAAATCAAGAAAAGGGGGAGATTTGGATCCTTGTCTGACGTCCTTGGATCTGGATCTGATGGCCAGAAAAATTAAGGAAAAAGATCCATCATTTTTCGGTCGCAAGTCCGTCTTCAAAAGTCCCGATTCTTCCTGAAGTTTTTCCGAGAGTCCTTCTCGTCGAAAAAATGAAAATTAAATCAGAGAATCATGATTTTTGGTTGAGGAGACACGTGAGGAATGAGGGATCATGATTCCTGGGATTTCAGAGGGTTGTGATGTTTTGAGAAAATGCCCCTCTGAAATCTATAAAAGGGTTTGGGTTCTCGAGGGTTTCTTTAAGATAATCAAATACAGAGATCATATTCCTCTCCTCCTCTCTGGAATACTCCTTCCCTTTATGCTTGTTGGGTATTGTTTCCCTTACAAAGATAATCTCTGTCGAAACTCTGACCCTAAACAAGAATAAGAGGAAGGTCTTGAATGGTAAAGGAAAGGGAAAAGGAAGGGTCTGTTCTTCTTCTTTTCTTTCTTGAATTAAGACTTTACTTGTCTTAATTTCTTCTTCCAATTCAATTCAAGAAAAGGAATTCAAGAAAGAGAATTCAAAAAATGAATTCAATAAGAGGAAAGAAGGAAGAAAAGAAATTTTCAAGAAAGAAAATTTCAGCCTAAAAGTCCAAGAATTGAATTCTTGAAAAAGAATTCAAGAAGATGAGCCAAGAACAAGAAATTGTAGTCTTCATCTTTTTCTGTGTGGATCACCATTGGAGGGTGAACATTTGGGCACCTGGTGGAGATTTAAAGTTTGGATTTTAGCAATATAGGTTAGTACTTTAATATGAGTTTAAATCTTATATATACATGTTATATGTTTTAATTCTTTTAAGGAGATCTTGGGTTAAGGATTTGGTGAAGATTTTATAAAGATAAAAATTTTGAAATCTTTGTTTCCACCTTGCCACCGAACCCTACAGTCGCTGGAGCGCCGGGTGGAGGAGGTCCGGAGGGAGCTGAGCACGGCTAAGGAGAAGAGCTCCTACATCAACGACCTCCTGGAGGCATCGAAGCGGGAGGCGCAGGAGGCCGTCCCGAGATTCTGGGCCTCGGAGCAATATGTAGCAGAGGTTCGTGAGGCTACCGTGGACTCCTTCTTGAAGGGGTTCCAGGTATGCCGGGAGAAGGTTAGTTCCTTCTACCCCGAGCTCGACCTTAGTGGGGTAGTCCTCAGCTGCAGGAGGCAGGAGCCCAGTGGAGGAGCTCCAACAGCAGCCGGTGATGAGGCTGCGACTCCAGAGCAGCCCCCCGAGCAGCCACTCATCGACGGTGCAGGCAGAGAAAGTGCGCCCTAGCCCGAGGAGGATGCCGCCGTGCCGAAGTAGCCTCCCCGGCACTAAAGACTTCTTCTTTTTCTTTTGTATCTTCTTTTTCTTTTTGAGGACTCCCGGCCTGTCGGGACTCCTCATGTGTATTCACATTTCAAATGCAATGAAATCACCACTTCGCCAGATCATTGCTTCGCTCAATTTCTTTCCCTTCTTTTTTTTTTTTTTGAACTAAACTCTGGTTTCAGGCACCAGGACTAAGTCCTGTAGTGCACTCCGAGCTGTGCTCATGGGCGGACTGAGTTCTGCCCCACCCCCCAGACTGAAGTCTGGGACTTCCAGACTGAACCCTGGGGGCGTAGGCTTTGTGCGAGCCCTGTGCGGCTTGCCGGTTCATCCTTCGAGACTGCGTGGGCGAATTTGATTATGCCCCACCTTCTAGACCGAAGTTCGGGACCTCTAGACTGAACCCCGGGGCTGTAGGCTTTATCCAAGCCCTGCGCGGCTTACCGGGTTGTTCTCCGAGACTGCGTGGGCGAATTTGATTCTGCCCCGCCATCCAGACCAAAGTCTGGGACCTCCGGACTGAACCCCAAGGCCGCAAGCTTTATCCGAGCCCTACGTGGCTTGCCGGGCTATTCTCCGGGACTGCGCGGGTGAATTTGATTCTGCCCTGCCTTTTAGAGAGAAGTCCCGGACTTGTCGCCTTTGCGGGTCTTCGATCACGCTCGTGTTCGTCGAACTCAAAGCTAAGTGGCTTTCTCCCTACGAGGTGAGAAGAAGCATTTGGTGATGAAAAAGGATTTCATTGCTGAAGTTCAAGGAGCCTTACACTATTGGTAGTACATCCTCAAGTTTGAGGCATTCCAGGTCCAAGGGAATCGGGACCCTCCTAGCTTTTCCAGGTAGTAGGACCCGCGAGGGAGTACGTCCGCCACCCTATAAGGGCCTTCCCAGTTCGGGGAGAGCTTCCCGCACTCCCACAGCTGGGATGCTTCAGCCCAACGGAGCACCAGATCTCCTGGACAGAAGGACTTCGGTCGCACTCTGGAGTTGTAGTACCTGGCCACCCGCTGCCTGTAGGCTACCATTCGGACTCGAGCCTTGTCCCTCATTTCTTCAAGGATGATGGGGGACTAATATGCATGCAATTCTTTTTGTATGTTTTACATGTTGAGTTAGGTGATTAATTCCCGAATTTCAGATCAAAATTATTTGTAGGGAATTTTGTATGAATTTTTTGAAGATCAGCATGCAGATTAGGACCTAGAAAAGTAGCAAAGAAGGACCGCCGGGGCTGAGAAGCCTCGGTTAGGGCAAGTTCTCCTACAATAAAACTACTGGAGGTAGAGGGGTGTACCTGATAACGTCTGTGAAAATCGCAGCGAAGGGGTCTCTTGTTCCTCGATGGATGCGGCCTGGAAAACCAAGCCAATGACCCGCGGATACCCGGCTTTCTGCTCGGTGGTCCGATTGAGGCTTGGTTGGAGTCGTTGGAATCGTAGGAACTCAGGGACCTGCAAACGACCTGTCAGGGGTTAGAAAATTCACAAAGGAACAAAAAAACAAAGGAAAAATAGCAAGGGAAGGCTTCTTTTGGAGTTGGCGTCTAGGGATCAGGAGGGTTTGTTGGCGGCAGGAAGATGATTGCAAACACAGGGAAGAAGAACTATCACAAACCCCTTTATGCACACAGCAGGGTATCACACAACTCAATAGAAGAACTCAAGGTTTTAATTCATATCAAAAGTCCCTTCATACAAGAGGCTAGGGTCCTTTAAATAGACCCTTAACCTTGGGCTCCAAGTAAGGGCACATAAGTCTTTACAAAAGAATCCTTTTCCCTCTCAAACCCTAGCTAGAAAATAAGGAAACATTAGGTAGAAAAAATCCCTAAAAATTCTCTTGACTTGGCCAACACTCCAAGGATGCCTAGGGGGGCGTGTTGGGCTTCTAGGAGCAGCAAGAGGCCGGCCCAAAGGGGCTCGGGCGCATGGGTTTGGGCCTCTGGAAGCTGGGGTGGCCTGGTAGCCAGGTAGCAGGAATATTCCCTAGTATCTTACTTCTTAGGGGCTTGGGCTTGGTGCCTGGGCTTGATTTCTTTGGGCTAGGATGCAGATGGACCTCTAAAATCATGGATGCCTTGGTATATGAATATATTTTGGCATCTGGAAGGAAATCTATGATGGGGAACTAATATGCATGCAATTTTTTTTGTATGTTTTATATATGGGGTTAAGTGATTAATTCCCGAATTTTAGATTAAAATAAGTTGTAGGGAGTTTTATATGAATTTTAGAATATCAGCATGCAGATTAGGACCTAGAAAAGTAGAAAAGAAGGATCGCCGGGGCTGAGAAGCCTCGGTTAGGGCAAGTTCTCCTACAATAAAAATACTGGAGGTAGAGGGGGTGTACCTGACAACGTCTGTGAAGATCACAGCAAAGGGTCTCTCGTTCCTCAATGGATGCGGCCTGGAAAACCGAGCCAAAGACCCGCAGATACCCGGCTTTCTACTCGATGATCCGATTGAGGCTTGGCTGGAGTCGTTGGATTCGTAGGAACTCGGGGACCTGTAAATGACCTGTCAGGGGTTAGAAAACTCACAAAGGAACAAGAAAACAAAGGAAAAACAGCAAGGAAAGGCTTCTTTTGGAGTGGGCGTCCAGGGATCTGAGATGCTTGTTGGCAGCAGGAAGATGATTGCAGCACTGGGAAGAAAAACTCTCGCAAACCCCTTTATGCACACAGCAGGGTATCTCACAACTCAATAGAAGAACTCAAGGTTTTCATTCATCAAAAATTCTCCCTTCATACAAGAGGCTAGGGTCCCTTAAATAGACCCTTAACCTTGGGCTCCAAGTAAGGGCACTTTAGTCTTTACATGAGAATCCTTTTCCCTCTCAAATCCTAGCTAGAAAATAAGGAAACATTAGGCAGAAAATATCCCTAAAATTTTTCTTGACTTGGCCAACACTCCAAGAAAACCTAGGGGGACGTGTTGGGCTTCTAAGAGCAGCAAGGGGCCGGCCCAAAGGAGCCCGGGTGCATGGGTTTGGCCCTCTGGAAGCTGGGGTGGCCTGGTAGCCAGGTAGCAGGAATATTCCCTGGTATCTTGCTTCTTAGGGGCTTGGACTTGGCGCCTGGGCTTGATTTCTTTGGGCTAGGATGCAGATGGACCTCTAAAATCATGGATGCCTTGGTCTATGAATAAATTTTGGCATCTGGAAGGAAATCTGGGCATCTGGAGGGCATCTGCAAGGAATCAGGGTTTCTGATTTTCCTCCCGGGGTCTTCAAATCTTCAAGCTGGGTTGGACTTGGGCTAAACTTCCATGTCTTCAATCTGATTGGACTTGTTCTTTACTTGTATGATATGGTCTTGAGTCTTCAATATGGTTGAATAGGACTCAAAAAAATAAAATTAGCTCGACATGAGCTGACTAACACTGGACTGAACTAGCTTAACATGAGCTGACTAGTACAGAACTAAAATGCAAAATCAATTAAAATGGACTTAGATAGGCTAAGCCCTTATTGCAGATGGACTCATAAATTATTGATCAATTCATAGAGGGTTGAAAAGCCTCTATCTTATTCTGGTGCCTTTGGTGTCCCCACCAATTCTCCCGGGGTGGGATGAACTCGACCCTGTCGAGTGAAGGTCAGACTGGCTCACATATCTCTCGAGAAGGTCTGGGTTGAGGCATTGCAAGTCCTCTCGAGAAATCCATGAATCGTCCGACTCTGGCCGACCTTGCCATCGGACCAGGAAGCGTTGATAGTCATGGCCCTAGGTCATGATGGCTTGATCGTCCAGGATACGCTTGATCCGTTCTCCTCTCTCAGGCCAAATTTGTTTGTAGACACTCTAGGTTAGGGTCACTCACAATGAAAAGGAATAAGTCCAAAGGCCTCAGTAGGTATCGCTACCGGTTCCCTATACTCAACCAGGTCTGTAATATTGAAGGTAGAACTAATGCCCAAATCCGAAGGCAATTCTAACACCTAGGCATTTGATCCAACCTTCTCTATCACTTTAAAAGGTCCGGCTCTGCGAGCATGAAGCTTCTTTTAGGCCTAAGCCTAACCAAGATAGAATCCACTACATCAAATTCTTTAATCCATCTTCGGGAATTAGCCAGTTGTTTTAAAATTAGTGCAGGTGGTGAACATGCTGGGCACATGCAGACTCCTAACAAGATGATGCAAAGGACTCATACTGACACCTAAAGACTCGACTATGCATTCCTATCGAAGGAAATTTTATTGAACTCTTTGGATCTAAACCTAATAGATTATAGGTTCTCTAGGTTTGATCCTAGCTTGACATGCACATGAAAATTTACAGTGAACTCCTAGCAAATTCCAAAGAGTATGCCAGAAGTAAGATGCAAACCTAACATATGTGATGAATGCATGCAGTATGCTAATCTCAGTTAAATGCAATATAATAATCCTAGAAATGCTGGAGGTGTTAGGCAAGGGCAGAAAATAGGAAGTGGGTTCAGAATTAGTTTGGTAGGGTAGGGAAAAAGGTTCAAAGTTAGTTGGATAAAGTTCGATATAAGAGGGCACGTCAGGGACTAATCCTAAACTAATGAGGCTAACCTTACGAGGTTGCGGTATAGCTATGGGGTTTGCATAATGGAAGGATGGGTTACTAATCTCAGGGAAGAGGTCCTTAATGGGAACTATAGGAGGAGGCTCATCCTGAGGGTACTGATTCAAAGAGATCAAGTCCTTAATAAATTTTTCAGGTTGTTGTATTTTAGGACTAGACTCTATAATTTGGCTCTCCTCTATGGTTTCCTCAGGTAAGGCTCTAGCAGCAGTACCTAGGTTCTCTTCCTCTATTTGTTCTTCCACTATAGCTTTAGGTTGTATGTGGTCAAGGTCAACCACCTCTAGGTTGGCTTCTACCTGGGTATCTATTGGATCAGCTAATTCTAGTTCATCTAAAGGTATCTCCTCTTCTCCCTCATACTCATCCACTAAGTTTGCATCAGCTTCATACACTTCCGCGTTAATGTAAGCCTTGTCAATCTCAGGAATGGTTGGAGAAGGTCGGCTAGGGGAAAATTGGCTAGGTCCTAGTTTCTGATTATGGACACTAATCCTAGTAGGTTCAGGTTGCCTAAGGGGTAGTGGCTCACTACTGGGCTCATATTTAGGGGTGCTAATCCTATGGGGTTCAAGTTGACTAAGGGGAACCTGACTAGTACTAGATTGATACTTAGGGGTTATGGGTTCTCTGGGCTCATAGGACAAGGGTGCATATCTATGGGTCATGGGATTATAAGATCTGGGGTCATAGGACTTTAGGTCAGCTCTATGGTCAGGTTCTAAGGATGGATCATGGTATGGGGTCCTCCTAAGGTTGGGCTCCCTATATGGGTCAGGATATTGGGTTCTCCTAGGGTTGGACTCCCTATATGGGTCAGAATATTGTGTTCTCCTAGGGTTGGGCTCTCTATATGGGTCAGAGTATTGGGTTCTCCTAGGATTGGACTCTCTATATGGGTCAGAGTATTGGGTTCTCCTAGGATTGGACTCCCTATATGGGTTAGAGTATTGGGTTCTCCTAGGATTGGACTCCCTATATGGGTCAGAGTATTAGGTTTTCCTAGGTTCAGTATCATAATAAGGGTCATGGTAAGGGGTTCTTCTAGGTTCAGTATCATAATAAGGGTCATGGTAAGGGGTTCTTCTAGGTTCAGTATTATTGTATGGGTCAGGCCGAGGGGCTCTCCTAGGTTCAACCTCTCGGTATGGATCAGGGTTTGGGGTCCTCCTAGGTTGAGGATTGTAGTACGGGTCAGGATGAGGGGACTCAGGATCTGGATCAGACTATGACCCATGGGTTTTTTCTATGGTCCCTACATGGCCTTCTAACTGGTCAAACCTATTAGCAAGATGGTCAATTCTATTGTTGGTTTGGATACTAGACTTAGTTAACCGGGCCATGAATTGGGTTAGTTGCTCAGTGAGTGCTTTTATTTGGACTTGTAAATTTTCCATGGGTTCAGACATTTGTGAAGGAGGGGGGTGAAATGAAATCCCTGATCTAGTGCTCATGCAAGACTCGATCAGACCGACTATAGCTGACTAGACCTAGAGTCCAAAACTGGATGCTCAATCAGGGTGGCAAACTAGCCTATAGTAACCCTGTACTCAGCTAGGCAAGTGTAAGGGGAGTGTTAGGTCCCTGATTGCCAATCCTAGACACCAATCAGAGATTGGCCAGGTAGGCAGACCAGCACACAAGCCCTTCGGGATTGAATCCCTAAACCACCGTTCTAGACACTGAGCACAAAGCACACACGGGTTAGCTTGACACAATGATCTGACACATAGTCCGGACCCGACCAGTTGGTGCCCCTAGCCTACTAGGGCAAATTAAGTCTATTTAATTTTAGGTTAAGGCTTGGGACTGAATGCAAGGGGTATGGTTTTGGGCTAAGGAGAGGTGATCAAATCCTCCCCCCATCTGATATAGCAAGAGTGCCCATAAAAGTAGATTATGCAATGATGGCAGGCAGATGATGATGCAAATTAGGGTTTAGATGTTTTTTTTTTTTTGGTATTTTTGGAGAATATGTAAATTTTTTTTTTGGCATTTTATTAAATAGAATAAAACTTGAAAATTATGGCAAATATGCAGGAAATATACTAAAATTAAAAGATATGCAAAAATGCTAAACAAAACCCTAAAACTTCCAACTTGTCTTGCTGAAAAAAATAGAGCCAAAACTTTATAGGCTGTATTTCAGCTTGAAGAAACTTTACACGCCATAATAAAATCTGAATAAATTTTTAAAATTACTGTGAATTATGATAGATTAATAAAAATAAATTTCATAATTTTTAGAGTTTTTATCAGGGAGAAATAATTAAAATAACAGAGTATATATGGACTAAAAAATTTCAGAAAATAAGCCCTAATCTAAGCTCTGATACCAAATGATGGGGAACTAATATGCATGCAATTTTTTTTGTATGTTTTATATGTGGGGTTGAGTGATTAATTCCTGAATTTTAGACTAAAATAAGTTGTAGAGAATTTTATATGAATTTTAGAAGATCAGCATGCAGATTAGGACCTAGAAAAGTAGAAAAGAAGGATCGCCGGGGCTGAGAAGCCTCGGTTAGGGAAAGTTCTCCTACAATAAAAATATTGGAGGTAGAGGGGGTGTACCTGACAACGTCTGTGAAGATCGCAGCAAAGGGTCTCTCGTTCCTCGATGGATGCGGCCTGGAAAATCGAGCCAAAGACCCGCGGATACCCGGCTTTCTACTCGGTGATCCGATTGAGGCTTGGTTGGAGTCGTTGGATTCGTAGGAACTCGGGGACCTGTAAACGACCTGTCAGGGGTTAGAAAACTCATAAAAGAACAAGAAAACAAAGGAAAAACAGCAAGGGAAGGCTTCTTTTGAAGTGGGCATCCAAGGATCTGAGTTGCTTGTTGGCAGCAGGAAGATGATTGCAGCACTGGGAAAAAAAACTCTCGCAAACCCCTTTATGCACACAGCAGGGTATCTCACAACTCAATAGAAGAACTCAAGGTTTTCATTCATCAAAAATTCTCCCTTCATACAAGAGGCTAGGGTCCCTTAAATAGACCCTTAACCTTGGGCTCCAATTAAGGGCACATTAGTCTTTACATGAGAATCCTTTTCCCTCTCAAATCCTAGTTAGAAAATAAAGAAACATTAGGTAGAAAATATCCCTCAAATTTCTCTTGACTTGGCCAACACTCCAAGGACACCTAGGGGGACGTGTTGGGCTTCTAAGAGCAGCAAGGGGCCGGCCCAAAGGGGCCCGGGTGCATGGGTTTGGGCCTCTGGAAGCTGGGGTGGCCTGGTAGCCAGGTAGCAAGAATATTCCCTGGTATCTTGCTTCTTAGGGGCTTGGGCTTAGCGCCTGGGCTTGATTTCTTTGGGATAGGATGTAGATGGACCTCTAAAATCATGGATTCCTTGGTCTATGAATATATTTTGGTATCTGGAAGGAAATCTGGGCATCTGGAAGGCATCTGCAAGGAATCAGGGTTTCTGATTTTCCTCCTGGGGTCTTCAAATCTTCAAGCTGGGTTGGACTTAGGCTAAACTTCCATGTCTTCAATCTGATTGGACTTGGTCTTTACTTGTATTATGTGGTCTTGAGTCTTCAATATGGTTGAATAGGACTCAAAAAAATAAAATTAGCTCGACATGAGCTGACTAACACTGGACTGAACTAGCTCAACATGAGCTGACTAGTACAGAACTGAAACTCAAAATTAATTAAAATGGACTCAGATAGGCTAAGCCCTTATTATAGATGGACTCATAAATTATTGATCAATTCATAGAGGGTTGAAAAGCCTCTATCTTATTCTGGTGCCTTTGGTGTCCCCACCAATCTGGGCATCTGGAGGGCATCTGCAAGAAATCAGGGTTTTCTGAATTTTCCTCCTGGGATCTTCAAATCTTCAAGCTGGGTTGGACTTGGGCTATACTTCCATGTCTTCAATCTGGTTGGACTTGGTCTTCATTTGTATGATGTGGTCTTGAGTCTTCAATATGGTTGAATAGGACTCAAAAAAATAAAATTAGCTCGACATGAGCTGACTAACACTGGACTGAACTAGATCAACATGAGCTGACTAGTACGGAACTGAAACTTAAAATACTCAAATAACAACTAAAATGGACTCAGATAGGCTAAGCCCTTATTACAGATGGACTCATAAATTATTGATCAATTCATAGAGGGTTGAAAAGCCTCTGTCTTATTCTGGTGCCTCCGGTGTCCCCACCAATTCTCTTGGGGTGGGAGGAACTCGACCCTGTCGAGTGAAGATCAAGCTGGCTCACATATCTCTCGAGGAGGTCTGGGTTGAGGTGCTGCAAGTCCTCGTGAGAAATCCACGAATCATCTGACTCTGGTCAGCCTTGCCATCGGACCAGGAAGCGTTGATAACCGTGGCCCCGGGTCATAATGGCTTGATCGTCCAGGATATGCTCGATCCATTCTCCTCTCTCAGACCAAATTTATTAGTGGACACTCTGGGTTAGGGTCACTCACAATGAAAAGGAATAGGTTCAAAAGCCTCACTAGGTATCGCTGCCGGTTCCCTGTACTCAACCAGGTCTATAATATTGAAGGTAGAACTAATGCCCAAATCCGAAGGCATGTCTAACACCTAGGCATTTGATCCAACCTTATCTATTACTTTAAAAGGTCCGGCTCTACGAGCATGAAGCTTCTTTTAGGCCTAAGCCTAACCAAGATAGAATCCACTACATCAAATTCTTTGATTCATCTTCGGGAATTAGCCAGTTTGTTTAACATTAGTGCGGGTGGTGAACATGCTAGGCACATGCAGACTCCTAACAAGATGATGCAAAGGACTCAAACTAACACCTAATAGACTCGACTTTGCATTCCTATCGAAGGAAATTTATTAGACTTTTATGGGCCTCAACCTAAGAGACTATAGACTCTCTAGGTCTTACCCTAGTGTGGTGTGCACAAGAGTATTTACAATGGACTCCAAGCAAATGCCAAAGGGTATGCCAGAAGTATAATGCAAACCTAATATGCATAATGAATGCATGCAGTACGCTAATCTCAGTTAAATGCAATCTAATAATCCTAGAAATGCTGGAGGTGTCAGGAAAGGGCAGAAAATAGGAAGTGGGTTCAGAATTAGTTTGGTAGGGTAGGGAAAAAGGTTCAAGGTTAGTTGGATAAAGTTCGATATAAGAAGGCATGTCAGAAACTAATCCTAGACTAATGAGGCTAACCTTACGAGGTTGCGGTATATCTATGGGGTTTGCATAATGGAAGGATGGGTTACTAATCTCAGGGAAGAGGTCTTTAATGGGAACTCTAGGAGGAGGCTCATCCTGAGGGTACTAATTCAAAGAGATCAAGTCCTTAATAAATTCTTCTGGTTCTTGTATTTTAGGACTAAACTCTATAATTTGGCTCTCCTCTACAGTTTCCTCTGGTAACACTCTAGTAGCAGTACCTACGTTCTCTTCCTCTAGTAACACTCTAGTAGCAGTACCTACGTTCTCTTCCTCTATTTGTTCTTCCACTATAGCTTTAGATTGGATGTGGTCAAGGTCAACTACCTCTAGGTTGGCTTTTACCGGATATCTATTAGGTCAGCTAATTCTAGGTCATCTAAAGGTGTCTTCTCTTCTCCCTCATACTCATTCACTAAGTTTGCATCAGCTTCATACACTTCCGCGTTAATGTAGGCCTTGTCAATCTCAAGAATGGTTGGAGAAGGTCGGCTAGCAGGAAATTGGTTAGGTTCTGGTCTCTGATTATGGGTACTACTCTTAGTAGGTTCAGGTTGTATAAGGGGTTATGGCTCACTACTGGGTTTATATTTAGGGATACTAATCCTATGGGGTTCAAGTTGACTAGGAGAAACCTGTCTAGTACTAGATTGATACTTAGGGGTTATGGGTTCTCTGGACTCATAGGACAAGGGTGCAGATCTATGGGTCATGGGATTATAGGATCTGGGGTCATAGGATTTTGGGTCAGCTCTATGGTCAGGTTCTAAAGATGGATCATGGTATGGGGTCCTCCTAAAGTTGGGCTCTCTATATGGGTCAGGATATTGGGTCCTCCTAGGGTTGGACTCCCTATATGGGTCAGAATACTGGGTTCTCCTAGGGTTGGACTCCCTATATGGGTCAGAATATTGGGTTCTCCTAGGGTTGGACTCCCTATATGAATCAGAATATTGGGTGTTGGGTCTACTAGGCTCATAGGGTGTGGGTGCATAGGATCTATGATCATGGGATCTAGAGTCATAGGATCTAGGTTTATAGGTTATGGATTCATAGGTTCTAGGTTCATAGGATTTGGAGTCATAAGATCTATAGGTTGTGGGTATACTAGGCTTATAGGGAGAGGGTAAATAGGATCTATCTTCCTGGTCTATAAAATCCTGATTAGGTCTTCTAGGACTAACCTTAGGGATTGGGTCATGACGATGGGCTCTCCTAGGTTCAGCCTCATGGTATGGATCAGGGTTTAGGTTGAGGATTGTAGTATGGGTCAGGATAAGGGGCTCTCCTAGGTTCGACCTCATGGTATAGATCAGGGTTTGGGGTCCTCTTAGGTTGAGGGGAATCAAGATCTGGCTCAGACTGTGACCCATGGGTTTTTCTTGGGGTCCCTACCCGGACTTTTAACTGATCAAGCCTATTGGCAAGATGGTCAATTCTATCATTGGTTTGAATACCAGAGTGAGTTAACTGGGTCATCTGGGTAGCCATCTGGGCCATTTCATCAGCTAGGGCTTTCATTTGGGCTTGCAAATTTTTCATGGGTTCAGACATTTGTGAAGGAGGTGGGTGATATGAAACTCCTGATCTAGTGCTCATGCAAGACTCGATCAAACCAACTATAGCTGACTAGACCTAGAGTCCAAAACTGGATGCTCAATCAGGGTGGCAAAGTAGCCTATAGTAATCCTGTACTCAGCCAGGCAGGTGTAAGGGGAGTGTTAGGTCCCTGATTGCCAATCCTAGACACCAATCAGAGATTGGACAGGTAGGCGGACCAGAACACAAGCCCTTCAGGATTGAATCCCTAAACCACCGTTCTAGACACTGAGCACAAAGCACACACGGGTTAGCTTGACATAATGATCTGACACATAGTCCGGACCCGACCAGTTGGTGTCCCTAGCCCACTAGGGCAAATTAAGTCTAGTTAATTTTAGGTTAAGGCTTGGGACTGAATGCAAGGGGTGTGGTTTTGGGCTAAGGAGAGGTGATCAAATCCTCCCCCCATCTGATATAGCAAGAGTGCCCTTAAAAGTAGATTATGCAATGATGGCAGGCAGTTGATGATGCAAATTAGGGTTTAGATGTTTTTTTTTTTTTTGGTATTTTTGGAGAATATGTAATTTTTTTTTATTTTGGTATTTTCTTAAATAGAAGAAAAATTGAAAATTATGGCCTAATATGCAGGAAATATACTAAAATTAAAAGATATGCAAAAATGCTAAACAAAACCCTAAAACTTCCAACTTGTCTTGCTGAAAAAAACAGAGCCGAAAATTTGCAGGCTGTATTTCGGCTTGCAGAAAATTCACAGGACATAATAAATTCTACAAAAAATCTAAAAATTACTGTTAATTATCATAAACCCAGAAAAATAAATTTAAGAATTTTTGTAGTTTTAATCAAAGAGAAATAATTAAAATAACAGAGCATATACGGACTAAAAAATTGCAGAAAATAAGTCCTAATCTAAGCTCTGATACCAAATGATGGGGGACTAATATGCATGCAATTCTTTTTTTATGTTTTACATGTTGAGTTAGGTGATTAATTCCCAAATTTCAGATCAAAATTATTTATAGGGAATTTTGTATGAATTTTTTGAAGATCAGCATGCAGATTAGGACTAGAAAAGTAGCAAAGAAGGACCGCCGGGGCTGAGAAGCCTCGGTTAGGGCAAGTTCTCCTACAATAAAACTACTGGAGGTAGAGGGGTGTACCTGACAATGTCTGTGAAGATCGCAGTAAAGGGGTCTCTCGTTCCTCGATGGATGCGGCCTGGAAAACCGAGCCAATGACCCGCGGATACCCGGCTTTCTGCTCGGTGGTCTGATTAAGGCTTGGTTGGAGTCGTTGGATTCGTAGGAACTCAGGGACCTGCAAACGACCTGTCAGGGGTTAGAAAATTTACAAAGGAACAAGAAATCAAAGGAAAAATAGCAAGGGAAGGCTTCTTTTGGAGTGGGCATCCAGGGATCTGGAGGGTTTGTTGGCAGCAGGAAGATGATTGCAAACATCGGGAAGAAGAACTCTCACAAACCCCTTTATGCACACAGCAGGGTATCACACAACTCAATAGAAGAACTCAAGGTTTTAATTCATATCAAAAGTCCCTTCATACAAGAGGCTAGGGTCCTTTAAATAGACTCTTAACCTAAGGCTCCAAGTAAGGGCACATAAGTCTTTACATAAGAATCCTTTTCCCTCTCAAACCCTAGCTAGAAAATAAGGAAACATTAGGTAGAAAAAATCCCAAAAAATTCTCTTGACTTGGCCAACACTCCAAGGATGCCTAGGGGGCATGTTGGGCTTCTAGGAGCAGCAAGACACCGGCCCAAAGGGGCTCGAGCGCATGGGTTTGGGCCTTTGGAAGCTGGGGTGGCCTGGTAGCCAGGTAGCAGGAATATTCCCTGGTATCTTGCTTCTTAGGGGCTTGGGCTTGGCGCCTAGGCTTGATTTCTTTGGGCTAGGATGCAGATGGACCTCTAAAAAATGGATTCCTTGGTATATGAATATATTTTGGCATCTGGAAGGGAATCTGGGCATCTGGAGGGCATCTGCAAGAAATCAGGGTTTTCTGAATTTTCCTCCTGGGGTCTTCAAATCTTCAAGCTGGGTTGGACTTGGGCTATACTTCCATGTCTTCAATCTGGTTGGACTTGGTCTTCATTTGTATGATGTGGTCTTGAGTCTTCAATATGGTTGAATAGGACTCAAAAAAATAAAATTAGCTCGACATGAGCTGACTAACACTGGACTGAACTAGCTCAACATGAGCTGACTAGTACAGAACTGAAACTCAAAATACTCAAATAACAACTAAAATGGACTCAGATAGGCTAAGCCCTTATTACAAGTGGACTCATAAATTATTGATCAATTCATAGAGGGTTGAAAAGCCTCTGTCTTATTCTGGTGCCTCCGGTGTCCCCACCAAAGGAGGTCCTGGTTCAGCAGCATCCTGGCGGGATTCTCCACTTCATCATACTACTCCACGCGCAAGGTGGGTAGGCTGAGTTCTATCAGGATAACCGCTTCGGCTCCGAAGATGAGGTTGAACGGGGTCTCATCGGTGGCTGTCCTCGAGGTGGTATGGTACGCCCACAAGACGCCCGGGAGGTCTTCCGCCCACCTGCCCTTGGCTTATTCCAGTCTTGTTCGGAGGCCCTGCAAGATAGTCCTATTTGTTACCTCGGCTTCTCTGTTTGTCTGTGGATGCACCACCAAGGTGAAGTGATGGTGGATGCCGAGGTTGTTGTAGAATTTCTCAAACTCCCGACAGTCGAATTGACGTCCGTTATCGGTGATAATGGTGTGCGGTAGGCCAAAATGGCAGATGATTGACTTTCAGAGGAACTTGGCGATGTTTGCCTCCATGATCCGGGCTAGGGGTTCGGCCTCGACCCACTTCGTGAAGTAGTCGATGGCCACGATCAAAAACTTCCGCTACCCGGATGCCGGGGGAAAAGGTCCTAAGAGGTCAATCCCCCATTGAGCGAACGGCCATGGAGCGGAGAGCTGGGAGAGCGGAGCGGAGGGCTGACATTGCACAACTGCGTGCCGTTGACATCGGTCACACATCTTCACGAAGTTAGCTGCATCTTCCTTCATTGTCTCTCAGAAGTAACCTTGGCGGAGGGCCTTGTATGCCAGTGTTCTGCCACCCACGTGATTCCCATAGATGCCCTCGTGGATCTCTTGGAGCATGAGTGCAGCCTCCGCGGGTCTCAGGCACTTGAGGAGGGGGCAGGAATAGGACCTCCGATACAGTAGTCCATCCATTAAGACAAACTGCACGGCCTTCCTCTTGATGAGGCGAGCTGCCATGCGGTCCTCCGGCAAGGTGTCGCTAGTAATGTACTCGATGTACTTGTCCATCCAGCTGGGCTCTTGGCTGACCTGTTGGACCTCCATGGGTGTCTCGTAGCTCGGGGCCTTGAGATGCTCAACATAAGCGTGGCCCAACAGCGAGTCCGGCAGGGTCGCCAGTCGAGAGAGCGCATCTGCGCGAGCATTTTCCCCATGGGGTACATGGGAGATGCTGAAGCACCGAAATCCTGCCACACTTGTTCTCATGAGCTCCAGGTATTTCACCATTTGAGGGTCCCGCGCGCCGTATTCTCTAGAGATCTATCCAGCCACCAGCTGTGAATCAGTGAAGGCCTTGAGGTTGGCCATGCCCAACTCGCGGGACACTCTCAGCCCCACGAGGAGTGCTTCGTACTCTGCCTGGTTATTAGTTGTGACGAACTAGAACCGGAGTGCACATTCGGTGACGACCCCCTCGCGGTTGGCGAGGATGAGACCGGCTCCGCTCCCGCTAGAGTTCGAGGCCCCGTCCAAATGAAGAATCCAAATGTCCTCCTCGGGTCCTGGTTCCGGCCGCTGCTCTAGAGGGCTTTCCTCTGTCCCCTTGCCCAGGCCTGCACACTCGACCAAGAAGTCAGCGAGTACTTGTGCCTTCATGGCCGACCTTGGTCGATAAGTGATGTCAAACTTGCTAAGCTTGAGTGCCCACTTCGCCAATCGCCCGGATGTGTCAGGTCGGCTGAGTATCGCTTTCAGCAGCTGATCCGTCAGGACGGCAATGGGGTGTGCTTGGAAATAAGGCCTGAGATGCTGAGCGGACACTATTAGTGCAAAAATGAGATTTTCAGACCGGGAATACCTGAGTTCCACATCACGGAGGAGTTTGCTTATGTAGTACACCGGTCTCTGCATTCCCTGGTCGTCAGTCTGAACTAGGACCGAATTGATGACCTCTGGGGTGACTGCCAAATACAGGATGAGCTCCTCTCCTTCTTCAGGCCAGGAGAGCAGTGGCGGTGATGGAAGCATCCTTTTCACCTCATCAAATGCCTCCTGGCACTCCTTAGTCCATGTGAAGTTGTTCATCTTCCTCAGCACTTTAAAGAAAGGCCGGCAGCAGTCGGCAGACCTCGAGATAAATCGACTCAGGGCGGCTATCCAGCAGGTGAGTCGCTGCACTTGCTTCTTGGAGGTGGGCTGCTTCATGTCCAAAATAGCCTGGACCTTTTCTGGGTTGGCTTCTATCCCTCTTTGGGTCACCATGAACCCCCGGAACTTCCCGGCGGACATGCTGAAGGCGCACTTCGCCAGGTTCAGCTTCATTTGGTGAAGCCAGAGATTGCCGAAGGTCTCCGCCAGGTCGGCGACATGGTCCGAAAGAGGCTTGCTCATAACCAGCATATCGTCCACGTACACCTGCATATTGCGGCCGATCTGATCTTTGAAAACTTTGTTGACCAGCTGCTGGTACGTGGCCCTGGTGTTCTTGAGGCCGAATGGCATCATTTTGTAACAGTAAGTTCCATGATCGGTGATGAAAGTGGTGTGCTCCTAATCCTCCGGGTGCATTCGAATCTGGTTGTACCTAGAGAAGGCATCCATGAAAGAGAGAAGGCGATGCCCCGAAGTGGTATCCACCAACTGGTCAATCTTTGGGAGAGGGAAACTGTCCTTCGGGCAAGCTCGGTTGAGGTCGGTGTAGTCCACGCAGATCCTCCACTTGCCACTACTCTTCTTCACCATAACCACATTCGCCAGCCAACTGGGATATTATACATCCCGCATAAAGCCGGCGGTGAGGAGTTTCTCTACCTCTTCATTAATGGCCTACTACCTTTCTGTAGCGAAACTCCTCTTCTTCTGGCGGACCGGGCAACACCTTGGGTCAACATTCAACCTGTGGGTGATGACTTTCGAGGGGATGCCTGGCATGTCGACTGTGGACCAGGCAAACACATCGCATTTGCGTGAAAGAAGTCCAGCAGGCAGATCCGTTCTTCCTCCGGGAGCTGGGGTCCCACATGTACAGTCTTCTAGAGGTCCGAACTGAGGGGATACGTCAATAGGTGTTCTACAGGTCCTCCCCTGGGTTCCTTCTCCCTTAGGTCGAGGTCGTTGATGTCGGGGCCGAGCTCAGCGCACCGGGCACCCGAGACCGTCTAAAGGCAATGCCGAATGGGCTGGACCGTCCCCCTCATTATCCCAGTCCCAGAGGCCATAGGGAACTGCACCAACAACCTCTTGGTGGAAATTATAGCATCCAGCTAGTTGAGCCCCGGATGGCCAAGGATGGCATTATAAGGTGAGGGGAGCTTGACAATAGTAAACGTCATCATGACAATAGTCTTCCGAGGTGGGGATCCAGCAGTGACTGGGAGAGTGATCTCCCCTTCGACCCCCACCGAATCCCCGGTAAAGCCCACAAGAGGGGTGTGCACCGGTCTTAATTGATCATGAGACAAGTTCATTCGGGAGAAACCATCATAAAAAAGCACGTCAGTAGAGCTCCCACTATCTACCATAATGCGGTGTACAGGATGCTTTGCAATGGTCATCTCGACCACCACCGCATCATTGTTTACATTTTTGTTTTCATTCCCCTTCTCAAAGGGGGGTACATCCTCCGGGTCTCCCGCCTCCCGGGTTCTTTTCGCCGCATGCCCGATCCCCCAGGAGATCATGCCCACCGGCTTCTCCGTTAGGCGATTATCAATTGTAGAAACTGGGGGAAGGGCTGTGAGCGACTGTCCCTCTGCCGGGGCTTCGTTCCTCAGGAACTTCCTGAGGTAGCCCCTTTTAATAAGCACCTCAATTTCCCACTTCAGATTGTGGCACTCCTCTGTGTCATGGCCGTGCTCGCGATAAAACTGGCAGTATTTTGTCTTGTCGCGGATGCACCTTGGGTTCTGAGGAGGAGGTCGGCGAAGGTAGTGCTCACCCTCAATCTCCATGAGGATCTTCATCCTAGGAGCAAGGAGAGGGGTGAAATTTCGCTTCGGGGTAGTGCCGCTCTTCGGCTTCGGGCTTGGACGGAGATCAGTAGGTGGTCCAGGCCTCCGGGTCCCGGGGGCATCCCTCAGGGCTGGCTTCTTCGAGGACCTCCCGTCCAGCTCTCGCCTAGTGCGATCGGCCTCCTCCGCTCGGATGTACTTGTGGACACGGAGGAGGAGCTCGGAGTACGTCCTGGGGGGCTTCTTATCCAAGAAATAGGACAAGCGGGAGGTCTTTTGCCCGCGCTTCAATGCCAGCATGACAACGGGCTCGTCTAGACTGTAGATTTGCAGGGCAGCGATCCTGAAGCGGGTAATGTAGTCCCGAGCGGCTCCTGGTTTTGCTGGTGGATGGAGAAGAGGCCATCCACCTCTCTTGGCACCTTCCGGCAAGCGTCAAAGTGTGCCATGAACATTCCTTCTAGTTGATGGAAAGAGCAAATAGATTTGGGCTCGAGGTGGGTGAACCAGACTCGAGCGGCCTTCCGGAGGGTAGCGGGGAAGGCGATGCATAAAAGAGCATCCGTGGCCCCCTGGACCCTCATGAGAGCCTTGTAGCTCTCCAGATGATCCAAGGGGTCAGTGGTCCCATCGTAGGGATCCACCTATGGCATGCGGAACTGACTCGGAATCGGCTCCTCTTGGATTTCCCGGGAGAAGGGTGGCCAGGTGTCATAGCCTGCAGGGTCCGCCAGGGAGTTCTGCTTGTCGATGAAGCGGCGGGCGAACTCCGCCAGCTTGCGCTCGTGCTCTTCCATGCACCTCTCGGCCTGGCGCATGATGGCCTCGTCGGTGGAATCTTCCACCGAGGTCACTAGCGAAGGGGGTGCCGATCGGTCTCGACGGGGGGCCTTGCCCCGACGTCACCTGCTGCATCACGCCATCTCGGCATCGTTGGCCAGGGATCGGCTCTCGTGATCCATCGAACCGGAGTAATTCCTCTTCGTGGGAGTTTGGTGGCTCCCGTGGGGGTTGGAGACTGCCCACGGATGAGAGGGTCTGCCTTGGATGGATCGCAGACTTCTGTGGGGCCCCGCAGCCCGAGCCACGGGGGTCCCTAGCTGAGGATGAGTGGCCAGGGACCATTGCTGGTGCTATAGCTGATGCACTGCCATGGTCAGGGTTTGCAGCTGTTGGATGATAGCTGCGAAAGGTCCGTCCACCGGGGATGGCTGCAGAGGAAGAGGAGGTGGAGCGGGAAGCTCCCTCTCCGGGCTACGTGGCCCTTGAGGGGAAGGGACTTCCCCTACTCGGCTGGTGGACACTTCGCATCCATGTGTCACCACCATGGTCGGAGCGCGCTTTCGTTTGCGGAGAGCTGGGTCGCACTGGGGTTGCTGTCCTGTCCCCCTACCTGGCGGGCCAATCTGTTGCCGATCTCATCGCGATGGCCTGTAGCTTCAGAGCTGGTACTGGTCTCAGACCGTCTCCCCTCGAGATCTCTGAGCTTCCGATCCTGCGAAACAAGTCAGAGACTCTGGCCGGGGGTTCTGGCGAGGGAGCTCCGATGGTCAAGTTAGAGAGCGACGAGATGGAACAGATCTCCTAAGGTGGGTTCCTGAAGGAATCCCAGACTTAGAGAAGATATTAACAAAAGAGGTGTTAGAAAGAATGGAATTGGGCCCAGCTCCTTCCCCGAGCTCATGCCAAAGGACCCCTCTCGGATCCCTAGATCCTTTTCTCGGTGCCTCCTTTTTCCCCCGCCTTTTGTTCACCTACCTTGCTGCCCGCTCTTCCCATCCTTTTATGCTCTCACGTTGACTCCAGCTCCCCCTCCTCCCCCCAGGAGGCTCCCTCTTGGCTCTTACTTTTCTCTCCCTCTCCCCTTTTTCCTTTCCCCTTCGGGTTCGGGAACCTGGTGGTCCCGCCGTCTTGCTTGTCGAGCTTAGCAAGAAAAAGGGGGAGGGAAGATACTGGCGAGGCCTCGGGCCGAGCATGGGCGCTCTCCTTCCCAGGCATTAACGATGTCCGTTGTGGGCTCCTGGCAGCCAAGACTCCGTTTCTCGGCTGCGAGGCCCGTCGGGCCGATGTAAACGAGGTTTCGCATCCCAATACGGACCGTACCGGTGCTCCTTATGAGGTGCGGTGTGCGCTACCTGAGCAACGATTTTGAAACTCGTGTCCCCACTTCCTGGAGGCCTCACAAAGCAGGGTCGGTGCCGGGCGAGGTGGGCTCCTCTTGGGCGGACATCTGGCGGAGCGGCAGGGAGGTGCTCTACTTCGGTCGAGGTGGACCCGTCTCTGGGAACCAACTGGTGAAGGAGAAGGGAGGCCCAGCTCGACCTCGGCAGAGGTGGACCCGTCTCTGGGGGCCACCTGGAGAGGGAGCGAGGGGGCACCAGCTTCGGCCGAGGTGGACCCCTCCTGGGTGGACACTTGGTGGAGCGGCAGGGAAGTGCTCGACTTCGGCCGAGGCGGACCCGTCTCCGGGCACCAACAAACGAAGGAGCAGGAGGGCTTGGCTCGACCTCGGTCGAGGTGGAACAGTCTCCGGGCACCACCTGGCGAGGGAGCAAGGGGCCGCCAGCTTCGGCCAAGGTGGACACCTCCTAGGTGGACACCTGGAGGAGCAGCAGGGAAGTGCTCGACTTCGATCAAGGTGGTCCAGTCTCCGGGTGCCAACTGGCGAAGGAGCAGGGTGGCCGGCATGACCTCGACAGAGGTGGACCCGTCTCCGAGCGCCACCTGGCGAGGGCACGAGGGGCCGCCAGCTTCGGCCGAGGTGGACCCCTCCTGGGCGGACACCTGACGGAGCTGCGGAGAAGTGCTCGACTTCGACCGAGGTGGTCCCTGAAAGATTATGCCCTGAAAGCCAATTGAAATATTGTATTTCGATCCCAAAATCAATGAATTGACATTATTATAATAAAGGCATTATTTTCATCATACACTGTGTCTTTATGATTATATGATGAACCCCATAGATTAGGGCTATGGTACTAGGGTTATGATGAGATCATACCAGTGAGACCTAGAGCCTTAAAACCCTAATCTAAAATATTCCTGGTCGATGGGACATTGATTTGGGGATCAATATTTCCGGCAAGACCAGCACATCCTTTATATGCTTTGTGATGAGGGTGACTGATCTCACAGTCACTTGTGTTTGACACTAATACTAGGATGTGAGTGTTCATTAGAGAATGAGTTCACTGAATTGATCTAGATTGAGAATATCTAATAGAACCTTATCTGTTTGTCAATAGATAATTCTCATAGTGGGAGTAGTGCATGTGGTCCTTTGACCTGAGACTACCATGGTACCTTATATATATGAATCCATACTATGGTTCGCAATCAATCATGACACTGAGTCATGCACGAGGTGATACTGGGTATGGTGGATTGTATATGGAGGTTGTGAGTAGGTCAACAAGGAATTGATCAGCCCTAGTAAGAGGGAATTGCATCCAGCTAATTTCGATCAAATGATGGATTCAGGAAATCTTTGATCAAAGTATGAACATTAGAGTTAATTTCTAATGGTTCATTAATGAATCATCATTATAAAGATTGATCTAGGGATGAATATGAAATTGGATTTGACATGTATCCATATTCATAATCATATTCGGGATGCAAGTTGATCAAAGGACTGAATTGCCCGGTAACTCACCACTGAAGGGTATTTTGGTAATTCCATCAAAATTCCACATCTTTCGGGTAGACATGATACGTTGCTGGACATCAATCTTGTCTTGTAGGTATATGATTGAATTATGGTAATTCAAATCAGTTAATTAGAATTAGATTCTAATTGACCGAGTCGAGCTAGTTTGAGTTGACCTAAATCGGCTTAGTTAAGATCTAACCGAATTAAGTCAAATAGCACTTGGACCTACTGCTGGCTAGGTGTGGAACCCAATGGGTCACACACAAAAGAGAATTGATGAAGGATTTAATTAAATGATGTTTGCAGGATAAACACACTAGCATGTGTTGCAGACCCAATTTCTATTTAAATCAGATTCGAATTTGGTTCCGAATTGGGCTTAATTGGGTTCTAATTGAACTAGATTAAGGTCTAATTTAAATTTTAGGACATTGGACTAACCCATGGCTGAACCCAAGTGAATCAAGTGCACTGAGACTCTCTCTCCAAGCTGCCCACTCCCTTCCTCACCCTCGTGCGCCAAGAAGAAGAGTCCACGCAAGTGTGGACTCCTCTTCACGCGCGTGGGAAGGAAATTCCATCGAAGAAAAATCAAGACAGGGGGCAATTTGGATCCTTGTCTGATGTCCTTGGATCTGGATCTGATGGCCAGAAAAATTAAGGAAAAAGATCCGTCATTTTTCGGTCGCAAGTTCGTCTCCAAAAGTCACGATTCTTCATGAAGTTTTTCTAAGAGTCCTCCTCGTCGGAAAAATGAAAATTAAATCAGAGAATCATGATTTTTGGTTGAGGGGACGCGTGAGGAATGAGGGATCATGATTCCTGGGGTTTCAGAGGGTTGCGATGTTTTGAGAAAACTCCCCTCTGAAATCTATAAAAGGGATTTGGGTTCTCGGGGGTTTTTCAGATAATCAAATACAGAGATCATATTCCTCTCCTCCTCTCCGGAATACTCCTTCCCTTTATGTTTGTTGGGTATTGTTTCCCTTACAGAGATAATCTCTATCGAAACTCTGACCCTAAACAAGAATAAGAGGAAGGTCTTGAATGGTAAAGGAAAGGAAAAGGAAGGGTCTGTTCTTCTTCTTTTCTTTCTTGAATTAAGACTTGTCTTAATTTTTTCTTCCAATTCAATTCAAGAAAGGAATTCAAGAAAGGGAATTCAAAAAAAGAATTCAAGAAGAGGAAAGAAGGAAGAAAAGAAATTTTCAAGAAAGAAAATTTTAGCCTAAAAGTCCAAGAATTGAATTCTTGAAAAGGAATTCAAGAAGAGGAGCCAAAACAAGAAATTGTAGTCTTCATCTTTTTCTGTGTGGATCACCATTGGAGGGTGAACATTTGGGCACCTGGTGGAGATATAAAGTTTGGATTTTAGCAATACAGGTTAGTACTTTAATATGAGTTTAAATCTTATATATACATGTTATATGTTTTAATTCTTTTAAGGAGATCTTGGGTTAAGGGTTTGGTGAAGATTTCATAAAGATAAAAAATTTTGAGATCTATGTTTCCGCCTTGCTATCGAACCCTACAGTGGTATCAGAGCCTCCTTATTATGATTAAAATATATATGCTGATTTTTAGAGGCATATGTATATAAGTAACATATGATATTGTATATGTTTGATGTAATGTCACCAATTAGGGTTTTCACTCAAACCCTAATTGTTGTAGGGATATGTTTAGACATCTAGTCATCATACTGAAATAAGGTTGCCCTGGCATAATGGTGGATCCATTATGTGGTAAATGGTTGTCCTAGTATGATGACACACTAATCACATATTTGTGTTAATTATGCATATATGTTTGATGTATGCCACAAATTAAGGTTTTCACTTAAACCTTAATTTGTATAGAGATATGTTTAGCCTTCTAGTCATCATACTGAAATAAGGTTGCCCTGGCATAATGGTGGATCCATTATGTGGTAAATGGTTGTCCTAGTATGATGGCACACTATGGCACATATTTGCTAGGTTATATGAAGAATGTGCTTTGTTTTAATAAAGCCCTCTTTAAAAACATATTAAGTTGTAGTGTCAAATACCAAAAGCAAAAATAATCAATATGATTAGTTTATCATTCGGTGTCTAGGAAAAGTTGTTCATGATCGGTAAAGAGGACGTGGTTTTTAATTGGTTCTGTTGACTGACCTGGCCAATTCTTATTGGTGTCTAAGGAAAGCAACGGGGGGACTCCCACCACTCTCCCACTTACCTGGCCAATAAGATTAACTTAATTATTGATTGATATGCTTAGTGTAATATTCTCTACATGTGGCTTTCCTTCATGCCAAGTCATTATTATGTGATGATCCATATTAGGTTTGTTGTGTACACACAAGACCTTTTATGGTGACTAACATAATTTTGGCTTGGTACATTTGATGTTTATGGCATGATTTGATATAATACTTTGTTGTATACACACAAGGGTATTATAATTAATATCATGACTATATAGCAATGAAGGGTCTAACTTAACTAAAATATTATAGTTTGTTGTGTACACACAAGGCTATTAATATTTTAGAGGCCAAGATAAGTTGAGAATTGTATGAGTTACAATTGGAAAGAGTTTTCCTACCTTTGAACTTATATAAGATTTGTTGTGTACATACAAGGTCTTTTGTAAGGAATTAGGATCTCAACCCCACTAAGAGAACCAATTAGGATTTTCTCGATCATCATATGGAGGGTTATGATGCTTGATAAAATAGTGGGAGACATAATTGAGTTAAAGTCCTAATTTAATTATGTTTTGTCAACATTGGTTGTTTGCTTATGTAATGTTCTTTGTTAATGTAGATTAAATGGCCTCTTCACTCTCACTCCGTAGCATTCTTGATGCAAATAAATTGACTGGACCAAACTATGTTGATTGGCTGAGAAACCTGAAGATGGTACTCAGCCAAGAAAGAATTTCTTATATTCTTGATACCCCAACCTTGGAACCATTAGGGGAAGATGCCTCACAAGAGGATAAGACCACATATAACTTGTGGCAAAATGACTCACTTACTGTCAAGTGTATAATGCTTGCCTCTATGACCAATGAGTTACAGAGGCAACATGAAAGCATGGACACAAACTCCATATTTCTCAATCTAAAAGAACTTTATGGAGAACATAGTCGAACTGCAAGATATGAAATATCTAAGCAGTTATTCCATGCAAGGATGATAGAAGGTACATCCATACAAGACCATAAATTAAAGGTTATTGACCTAATCACCTGATTGGGTCAATTGGGTTTTGTTATGGATGGGGAGTTGAATCAGGATTTAATCCTACAGTCACTCCTAAAGTCATTTTCACAGTTTGTTCTTAATTATCATATGAACAAACTTAACACTTCCTTGCCTGAGCTGTTGAATATGTTAAAAACAGCAGAGAGCCATTTAAAGAAAAATAAGGCTCCACTTCTTCTTGTGGATGGTGTAAACAAGAAGAAAATAGGCAAAAAGGGTTCCAAGAGAAGGTTGAACCCAAAAGAGGGCATCAAGAAAAAGAAAGGAAAGAAGGCCTCTGGATAAATGACCTGCTTTCATTATGGCAAGCCGGGTCACTAGAAAAGAAACTGCAAGGTTTACCTTGCAAGTGTGAAGCCTAGTGCTAGTGATGCACCAAAAGGTATGTATGAGATACATACAATTTTGTCATTAGACTCTTCTAATTCAAACTCTTGGGTATTGGATACTGCTTGTGGTCATCATATCTGCAAATCATTGCAGGGACTATAGAACATTAGAGTTTTGAAGGAAGGCGACTTCGAGCTCTACGATGCTGGAGGAGATTCCATCCAAGCAGAAGCTATAGGGACTTATATATTGAAGCTGCCTTCTGGGAAGATTTTAGAGTTAAAAAAATATTATTTTATGCCTATAATCATTAGAAACATCATATTTGTATCCTTGTTACTTAAACAAGGATATATTATGAATGTAATGAGCAGTGGCTGCTTAATCAGTTTTTCTAATGAAATAATATTTAATGGCATATTTTGCAATGGTCTCTTAACTCTATCTTCTGATGACAATATACTACATGTTAGTAATAAATGAAAAAGAGATGAAGTAAACAATACTTTACTTTGGCACTGTCGTCTTGGACATATTAGTGAGCAAAGGATTAACAAGTTATACAAGGAAAAATTCCTTAATCCTTATGACTATGAATCATTAGGAATTTGAGAATCATGTCTCATAGGTAAAATGACCAAGACTCCATTTAGTGGACATAATGAAAGGACAACTGAGTTATTAGGACTCATACACACTGATGTATGTGGATCTATGACAACTCAGGCCAAGGGTTGATACTCATATTTCATCACATTCACTGATGATTTTTCAAGGTATGGATTTGTGTATCTAATGAAACATAAGTCTGAAGCTTTTGAAAAATTTTTAGAGTATCAAAGTATGGTAGAGAAACAAACGGGAAAAAGTATTAAGATCCTTTGATCAGATAGAGGAGGTGAATACTTATCCACCGAGTTTCTTGATCACCTTAAAGAAAAGGGAATCATCTCTGAATGGACTCCTCCTTACACACCACAATTAAATGGTGTTGCTGAAAGGAGAAATCATACTTTATTAGATATGGTACGGTCCATGATGTGCTTCACAGACTTACCTGTTTCTTTCTGGGGATATACCTTGGAAACAGTGGCTAATATTTTAAATAGAGTACCATCCAAATCTATATCTAGCACTCCATATGAGTTATGGAGGGGAAAGAAACCTAATCTTAAGTATCTTAAGATATGGGGATGTCTAGCCTATGTCAAAAGAAATTTTGGACATAAGCTTGATGTTAGAGCAGAAAAGAGTCTATTTGTTGGATATCCTAAAGATAGTATAGGATATATGTACTACCACCTTACTGAACAAAAGGTTTTGGTCAGTAGGCATGCCATTTTTATGGAGAAAGAGTTCATCCTACAAAAGGGCAGTGGGAGAAATATTGAACTTGAAGAAGTTCAACAAGTAGATACATCTCAACCAAATCTAACATAGTTAGTATAGAACCTGAACACACCACTCCTATCCGTAGGTCTGATAGGGTGCGGCATGCACCTGAGAGGTATGGGTTCATTATTGAAAATAATGAAGCCCGAATCATTGATAATGATGAGCCTCTAACATATATGAATGCTGTCATGAGTAGTGACTCAGACAGATGGCTGAAAGCCATGAGATCCGAAATGGACTCCATGTATGTCAACCAAGTCTGGACTTTAGTTGATGTACCAGAGGGTGTTAACCCTATGCAAATGGGTCTATAAGAAAAAGATTTGGGCAGATGGCCAAGTTAAAACTTATAAATCCAGATTAGTGGCTAAGGGTTTCAGACAAAAATAGGGAATAGATTATGATGAAACATTTTCTCCTGTTGCCATACTCAAATCTATTCGGATCATACTTGCTATAGCAGCATATCATGATTATGAAATCTGGCAGATGGATGTGAAAATCGTATTTCTCAATGGTTTCCTTGAGGAAGAGGTTTATATGTCACAGCCAGAAGGTTTTGTCTTGGAGACTAAACCTAATCAGGTATGTAGGCTAAAAAAATCTATTTATGGATTAAAGCAAGCATCTAGGAGTTGAAACATCCGATTTGATAAGATAGTTAAAGAATTTGACTTTATCAAAAATGAGGATGAACCTTGTGTGTACAAGAAGAGTAGTAGGAGTGCCATAGTTTTCTTGGATCTGTATGTAGATGACATACTCCTCATTGGGAATGATATCCCAATGTTACAATCAGTCAAGGTATGGTTATCTAAACAGTTTTCCATGAAAGACTTGGGAGAAGCATCTTATATACTAGGCATCAAGATCTATAGAGATAGATCTAGGAGGATGCTAGGTTTATCCCAGTCTAGGTACAATGACCAAGTGCTAAAAAGATTTAGCATGGAGGAAAGTAAAAGAGGTTACTTACCTATTGGTCATGGCATACATCTTTCTAAAAAGATGTCTCCTAAGACACCTGAAGAAAGAAATAGAATGAATTCTATACCTTATGCTTCGGCAGTAGGGTCTATTATGTATGATATGTTATGTACTAGGCCTGATGTGGCATATGCCTTAGGTATAGCCAGCAGGTTTCAGGCTGATCCAGGAGAGGATCATTGGAAAGCTGTGAAAAATATTTTTAAGTACTTGAGAAGAACTAAGAATATTTTTCTAATATACGGAGGATCTGATCTTAAACTAGAAGCTTATTCAGATTCTAGTTTTCAATCAGATCCAGATGACAGCAAATCTATATCTGGATATGTTTTTACCTTAAATGGAGGAGTTGTAAGCTGGAAGAGTTCTAAACAGCAAACTGTAGCTGACTCAACAACTGAGGCAATGTACATTGCTGTTAGTGAAGCTGCCAAAGAAGCTGTCTGGATGAAGAAGTTCATATCAGAGTTGGGCGTAGTTCCTGAGATTGAAGGTCCAGTATCACTTTACTGTGATAATACTGGGGCTGTTGCTCAAGCAAATGAACCAAGAGCTCATCACAAATCAAAGCACATTCTGAGACACTTCCATCTCGTTCGAGAGATTGTCGAAAGACAAGAAGTCCGCATTAAAAGGGTAGAAACGAAGAACAACATAGCATACCCGTTCACAAAGGCTCTATCACAGCGAGAGTTTGATCGCCACCTTGATTGTATGGGGTTAAGATTTAAAGGCGATTGGCTTTAGTGCAAGTGGGAGATTGAAAGATTGTGCCTTGAAAGCCAATTGAAATATTGTATTTCGATCCCAAAATCAATGAATTGACATTATTATAATAAAGGCATTATTTTCATCATACGCTTTGTCTTTATGATTATATGATGAGCCCCATAGATTAGGGCTATGGTTCTAGGGTTATGATGAGATCATACCAGTGAGACCTAAAGCCTTAAAACCCTAATCTAAAATATTCCTGGTTGATGGGACATTGAGTTGGGGATCAATGTTTCCAGCAATACCAGCACATCCTATATATGCTTTGTGATGAGGGTGACTAATCTCACAGTCACTTGTGTTTGACACTAATACTAGGATGTGAGTGTTCATTAGAGAATGAGTTCACTGAATTGATCCAGATTGAGAATATCTAATGGAACCTTTTCTGTTTGTCAATAGATAATTCTCATAGTGGGAGTAGTGCATGTGGTCCTTTGACCTGAGACTACCATGGTACCTTTTATATATGAATCCATACTTTGGTTCGCAATCAATCATGACATTGAGTCATGCACGAGGTGATATAGTGGATTGTATATGGAGGTTGTGAGTAGGTCAACAAGGAATTGATCAGCCCTAGTAAGAGGGAATTGCATCCAGCTAATTTCTATCAAATGATGGATTCAGGAAATCTTTGATCAAAGTATGAACATTAGAGTTAATTTCTAATGATTCATTAATGAATCATCATTATAAAGATTGAGCTAGGGATGAATATGAAATTGGATTTGATAAGTATCCATATTAATAATCATATTCGGGATGCAAGTTGATCAAAGGACTGAATTGCTCGGTAACACACCACTGAAGGGTATTTTGGTAATTCCACCAAAATTCCACATCTTCCGGGTAGACATAATACGTTGCTAGATGTCAATCTTGTCTTGTAGGTATATGATTGAATTATGGTAATTCAAATCAGTTAATTAGAATTAGATTCTAATTGACCGAGTCGAGCTAGTTTGAGTTGACCTAAATCGACTTAGTTGAGATCTAACCGAATTAAGTCAAATCGCACTCGGACCTACTGCTGGCTAGTTGTGGAACCCAATCGATTATGCACAAAAGGGAATTGATGAAGGATTTAATTAAATCATGTTTGCAGGATAAACACACTAGCATGTGTTGCAGACCCAATTTCTATTCGAATCATATTCGAATTTTGTTCCGAATTGGGCTTAATTGGGTTCTAATTGAACCAGATTAAGGTCTAATTAAAATTTTAGGACATTGGGCTAACCCATGGCTGAACCCAAGTGAATCAAGTGCACTGAGACTCTCTCTCCAAGCGCCCACTCCCTTCCTCACCCGCGCGCGCCAAGAAGAAGAGTCCACGCGCGTGTGGACTCCTCTTCACGCGCGTGGGAGGGAAATTCCATCGGAGAAAAATCAAGATAGGTGGTGATTTGGATCCTTGTCTGATGTCCTTGGCCTTAGATCCGATGGCCAAAAAAATTAAGGAAAAAGATCCATCGTTTTTCGGTCGCAAGTCCGTCTCCAAAAGTCGCGATTCTTCCTGAAGTTTTTTCGAGAGTCCTCCTCATCGAAAAAATGAAAATTAAATCGAAGAATCATGATTTTTGGTTGAGGGGATGCGTGAGGAATGAGGGATCGTTATTCCTGGGGTTTTAGAGGGTTGCGATGTTTTGAGAAAATGCCCCTCTAAAATCTATAAAAGGAATTTGGGTTCTCGGTTGTTTTTCAGATAATCAAATACAGAGATCATATTTCTCTCCTCCTCTCTGGAATACTCCTTCCCTTTATGCTTGTTGGGTATTGTTTCCCTTACAGAGATAATCTCCGTCGAAACTCTGACCCTAAACAAGAATAAGAGGAAGGTCTTGAACGGTAAAGGAAAGGAAAAGGAAGGGTCTATTCTTCTTCTTTTCTTTCTTGAATTAAGACTTTACTTGTCTTAATTTCTTCTTCCAATTCAATTCAAGAAAAAGAATTCAAGAAAGGAAATTCAAGAAAAGAATTCAAGAAGAGGAAAGAAGGAAGAAAAGAAATTTTCAGGAAAGAAAATTACAGCCTAAAAGTCCAAGAATTGAATTCTTGAAAAAGAATTCAAGAAGAGGAGCCAAGAACAAGAAATTGTAGTCTTCATCTTTTTCTGTGTGGATCACCATTGGAGGGTGAACATTTGGGCACCTGGTGGAGATTTAATGTTTGGATTTTAGCAATACAGGTTAGTACTTTAATATGAGTTTAAATCTTATATATACAGGTTATTGTTTTAATTCTTTTAAGGAGATCTTGGGTTAAGGGTTTGGTGAAGATTTCATAAAGATAAAAAATTTTGAAATCTATGTTTCCGCCTTGCTACCGAACCCTACAGTTTCGTCTCCGGGTGCCAACTATCGAAGGAGCAGGGAGGCCCGGCTTGACCTCGATAGAGGTGGACCCGTCTCTGGTTGCCACCTAGTGAGGGAGCGAGGGGCCGCCAGCTTCGACCCAGGTGGACCCCTCTTGGGCGGATGCCTGGCGGAGTGGCAGAGAAGTGCTTGACTTCGGCCTAGGTGGTCCCGTCTCTGGGCGCCAACTGGCGAAGGAGCAGGAAGGCCTGGCTCGACCTCAGTAGAGGTAGACCAGTCTTCGGGTGCCACCTGGCGAGGGAGCGAGGGGCCGCCAGCTTCGGCCGAGGTGGATCCCTCTTGGGCAGACACCTGGCGGAGCGGCAGGGAAGTGCTCGACTTCGACCGAGGTGGACCCGGCTCTGTGCGCCAACTGGCGAAGGTGCAGGGAGGCCTGGCTTGACCTTGACAGAGGTGGACCCATCTCCGGGCGTCACCTGGCGAGGGAGCGAGGGGCCGCCAGCTTTGGCCGAGATGGACCCCTCCTGGATGGACACCTGGCAGAGCGGCAGGGAAGTGCTTGACTTCGATCGAGGTGGTCCCGTCTCCGGGCTCCAATTGGCGAAGGAGCAGGGAGGCCAGCACGACTTCGGCAGAGGTGGACCCATCTCTGGGCACCACCTGGCGAGGGAGCGAGGGGCCGCCAGCTTCGGTCGAGGTGGACCCCTCCTGGGCGGACACCTGGCGGAGCGATGAAGAAGTGCTCGACTTCGGTCGAGGTGGTCCCGTCTCTGGGCACCAACTGGTGAAGGAGCAGGGAGGCCCATCTCGACCTCGGCAGAGGTGGACCCATCCTTAGGTTCCACCTGGCGAGGGATTGAGGGGCCTCCAGCTTCGGTCGAGGTTGACCCCTCCTGGGTGGACACCTGGCGGAGTGGCAGGGAAGTGATCGACTTCGGCCGAGGTGGACCCATCTCCGGGCGCCAACTGGCGAAGGAGCAGGGAGGCCTGGCTTGACCTCGACAGAGGTGGACCCATCTCTGGGTGCCACCTGGCGAGGCAGTGAGAGGCCGCCAGCTTCGGTCGAGGTGGACCCCTCTTGGGCGGACACATGGCAGAGCGGCGGAGAAGTGCTCGACTTCGGCCGAGGTGGTCCCGTCTCCGGGCGCCAACTGGCGAAGGAGCAGGGAGGCCCGGCTCGACCTCGGTAGAGGTGGACCCGTCTCCAGGTGCCACCTGGCGAGGGAGCGAGGGGCCGCCAGCTTATACTGAGGTGGACCCCTCCTGAGCAGACACCTGGCGAAGCGATAGAGAAGGCCTCAACTTCGGTCGAGGTGGAGCCCTCCTCTCTCGACGCCGAAAAAAATTCCACGTGGTTTGGACCACGTTCGGCGGGACCTGAGATGCGCGCCACGTCAGCGCAATAGCCATATCAAGACCTATGTTCCTATAAATCCTAATCTAAAATGTTCCTAGTTATTGGTCATCAATTTGGGAATCGATATTTTTGAAAAGACTAGCACATCTTATGTATGCTCGATGGAGAGGGTGGTTGGTCTCATAGCCACTTATGTAGGGACACTAATACAAAGATGTAGGTGCTCATTAGGATATGAGTTCACCGAACTGATCTGCTTCAAGAACATCTTATGGAGGTCTTACTACTTTTCAAAAGATGGTTCATATAGTCGGAGTTATGCAAGTGATCCTTAGACGACCTAAGATCACCATGGTTTTTTATGCATTTAAACCCATGTTTTGATTCATACTCATTCATGACAAAGAGTCATATATGAGGTGTTCTCAAATATGGTGGATTATGCCTGAAGGATGTGAGTGGATCAATAAGGAATCGATTACTCCTAGTAAAAAGAGGACTTATCCTATGTAATCTCTTCGATTGCTGATTTTGGAAGTCTTTAATTAAAGTAGGATGAGATTAGAAAGGGTTTCTAATCTTTCATCAATTGAGTCTTCATTATCGAATTGAGATTCGAAAGCATTAAGTGCTAGGATTTAACAATTCTCCATACCCATCACTTATTCGGGATAAAGGAAGATCGAATGATTGAATTGCATGGTAACTTTTTATTGAAGGATATTTTGATAATTTTTAATAAATTCTTTATCTTTTGGGTAGGCATGAGTCAATTTGGAAGTTGGTTCGAATTAGCAACTTGGGTCAGCTTGATTTGACCTAATTAGGACAGTCAATTTTGATTACATCTAAATGCTTGGATCTAGACCTATTGTTGGCTTGATGTGGAGCCCAAAGGGTCAAACACAATAGAAAATTGGCCAAGGAAGTCAACTGGATTTTGGTTAGGATCATTGGATCCTAATAGGCTAGCTAATTTGCATACTAGCATATGCATGGTAACCTAACTCCTAACCCAATTAGATTTGGTCAGTTTGCTTGCTATTTGGGCTAACCAATTTAAGTGGAACTTAGATTGGGTTGAGTCCTAATTTGGACATCATTTATCTATATTTATCTATAATCTATTGAATATTATCCTTGGATTATGGAAGAGTCCAAAAGGGATTAGCTCTTGGCACCATATTGACATGTGCCAAGATTAAGGGGCGTAAAAGGACCAAGAGTCCTTTTGCCACTTAATCACTTATTCCAAATAAGTGCTAGGCCTCTCTCCCTTATCCCGATTCCCATTTGAATTGGGCTTAATTGGTCAATAGGTTGGTTATGGCATGGAGAAGTGTGGTGCACAAAATGAAGGGACGTGTCCCTTCATGTTTGGCATGCAATCAAAAATTTGGAAGTCTTTTTGTTTGAAAGCTTCTGGTTTTTTGATACAACCTTTGGAATCCCACATCCCTTAGCCAAATTTTGATTAGTTACTTGTCACATGAAAAGCTAAAAAATTGTTGAAAAATTGAAGAGATACATATATGTCTCTTGGAGCAGTGATATGGCATGATGTGGTATATCAAGATAAAACCTTTCACCCAAGGGACTTCTTCTTCTTAATGGGTCCTATCTGATCATTAAAAAATTAGATCAAGGGCCGAAGAAAAGGTTTATCAGGTGCCCCTCACTCAGTATATAAAGGCATCAGTATTCTGATGCAAAGAAGATCCGTAAGAAATCTTTTCTATCTCTCTTCCTTCACTTAGGACAAAAAGTCTTCTTTAAGACAAGGCTTATTATTTTAAGACAAAAATCTAGGGAGAGATATAAGAGGGATAATCAAATTTTGAGAGAGGATCCAGATAGGTCTTTGAGTGCCCTACTGGAGGGTAAGGTTTCCAGCAAAGGGAGAAAGGCCATTGAAGGAAGAAAGGCTATTGAAAAGAGTCCTAGTGAAATAAGCAAGCTCGATAGGAGTGCCTCCTTGGTTCGATTCCAATGTAGATCACCTCTGGAGGGCAGACACTTACGTGCCTTATAAAAATTAATGAGTATAGCACTCCAGGTATTTCTATATAATCCTAAATGTTGCCCAGGTAGCTTTTCCCAAGAGGGGGGTGAATTGGGAATTATAAAATTTCTTGCAAATATGTGCACAAATAATTCCATTTAGTGGTGGAGTGTTGTGTTAATCAAAATTAGATGCGGAAGCTAAAAAGTAAGTAAAGCACAACATAAACAAGGCAAGTTTATAGTGGTTCGGAGCAACCCAGCTCCTATGTCCACTATCCAAGTTCACCACTCGGGATTTCCACTATATCCCCCAAACCAGAATACAGTCGGATTGTTTTACAGGCTCACAATCCCAACCTCTACACTTTGGTTTTTAAACCGGGCTCACCAAAGAAATCCACACTAGGTTTTCACAGGCTCACCTAGAACCTCTACACTTTGGTTTTTAAACCGGGCTCACCAAAGAAACCCACACTAGGTTTTCACAGGCTCACCTAGAACCTCTACACTTTGGTTTTCAGTAGGCTCACCAAAGAAACTTATTTGGTTTTTATAACCGGGCTCACCAATAACCCAAGTATTCTAAGAGTAGAATAAAAAAGCAACAGAAATGACAAACTAGGTTGTCCGATGGTTGCCGATGCAGCTCGAGTGAAGCTTAATTGAATGCTCTTCAATGAACTTCAATGGCTTCCTTGCTTTTCTCAAACGATGCTTCAAGCTTCTGATAAGAGTTGGTGAAGACTTGAAGACTGACTTCAAAGCTCAAGTGCTCTCTCTTCTTTCTTCAATCAACGTTCAATAAATGTTCAATAACTCATTAGTCTTTCTAAGGATGTTCTCATACCTCATTTATATAGACTTCAAATGCCTTTCCTTGATTTTGAACATTGTAGACAATTGGGAAGTGACAGGTTATCGTTGGAGCACTTTTTGAACTCAAACTCAAAAATCTGGAACTAGCCGTTGGAAGTGACCCTGTCATTCTAGTCGGCTCGGACATTCTTCGAGTCGGCTAGGATCAGGTTCGGGTCGGCTGGGTTGAAAACCAGTCGGCTAGGTTTCGCAGTTGAGAAAAAGGCTCTCTGGATGAGTCGGCTAGGCTGAAATCCAGTCGGCTCAGATCCCTGAGGTTCTCAGAACATTCTCAACCAAGTTCTGGACGAGTCGGCTGGGACTTGGTGCCAGTCGGCTAGGTTGGCGTGACATAAATCTTCTTTCTTGTGCTAGTGCCAAAGTCGGCTGGTTCTGCCATCCAGTCGGCTCGAGATTGGTTCTACACTCAGACCAATCCCAATTTTCCAGAACTCTCATGTCAAGCTTTGAAGGCTTCCTTAAGATCTTCTTACACAAAAATCAAGAAAAGTTGAAGCTTGAAACCTAGTAGAAGCAACCCTTTATATTTGATTTCAATGGGGAATTTTTTGTTAGGTTCTTCTTTATAAGATTCTACTTACTTACAACTCAACGCAAAGAAATAAAGGATGTAGGAATTAAAAAATATGTCAAAGCAGTCATCTTATAAAAACTTGTCAATCATTTGAAGAGTTGTTAGATAACCAAAGATATGCTCCAATGTTTTGTTATCATCAAAATCACTTCAGGGTTCAACAATCTCCCCCTTTTTGATGATGACAAAACACTGGATATGAAAAAATCTATTCTATTCACAAGTGTAGATGTATATCATAGTAATCATTTACACTTGTTTGTCGAATCACAATATTAACTGTATTCTTAAATGAGTATCAATGTATGCTATACAGTTATACACAAAGTCAATTCTATAAAATGTGAGTGTCAAAGAATAAGTGCTTGTGTATATTAAGCAACATTAAGCATTGACAGCATTGACAGTTAGATGTAATTAGTAGAGAGAAGAATATGAAACATTGAAGCAAATTGAACATGTATTTCTCCTTCTTATTATAAAATTTCTAATCAATGTGAAATTTCTCCCCCTTTATCATTTATTTGAATACTTTAGCAGAAAAAGATATGCAATAATCATTAAGAATATGCAAAATTCATTAAGCTCCCCCTGTCTAATTGAATTTAGCAGCTCTATTTCAATTCATTAAGTTTCTTCTTTCATGCAATTCATTGTATAATAGTTCTCCCCCTTTTTATTATCAAATCAAAAAGGTTATACGATTAAGCTCAGATTTTAAATAGATTGATATTGTATTAAGATTTGTTTGAGATAATTTCACTTTCTCAAATTAAAGAGAGAATCCTATTTAAAAAATATTAGAGAGTGTTAACAAGATACAAGAAATACACATATGTGTCCAAAAAGATATTCATTATATTTCTATCAAAAGATTCAGTGCATTGATCATTACACAATCAAAAAGAGTTTCCAAAAAGTACAGAAACTACTAAGGACCTACTCACTATCAGATTCTTCTTTAGGTACATTGGTAGGCATACTAGTACCATACTAAGAAGCAGGTCTAGGAGGTCTACTAGAAGATGCATGAGGTGGAGGTGCTCTAGGATGGTGAGAAGTGGTGGACCCCTAGAGAAAATAAGAGAAGGATCATAAAGAGGTCTAGTCCTAGCAGTGATCTCTAAGGATCTAACAGTGCCATAGATTGAAACCATCTCCATCTAGATTGCACCAAGTTCCTGTTCCATGTCCTTGAGGCTTGTAGGTACCTTGTTCACAGCCTCCTTCATTTCACCGATTTCCTTTTGCATTGATATAAGCTCTGAAGCTTGGACATTAGCAAAAGCTTCAGCAGATCCTCTAAGTCTTCCAAGTTCTGACCTGATAATCCCAATGCCTCTTGTATAGTCATCTGCCATTTGTCTAGTCTCTATAATTGTTCCCAATGTGCCTTTGGCTTCATTCAATTCAGTTCTATACTCATTTAATGTTGCATCAACTAAATTCTTTATGCTTTCAGAACTAGAAGATATAGGGTCTAAGATAGGTTGAAGTTTCACTTGAGGTGCAGATCTTGAGGTTTCTATTGCTTCAACCTTTCCCTGCAAACTTGTAACATGTTCTTCTAGTTTAGAAAGTCTACTATCCACTGATTGCTTTATATCACCAAAAAGTGCAGTAGTAGTCTCTATCAGTGAATCAGTTAAAGTTTTCATTTGAACTTCAATTTGAATTTGAATATTTGGAGGATGTGTAGCTGTTGGAGTGAAGTGTGGTAAAGGTATATCAGCTATAGGCAGATCAAATTCTGGTGCAGGCATATCAAGATCAAGAAAAGGTACATCAGCCTCCTCAAAAGTGGCAGTAGGCTCAGAAATAAGTGATTCAGGCTCAAGTGCAGGTGTAGTAGACGTTTTGGCTTCAGCAACAGCAGTGTCAACAGGTTCCTCATTTTCTTCTTCTTCTTCTTCACTGCTCGAACTACCTATTGCCCTGACATTGGTTCCTTTCTTTCTCCAAACACCTTCAACTTGAAAGTAACCCATTCTTTCTAGTGATTTGGAGGTGTAGACATCTGTATGGTGCAGTTCAACTCCATCTTCAACTTCCAAACTCACTCTTTGAGACTTGAACAACAGGGTTAGCATCATTCCATAGGGTAAGCAAGCCTTAGCCTTTCTAACAGTCTCCTTCATGTGCATAATGATAATATGTGATAAGTTTATAGGAGTCTTTTCTAAGATGTGCTCCATAAGGCTCAGGTCCTTTTCAGTTACCCAATCAAATCTTCCTGTCCTTCGCAAAAATATTCTACAAATGAAATTATGTAGAAACCTCATTTCAAGAGATAATGTATTGGCAAAAACAGTTCCAATCCCACAGACTTCTTCCTTGTTTAGGATTGTTCTTAAAGCCTTTTCTCTATCTTGAATTACTAAGAGTTTCACTCCATCAGTAGGTAAGTCCAGTAGGCCATGTAGAAATTCTTCATTGACAACAATTCTTCTTCCTTTAACTGTAGATTCTACATGATTTGTCCCCAATCTCAAATTTTCATAAAATGTCTTAACAAGAGAGGGGTAGGTCTTTTCATTTAGGGAGCAAAACTTCCTCCAACCTTGATCTTCAATCAAGTCACCAATTTTTAACCCAATCTCCTTAATGAATTCAAAGTTAATGCGATGGCCAGAGGTTACCGATCTTGTGGACATTGAAAGGATTTGGCATGGAGCACTGGGAGCAGCCCTTGCAGGTTCTTCCACAAGTTCCTCACTATGAATAGTGGCGGTCAGTGCTTCTTGACGCCTCTTAGTCCTTCTTTCCCTTTTCACGGACGGAGCAGCCCTAAAAGAGCATTTCCTGGTAGCACGTTTTGGAGCCATTGCTAGGAAAGAGGAAGAAATGAGAGATTGGAGAGCTTAGAAGGGAGATAGGAGTTTTTGGAACAGGATTAGGAGAGGAACGAACTGTTAGAAGGTTGAAATGAAGGATAAACGGTTCGGAATGGGGTTTATACCCTAAAATAAAAACTCAGGTGCGGTAATCCAGTCGACTTGAAAAAGCTCGAGCAGGCAAGGCCAGAACTCGTTCAAAACATGTAGAAAATCCAGTCGACTCGGTTTAAAAACCAGTTGACTCAATCAGAGAAATCAGGATTTTGAAAATTTTGATCACAATTTTGAGAGATTTTTGGAAAAAATTTCTAAAGAAATTTAGGTTCTATGATAGAGAATGAAATTAGGAGGTTCTCTAGATGATGTTTCCTTAAATTTGAAGGAATTAGATTAGAGAATTTAGAAGGGATCACAAAGTCCTAATTCACTCCTAATTAGTTCAAATCTGTCTTGATTAAGTGGCTTAGTAAATATATTAGCTAATTGACCTTCAGTAGGAACAAAATCAAGCACTATATCACTATTTGAAACAAGATCTCTAATAAAATGATGTCTAATTTCAATGTGCTTGGTTCTAGAGTGTTGAATTAGATTCTTTGTCAAATTGATAGCACTTGTGTTATCATATTTAATTGAAATTTTAGATTGTGATACACCAAAGTCTTCTAATTGTTGTTTCATCCATAACACTTGAGCACAACAACTACCAGCAGCCACGTACTCTACCTCAGCAGTGGACAAGGCTATGGAGTTTTGCTTCTTACAAAGCCATGAAATCAAATTCAACCCTAGAAATTGGCATGTACCGCTAGTGCTTTTTCTATCTATTTTACAACCAGCATAGTCAACATCAGATAATCCAATTAAATTCAGGGTAGAATGTTTAGAATACCAAATTCCTAAATTACTTATTCCTTTCAGATATTTAATTATTCTCTTGACAGCAAGCATATGTGTTTCTTTTGGTGATGACTGAAATCTAGCACATACACATACACTATATAATATGTCAAGTCTACGTGTAGTTAAATATAATAAGGATCCGATCATACCTCTATATAGCTTTTGGTCAACATTGGATCCATTTTAATCTTTGTCCAATCTGCAAGCTGGGCTCATGGGTGTGCTCATTAGCTTGCTACTCTCCATACCAAACTTTTTGATAATTTCTTTGATGTATTTGGCTTGGTTGATGAAGATGCCTTCCTTTGTTTATTTTACTTGAAGTCCAAGTACTTTAGTTTGTCCATCAAGCTCATTTCAAATTCTCCCTACATAAGCTTAGCAAATTCTTTACATAGAGATTCGTTAGTTGCACCAAAAATGATATCATCAATATATATTTGTACAATTAAGATGTCATTATTCTTTTTTTTGATAAATAAGGTTTTGTCTACATTTCCTCTTGAAAAATCATTCTCAATTAAGAAAGTGCTATGTCTATCATACTAGGCTCTAGGTGCTTGTTTCAAACCATACAATGCTTTGTTTAATTTGAATACGTGGTTTGGAAAGGTGTGACTTTCAAAACTTGGTGGTTGTTCCACAAAAACTTGTTCAGAGATAAAACCATTAAGAAATGCACTCTTTACATCCATTTGAAAAAGTATGAAATTCATGTAGCAAGCAAATGCAAGTAGTAATCTAATGGCTTCTAGTCTTGCTACAGGTGCATAAGTTTCATCAAAATCAATACCTTCTTCTTGGTTATATCCCTTAGCCACTAATCTAGCTTTGTTTCTTATTATGTTTCCCTGTTCATCTATTTTATTCCTATAGACCCATTTGGTTCCTATTATTGGATGGTCAGTAGGTCTATCTATAAGTGTCCATACCCTATTCCTTTCAAATTGGTTTAATTCTTCATGCATTGCCATCATCCAGTTTGAGTCAGTCTCAGCTTCTTCTAGGCTATGGGGTTCTATTTGTGATACAAAGGCTAGGTAATCATGTGCATCCTTATGTACGGACCTAGTCCTAACACCATGTGAAGGATCTCCTGTGATTAATCTTTTAGGGTGAGATGTAACATACCTCCAGTCCCTCGATTGATCGGTGTGATCCTTACTTACCGTTTCTTCTCCATCTTGAGTGTCTTTATCTTGAATGCTCAAGTCATTTATTCCTTTCCGCAATGTACCTGCATCATTATGTATGCACTCTTCTTGTCTAGAAGGTGTAGGGTTAGTTTCAATAAATACAACATGTATTGACTCTTCAACAGTAAGAGTCCTTTTATTAAAAACCCGATATGCTTTGCTATGTAATGAATAACCTAGGAAAATTACATCATCAGCTTTAGAGTCAAATTTTTCTAAATTATCTTTTCCATTGTTATGCACAAAGCATTTGCATCCAAACATATGAAAATAATCGATATTGGGTTTTCTATCATTCTAAAGCTCATAGGGGGTTTTCTTTAAAATAGGATGGATCAAAATGTAATTTAAAATATAACATGCAGTGTTCACCGCTTCTGCCCAAAAGTACTTTGGAAGATTGCCTTCGCACAACATTGTGCGAGCCATTTCTTCCAATGTCCTATTTTTCCTCTCTACAACACCATTTTGTTGAGGTATTCTAGGAGCGGAGAAGTTGTGATCAATGCCAAATTTAGTACAATAATCTTCAAAAAATTGATTTTCAAATTCAGTTCCATGATCACTTCTAATTGAAATTAAAGATAAGTTCTTTTGATTTGAAACATTTTTATGGAATTTTCTGAAAACATGAAAGGTTTCATCTTTTGAAGCAATAAACAAAACCCAAGTAAATCTTGAAAAATCATCTACTATCAAAAGAGCATATTTCATACCTCCTAGGCTTGTGGTCCTAGTAGGTCTGAAAAGGTCCTTGAGAAGTAGTTCAAGTGGTCTTGTTGTAGAAACTATATTTTTTTGATTTAAAACTCTCCCTGGTTTGTTTACCCATTTGACGTGCATCACAAACATGATCAAAATTAACTTTAAACTTAGGCATGCCTCTAACAAGATCTTTAGAAGTCAATTTGGCAATAGTATGCATGCTAGCATGACCTAGTCGTCTATGCCATAGTAAACACGACTCTTTGGTCTTAGCATTCATTGCAACTAGACTGGGGCTACTTGACATGGCAAGATCATTAAGATCTACCGCATAGATATTCCCAAGTCTATGTCCAATAAACTTATTGCTAGAATCTAAAGAGTTAGTTACTATACACATAGAGGACTCAAAGACAACCTTGAAGCCTTTATCGCACAATTGACTTATGCTTAAGAGATTATGCTTCAACTTGTCTACTAGCAAAATATTTTCAATAAAAGTGAAGGGAGTTATTTTGATCTTATAAATACCGATTATTCTTCCTTTGCCATTGTCTCCAAAGGTGACCATACCTCCTTCTTTCATTTCAAGGGTGATAAACTGGTCGTTGTCACCCATCATATGTCTTGAGTAGCCACTGTCTAAGTACCACCTTTTCTTCAATTTTTAGGCTGCAAGACATTTTTGCAAAATAATCAATGAATTCTTTTATGTACCTAAACTACCTTGGATCCTTGCAGGTCAGCAGAGGTGGTTCCTTTGGGAACCTAGATTTTTCTTAAATTCTTATGGACAATTTCTAGAATTATTGCAATCAAAAGCTTTATGTCCTATTCTTTTGCAAACATAGCATACAACTTTAGAGTTTTTATTAGGAGCAGAATTAGAAGTTCTAAAAGTTGATGCAATTGATGCAGATTTTGATCCTTTTGAAATATAAGCCTTTTTGCTCAAATTCTTAGGAACATATAATAAAGATTTTGAAGTTGAAACAGTTTTTGGTGCAGCCAAGACCTTTTGTGATAAAATGTTTTGAACAGGTGCTTTAGATTTCATAAAAGTAGTTGCTGAAATTCCATTCATAATAGACATTTTAAAACCAATTCTAGCTTTATTTCCTGAAATTCTTTATTCTTTTAAAATTAACTCAAGCTTATTTGAAGATAAAGTATGTTTTTCAACTAATGGCTTGAGTTTTGTAACCTCCTTTTTCAGTTCAATGTTTTCAGCAAGTAAATCATTGTTTTTCTTCTCACATAAAAGATTTTCATTTTTCAGCTTTTCAACTCTTTCAGAAAAGTAATGCAGTTCTTTTTGCAATAAAAGGTTCTTTTCTGAAATTTCATTTTTCTGTTTGAGTAAAGAGTCATTCATATTTTTCAATGTTTTTATCTTTACTCCAGCTTTCTTAAATTTGGATAATAGATCATAAAATACAGAATTTAATTCATCAAATGTACATTCTGTGCAATTGCTAGGGGATGTTACCTCATCTTTGAGACCCATTAAACATAGATTTGCAGTCTTGGTGGTCTCTTCTTCTTCAGATGAAGATGATTCTTCACTATTGCTCCATGTGGCAACCATGGCTTTCTTCTTCTTTTTCTGTCTGAAGGATTTCTTCAATAGAGGACAGTCTGGATGAATGTGCCCCTGCTACTTGCATTCATAGCATGTGGGAACTACTTCTTTATCTTTCTCTCTATCCTTTTCCTTTTCTTTTCCATAATCCTTCCTATGAAATTTCTGGTTAAATCTTCATTTCTTCCTTCCCATAAATTTTCTGAATCTCCTCACAACCATTGCGATATCATCGTCTTTTAGGTCATCATTGGAGGAGGTGCTTTCTTCTTCAGACTCTTCATCATCCCTCTTTGATTCGGCAGCAGCTCTGAAGGCTATAGTTTTCTTTTTCTTCTATTCGTCTTCAATTCTGTGCTGCATAGTCAGCTCGTGGGTGATGAGTGATCCCAGTAGTTCATCCAGTAGTAGTGTGTTGAGATCTTTGGCCTCCTGGATTGCTGTGACTTTGGGATCCCACTTGTCAAGTAAAGAATGAAGTATCTTTTGAACTAGATCAGCATTTGAGTATACCCTGCCAAGACTTTTCAAATCATTAATAATATCTATAAATCTAGAGAACATGACAGAAATTATTTCAGAAGGTTCCATTTTAAACAGTTCATAGTTATGAACTAAAAGATTTATCTTTGAGGTTTTCACTTGGAAAGTTCCCTCATGGGTCACTTCGAGTTTGTCTCTGATTTCCTTTGCTGAAGAGCAAGTGGAAACTCGGTTGAACTCGTTTGAATCCAAAGCACAATAAAGTAAATTCATTGCTTTGGCATTCAATTCCTCCACTTTCATGTCATGATCATCCCAGTCCTCTTCAGGCTTAAGGATGTCCATGCCATCAACTTTGATCATGGGAATATGTGGCCCTTTAAAGATGACCTTCCATAATTGAAAATCTATAGCTTGAATGTAAATTTTCATTCGTGCTTTCTAATAAGAGTAATTAGTGCCTATGATAGTGGAGGTCTATTTGTTGACTGGCCTTTGGCTAAGGATGTACTCATGGGATGAGCCATCAATCTTTACTCAAGTAATCAGAGATGCTGCTCTGATACCAGCTGTTATCCAGGTGGCTTTTTCCAAGAGGGGGGTGAATTGGAAATTTAAAAATTTCTTGCAAATATGTGCACAAATAATTCCTTTTAGTGGTGGAGTGTTGTGTTAATCAGAATTAGATGCGGAAGCTGAAAAGTAAGTAAAGCACAATACAAACAAGGCAGGTTTATAGTGGTTCGGAGCAACCCAGCTCCTACGTCTACTACCCAAGTTCACTACTCGGGATTTTCACTATATCCCCCAAACCAGAATACAGTCGGATTGTTTTACAGGTTCACAATCCCAACCTCTATACTTTGGTTTTTAAACCGGGCTCACCAAAGAAACCCACACTAGGTTTTCACAGGCTCACCTAGAACCTCTACACTTTGATTTTTAAACTAGGCTTACCAAAGAAACCCACACTAGGTTTTCACAGGCTTACCTAGAACCACTACACTTTGGTTTTCAGTAGGCTCACCAAAGAAACCTATTTATTTTTTACAACCGGGCTCACCAATCACCCAAGTATTCTAAGAGTAGAATAAAAAAGTAATAGAAATGACAAACTAGATTGTCTGATGGTTGCCGATGCAGCTCGAGTGAAGCCAATTGAATACTCTTCAATGCACTTCAATGGCTTCCTTGCTTTCCTCAAAAGATGCTTCAAGCTTTTGATAAGAGTTGGTGAAGACTTGAAGACTGACTTCAAAGCTCAAGCGCTCTCTCTTCTTTCTTCAATCAATGTTTAATAAATGTTCAATAACTCATTAGTCTTTCTAAGGATATTCTCATACCTCATTTGTATAGACTTCAACTACCTTCCCTTGAGTTTAAACGTAGATCGTTAGGAAGTAACAGGTTACTGTTGGAGCACTTTTAGAATTCAAACTCAGAAATCTAGAACTAGCCATTGGAAGTGACCCCGTCATTCTAGTCAGCTTGGACATTCTTCGAGTCGGCTAGGATCAGGTTCGGGTTGGCTAGGTTGAAAACCAGTCGGCTAGGTTCCACAGTTGAGAAAAAGGCTCACTCTGGATGAGTCAGCTAGTCTGAAATCCAGTCAGCTTGGATCCCTGAGGTTCTCAGAACATTCTCAACCAAGTTCTGGATGAGTCGGCTGGGACTTGGTGCCAGTCGGCTAGGTTGGCATGCCAGAAATCTTCTTTCTTGTGCTAGTGCCAGAGTCGGCTGTTTCCTCCATCCAGTCAGCTCGAGATTGGTTCTACACTCAGACCAATCCCAGTTTTCCAGAACTATCATGTCAAGCTTTGAAGGCTTCCTTCAGATCTTCTTACACCAAAATCAAGAAAAATTGAAGCTTGAAACCTAGTAGAAGCAACCCTTTATATTTGATTTCAATGGAGAATTTTTTGTTGGGTTCTTCTTTACAAGATTCTACTTACTTAGAACTCAACACAAAGAAATAAAGGATGTAGGAATTAAAAAATATGTCAAAGCAATCATCCTACAAAAACTTGTCAATCATTTGAAGAGTTGTTAGATAACCAAGTATATGCTCCAATGTTTTGTTATCATCAAAATCACTTCAGGGTTCAATACTAAAGTTATGATTTATTAGTTATCATGGTCAAGTGATCCTTGGGTCTAGGATTCTAGCTGATTAGGATTTCAATAATAAAAAATTTTGAAATCTAGTCTTTCATTGCATTAGCCTGAACCCAACAGTGGTATTAGAGCCATCTTGATTCATGCAATTAGTAGTCATTTTAGTGTTAATTGCTTACTTTGCTATGATTCTTGCATGATTAGTTCATATTACATATGTGATATGTTATGCTCATAGTAATTGCATCAGATTGGGTTAGTCATCATAGCCGTTTGGTCATAAGAGCTAAGTAGGATTTAAAGACCCTCTCTTCCCATTCAACGGGGTCTCCTATGACATGTTGGGGTGCCACTATGGCCTTATCCCATGAACAAGTAAGGTGAACGAATTGTTATTTTAATCATGCTTTGGTTATGCACATTAAGGTTAATATGCTTATTTGCTGGAATATGTGTCATGTTGGCATGTTTAATTAGGATGTGTTTGAGAACATCAAACCTCATAAAAATTATATTTAGTCGTAGTGTAAGTTAATCATGATGCAAATCCATTTAGGGTTTGAGTAGCAAATTGGTGTCTAAGCAAGTGGTTCTGGGAAGGTAAAGGGAAAGAGATTTTTAATTGGTTCCATTATCTGACCTGGCCAATTCATTTAGTATCTAAAGAAAGCAATGAGAGGACCCCCTCATCTCTCCCACTTACCTAGCTAATTTGGTTTTAAAACTAGAAATGCTAATTGATTAAGCACACTAAATATTACCTTTCTTCTTGCTAAGACAAATCCATATCAAAAAGCTATAGTAGGTTTATTGTGATTAACACAAGGCCTATTCTAAGATTTGATATGATTTTTGTCTTATTGCATTTTATACTTTATGGCATGATTGATGATGTTGCTTTGTTGTGATTGACACAAGGACAATATTTATCTAACATAGCTATATGAAAATGAAGGGTCTGACTAAACTAAGACATTATAGTTTATTATGATGGATATAAGGTTATAAGTGTCTTAGAGGTAGGTGTTATGTTGAGAGTTGCAAGGGTTACAATTGGAAAGGAGTTTCTTATCCTTGAACTCATGGGTGTTTGTTGTGATTAATACAAGGCATTCATGAGGAATTGGAGTCTCAACCCCACTAAAAAAGCCCTGGGATGGTTTTCCCACTTACCATAGTTGAGGGTTATGGTATTCAAAAGAAAATAGTGGGAGACATAATTAGATGCAAAAGTCTTTGTCTGATTATGAATATCATCATGAGTGGTTTGCTTATAGTTGTTCTATATTTAATATAGATTTTATATTATTGCTTTTACTCTTTCACTGCGAGGCATCTTGGTTACCAACAAGTTGATCGGTCTGAATTATTTGGACTGGTTGAGGAACCTAAGGATTGTATTAGCACAGGAAAAGCTTGCCTATATTCTTGATTCTCCTGACCTAGATCCGATTGGAGAGGATGCTACTGAGGAGGAAAGGGCCACAAATAAAATGTGGTAGAATGACAGCATGATTGTCAAGTGCATCATGTTGGCCTCTATGAGCAATGAGTTACAGAGGCAATAAGAAAAAATGGAATATCAGTCTATATTGCTCAATCTTAAAGAGCTTTATGGTGAGCATAGTCAGACTGCTCGATATGAGACATCAAAGTAGTTGTTCTGAGCATGCATGAGTGAGAGCTCTTCCATTCATGCACATGTCCTCAAGATAATTGACCTGATTACTTGATTAGGTCAACTGGGGTTTGTGATGGACGGAGAGCTTAATCAGGACTTGATCCTATAGTCACTCCCAGATTTGTTCTCATAGTTTGTCATGAATTACCACATGAACAAACTGAATTTGTCATTGCCTAAGCTGCAAATATGCTCTAAACAGTAGAGAGCCACTTTTAAGGTTATAAGGCTCAGCTTCTTCTAGTTGATGGAAAGAAGAAGCAGGCAATGAAAAAGGGTTCAAAGAGGAAGAGAAACCCTAAGAGTAGCTTCTAGAAGAGATTGAAGTCAAGGAAGCCCTCTATTGATTGGACCTACTATCATTGTGGGAAGTAAGGGCATTGGAAGAAGAATTGCAAGTTATATCTTGCAAGTCTAAAACAGGATGCTGGTGGAGCATCTATAGGTTTGTACATGATAAAAAAACTTGTCATTGAGTTTTTTAATTTTTAATTCATGAGTATTGGATACCGCATATGGGTCTGATATCTACAAGTCATTATAGGGGTTACTGAGACCTAGAAGCTTGAAGAAGGGTGACTTCGAGCTATTTGGCATGAATGGTGAACCCATTCAGGCTGAAGCTATTGGTACCTATCTGTTGTTATTGCCATCAAGTAATATTCTTGAATTGAAAGATTGTTATTATGTACCCAACATTATAATGAATATTATTTCTGTACCTTTATTATTGAAACAAGGTTATGAAATAAATTTGACGAGCCATGGGTACTTGATTTTTTTTCAAGGAAATTCTTTGGTTGTGGTACATTTTCTAATGATCTTTTGATTCTATCACTCAATAATGAGGTTATGCTTATTGAGAATAAGAAAAGAAAAAGAGATGATGTGAATATCACTTATCTCTGGCATTGCCATTTGGATCATATCAGTGACTCCAGGATAAACAAGTTGTACAAAGATAATTTCTTTGAACCTTTTGATTATGAATCATTAGAAACTTGTAAGTCCTGTCTCGTGGATAAGATGAGCAAGTCTCCATTCACTGGATATAGAGAAAGGGCAATTGAGTTGTTAGGTCTAGTACACATAGATATATGTGGTCCTATGACAACCCAAGCTAATGGAGGATATTCTTATTTCATCAATTTTACTGATAATTATCGAGGGTTGGATATGTGTATCTTATGAAACACAAGTCCAAAGCCTTTGACAAATTCAAAGAGTATCAAAGTGAGGTTGAGAAATAAACTGGGCATTGTATTATAATCCTTTGATCTGATTTAGGAGGAGAATACTTGTATAGTAAACTTCTCGATCATCTTAAAGATAAAGGCATTCTCTCTGAATAGACCCCTATATACACACCACAGTTAAATGGTGTAGCAAAAAAGAGGAATTGTACCTTGTTGGACATGGTATGGCCCATGATGTGCTTCACGAATCTTTCTATATTCTTCAAGGGTTATGCCCTAGAGATTGCTACCTACATACTGAACAGGGTGCCATCAAAAGCAGTTAAAAGCACTCCATATGAATTATGGAAAGGGAAAAGGCCAAGTCTTAAGTATTTTAAAATTTGGGGTTGCCCTACTTATATCAGGAATGTTTTTGAACATAAGCTAAGTGCTAGGGCTGATAACTTTAGGTTTATAGGATATCCTAAAGAAGGTATGGGATACCTTTTCTCCACCCTACTGAGTAAAACAATCTTTGTTAGTCGGCATGCCACATTCTTGGAAAAGGAGTTTATACAAGAAGGGGGTGGCGGGAGGATATTTGAACTTGAAGAAGTTCAACCTACACCTGAAGCAATTCCTTAACCAGATATTCCTAAGGTTCAGGAACAACCATAACACACTCCTTCTCTCTATAGGTCACAGAGAGTGCAAAGTGCACCTCTCAGATATGGCTTTGTCATTGGGAATGATAATGAAGCCAGTATCATACAAGATGATGATCCTGTGACCTATGCAGAAGCTATCACGAGTAGTGACTCTGACAAATGGCTAGAAGCCATGAAATCTGAGATGGACTCCATGTACTCTAATCAGTTTGGACATTAGTTGATCCACTTGAGGGAGTAAACCCAATTGGGTGTAAATGGATCTTCAAGATGAAGATTGGAGCAGATAGTCAAGTAGAGACCTACAAGGCCAGGCGGTGGCAAAAGGTTTCAAATAAAGACATGGTATTGACAATGATGAAGCTTTTTCACTAGCAGTCATGCTCAAGTCCATTCGGATATTGCTTGCCATAGCTGCATACTATGACTATGAGATTTGGTAGATGGACATAAAGACTGCTTTCCTTAATGGAATCTTGAGGAAGAAGTATATATGTCATAGCTAGAGGGGTTTATTTCAAGTGAGAGACCAAACCAAGTATGCAATCTTAAAAAATTCATTTATAAATTGAAGCAAGCATCAAGGAGTTGGAACATCTACTTTGATAAGACGATCAAAGAGCTTAGTTTCATCAAGAATGTGGATGAACTGTGTGTGTATAAAAAGACAAGTGGGAGTGCCCTTGTTTTCTTGGTTTTGTATATTGATGACATATTCATCATTGGAATGATATACCAATGTCACAATCAGTCAAGTCTTGGCTATCAAAGTAGTTTTCCATGAAGGATTTGTGAGAGGCATCCTACATATTGGGTATAAAGATCTATAGAGATAGAGATAGATCTAAGAGGATGCTACGCTTATCCCAATCTAGGTACATTAACTTAGTGTTGAAGAGATTTAACATGAAGGAAAGTAAGAGAGGTTACTATACATCTCTCCAAGAAAATGTCTCCTAAGATACTAGAAGATAGAAAGAGGATGAGTATGATTCCTTATACTTCGGCTATAGGATCAATTATGTATGCCATGTTTTGTACCAGGCCTAATGTTACTTATGCCATGGGCATAGTAAGCAGGTTCCACGTTGATCCATGGGAGGATCATTAAAAAATTATAAAAAATATTCTGAAGTATCTGAGGACTAAAGATATTTTTTTAATATATGATGGATCAGAGTTGAAACTAGAAGGGTATATAGATTTTAGTTTTTAATCAGATTCAGATGATAGCAAATCCATATCAGGATATGTGTTCATCCTATATGGTGGTGCAGTAAGTTGGAAGAGTATAAAGAAACAAACTGTAGATGAGTCAGTTACTAAAACAAAGTACATAGTTACAAGTGAAGCTACAAAGGAAGCTATATGAATGAAAAAATTTATCATGGAATTGGATGTGGTTCCTGCTATACAATAATCAGTGCCACTTTATTATGATAGCACTAAGCTGTTGCATAAGCTAAGGAATCAAGGTCTCATTAAAAGTCCAAGCACATCCTAAGATGCTTCCACCTCGTTCTAGAGATAATAGAAAGATAATATGTTGTCATCAAACGAGTAGATACAAAGAACAAAATAGTAGACCCATTCACTAAAGCACTATCACAGTAGCAGTTTGATCGTCACTTAGATTATATGGGTGTAAGATACAAGGGCGATTAGCTTTAGTGCAAGTGGGAGATTGAAAGAATTATGCCCTAAAAGCCAATCTTTGTATGGGCATTTTTGTAATCTTCCAAATCATGTATGATATTACTTATTAATAAAAGGCAATTGTTGATTCATCATATTGCTACATCTTATTAAGATTATGATGAACCTCATAGGTTAGGGTAATGGAATTAGGGTTATGATGGAGATCATAATGGTAAGACCTAAGTTTCTATAAATCCTAATCTAAAATGTTCCTAGTTATTGGATTATTAATTCAAGGATCTATATTTCTAGAAAGACTGGCATATTCTATATATGCTTGATGGAGAGGGTGGTTGGTCTCATAGTCACTTATATATGGACACTAATATAAGGATATGGGTGCTCATTAGGGTATGAGTTTACTGAATTGATCCTCCTTAAGAACATCTTATGGAGGTCTTACTACTTGTCAAAAGATGGTTCATATAGTGGGAGTTGTGCAAGTGATTCTTAGACCTGAGATTATAATGGTTCCTTATGCACATAAAGCCATGTTTTGGTTCATACTCATTCATGATAAAGAGTCATGTATGGATGTTCTCGGATATGGTAGATTGTGTATGATGGATGTGAGTGGATTAACAAGGAATCGATCACTCCTAGTAAGAAGAGGACTTATCCCATGTAATCTCTTCGATTGTTGTCTCAGAAAGTCTTTGATCAAAGAAAGATGATATTAGAAAGTGTTTCTAATCTTTCATTGATTGAGTCTTCATTATCGAATTAAGATTCAAAAGGATTAAGTACTAGGGTTTGACAATTCTCCATACCCATCACTTATTCCGGATAAAGGGAGATCGAAGGATTAAATTGCATGGTAACTTTTTATTGAAAGGTATTTTGATAATTTCTACCAAATTTCTCATTTTTTGGGTAGGCATGATATATTGCTAGATGTCAATCATGTCTTGTAGGTTTTCATAAATCAAATTTGTTGGATTCATGAGTCAATTTGGAAGTTAGTTCGAATTGGCAACTTGGGTCAGCTTGATTTGACCTAATTAGGTCAATCAATTTTGATTAGATTGAAATAGCTTGCACTTGGGCCTACTATTGGCTAGATGTGGAGTCCAAAGGGTCACACATGCTAGAAAATTGGCCAAGGAAATCAATTGGATTTTGGTTAGAGTCATTGGATCCTAATAGGCTAGTTAATTTGCATACTAGCATATGCATGTTAAGCTAACTCCTAGCCCAATTAGATTGGGTCAATTTTCTTGCTATTTAGGCTAACCAATTTAAGTAAAACTTAGATTGGGTTAAGTCCTAATTAGGGTAGCATTTATCTATATTTATCTGGAATTTATTAAATATTATCCTTGGATTATGGAAAAGTCCAAAGGGGATTGGACTCTTGGTGCCATATTGGCATGCACCAAGATTAAGGGGTGTAGAAAGACAAGAGTCCTTTTGCCACTTAATCATTTATTCTAAATAAGTGCTAGGCATCTCTCCCTTATCCCCACACCCATTTGAATTGGGCTTAATCAGTCAAAAGGTTGGTTATGGCATGGAGAAGTGTGGTGCACAAAATGAAGGGACACATCACCTTTTGTTTGGTGCGCAATCATAAATCCAAAAGTTCTTCTGTTTGAAGGCTTCTAGTTCTCTAATACAACCTTTGGAATCCCATGTCCCTTAGCCAAATTTTGACTGGTTACTTGCCTCATGGAAAGTAGAAAAATCACTGGAAAATTAAAGTGATACATATATATCTCTTGGCACAGTGATATGGCAAGATGTGGCATATCAAGATAAAACCTTTCACCCAAGGGACTTCTTCTACTTGAAGGGTCCAATCTAATCATTAGAAAATCAGATCAAGGACTGAGAAAAAGGTTTATCAGGTGCTTCCTCACTTAGTATATAAGGGCATTGGTATTCTGATGCAAAGAAGATCCATAAGAAATATTTTCTATCTCTCTTCCTTCACTTAGGACAAAAAGTCTTCTTTAAAACAAGGCTTGTCATTTTAAGATAAGAGTCTAGGAAGAGATATAAGAGTGTTGCCCAGAAATGGAGCCCAAGAAGGGGGGTGAATTGGATCTTTTAAAAATTTAACACAATAAAATAAAGGTCTAGTGGTGCTTATGAGCAATAATAAATTAGATGCAAGATGATAGCAATTAATTAAAGAATACGAGAGAAAAAGAGCAATCACACACAAACACAAAGTTTATAGTGGTTCGGTGCAAACCTAGCACCTACATCCACTCCCCAAGCCACCCTTGGGAATTCCACTATAATCCACACCAGATTACAATTGACTTGTTTTTCAAAAGGCTCACAAGTCAAAACCTAAGTTGGTTTTGTCACCTAGGCTCACCAACAAACCTAAATACTTGTTTTGTCTTCGGGCTCACAAGTTAACCCTAGTTGGTTTTAACACTTTGGCTCACCAACAAACCACAATAACCTTCTTTCAAGAGACCCTTGAAAGCAAGGTCAAAGCATAATTAAAACAGATATGAAATTTAAAAACTACAACAAACTCTCTTCAAGAGTAGATTGGAATCTTTGAAGCCCAAAGGATGCTTTGACTTCACTCTTCTTCAAGTTGCCTATTTTTGGAATGTAGTAAGGTTGAGCTAGTAGGCTTTTCAGTGGAATCAAGCTAGAAGAGGCTTTTGATTTGAAGTTTGGAGAGAATATTGGCTTTATGGCTTTTGAGTGGACTTGAATGCTCTTGAATAGACTTCTCTCTTGCTTTCTCTTCTTTTTCTTCACTTCTCTTCTTTTAAAATGAGGTTGGTGGAGATTAAATACACCAAAAACCTTCTAAAAATGGTTTGTGACCGTTGGAGCATTGGAAATAGCCGTTTGGAGCTTGAAAACCAATTTCTGCAAGCCAAAAAAATAGATCCGTTAGAGCTGTCAGGCTGCAAGTGTCGACACTTGGCTGTCAGGTATCAACACTTGGCTGTCAGGTGTCGACACTTGATTTCTGGGAGTCGACACTTGAACATTCAAGTGTCGACACTTGATGCACATGTGTCGACACTTGACACAAAAATCCTTGAAACAACAAGTTCTGTATTTTCAAAAATCTCAGGCCTTGAGTCGACACTTGAAACCTAAGTGTCGACACTTGGTGTCGACACTTGAATATAGGTGTCGACACTTGGCGTGCCAAGGATTTTTGTCCGTGCCAAATGCTGAAGTGTCGACACTTGATTGTCCAGGTGTCGACACTTGAGACTGAAAACATCTAGATTCAAGTGTAAATGCCTCGAAAACAAAGATAAAATTCATGAATATATTATCACATAATAGTTAAACAATTATAAGCCCTTTTTTAATGAAGTGGATGCTCGAATATGTGAAAATTGCTCCATGCCATTACGTGCCATACACCATAAGTTTTTGAAATTTTGAGATGCTTTCTTCCTAAAAACTTACAACTTGAAATCATCGTTAGAATACAATATGCACTCAATGTTTTGTTATTCATCAAAATCACTGGGTGGAGCCAACAATCTCCCCCTTTTTGATGATGACAAAACCTTGAGAAAAAGAGACAATATAGTTCAAACTTTAACCATTTAATTTATAAATATGAATTTTAGTCACAATAGAGGCAACAACTTTATAGATAGGAGGAAACAATCTCCCCCTTAATTAGATACTTCTTATTAAGGTAAACTTCAAAGATTCTTGCAAGGTGAAATCAATATAATCAATATAATACACCTTTTCTTCAATAAAATCAAAATCAATACTTGTTCTCAAAATCAATACTTGTTCTCCATAAAATCAAAATCATTACTTGTTCTCTCCCTTTTTGTCAATCATAAGAAAAGGGAATAACCTCCCCCTCACAATTAGCATGGATACAAAAAGAGAGTAGAGAAACAAATATCAGAGCTGAAATTATGCTAATATCAAAGAGTATCAGAGTTAAAATATACCATTATAAAGAGTATCATAGTTAAAATATACCATTATAAAGAGTATCAGAGCCAAAGAATAATAAACTGAAGCACAAAATTTTCAAGATAACAGAGTACTGAACAAAAACACACATATATATATATGAGATAAATTTTCAGTACAAAAGAGCTGAAACATACATATATCAATAGAGTCAATTAAGTATCAAACATACAAAATAAGATCTGAAACAGATATCTGTGAGGCTAATCCTCATCAGATGGAACATCAAGACTGAAAGGAGCACTAATCCTAGATCTGGTGGCTAATGCCCTAGGAGGTGCTAAAGCTCTAAGACTCCTGGTACGGCCGGCAGGACCAAAAGCGGGTACAACCCTAGAAGATCTAGTAGAAGGAGGTGAAAGATGATCAGCTAGCACAGTAGGATCCGGTGCGAAGTCAACCAGTGCAGTAGAAGGAGCAGGTGTAGTAGGAGGATCTCAACTGACCACCTCATAAGCATCGGCTCCGCCTACACTGTCGCTGTCAGTGCCCACTACCTCAGTGGCTCGGTCAACATCCTGATCACCGCCGTTAGCAAAATCAGCATGGTCGCTCTGGTGATCATCGCCATCATCATCATCATCGTCATCGTCAGATCGAGCAAGTGCAGGTGCTGCAGGAGGTATATATGATCTGATTAGACTCTCAATGCGGGTAAATCCCTCCTCCATGGATCTGCGAATCTTAGCATGCTTCGAGGTAGTCTGTGCTCGTAGAAGCTCGACCTCGCTATGCAGCTGAGTCACCTCACCTCTGATCTGTGAGAACTATGTTCTGGCATGCTCCTCAAAAGATAATCCGGTAGATGGTGGTGGAGGAGCTGAAGCGTTAGGAGACGGGTGCTCTGCCTGTGTCGATGGTATATCTACTGGAGGAAAAACTGCTGGCTCAGATGGTCCAGCCTCAGCCTCTCAAATCTCATCCTCCTCGTCTGGCTCCTGGCCAGACTCTCTCCAAATCCATCGACCTCCAACCATCCTGAATCCCATCCGGTGCAGTGACCTCTCATCATATACATCCGTGTGTAGTATCTCTTTGGGGATCTCCCCCTCCAAAGATACTCCACAAGCTCTGAAAAGATGGGTCAGTGCCATGCCGTATGGAAAACAATGTCGGCGCTGAGTGGCAGCATCATGCATCTATGATAGCATCAAGGTGGGTATATCAATCTATCTCCTCTCGATCAGACTGGTCATCAACATCAGCTCTCTCTCGGTGATGAAATCGAATCTGCCAGTCTTCGGTAGAAGGATCCGTGCAGTAATATGGTGCAACAGTCACATCTCTAAAGATAACTGGTTCACGGTAACTACTGAGATACCGCGAACATATTCTCGCTCAAGGATGCATCTGAAAGCCGCCTCTCTATCATCAACAGAAAATGCACAGACTCCTCTCCGGGGTATCTCCCATACTCGGCTCAGTAGCTCATCAGTCAAAGAGATCTGTATACCCCTGACGGACGTCGTCCATAAAAGTCGTCGACAGTCCAGTGCACCGTAGAACTCCCTCACTAGGTGAGGATAGTAACTCTCCTGCATGGAGCAGAAGGGTACTAGTCCTGCATCTGTGAGTATCTCTCTAATGCCAAAGTGGTGACTGTCGAAACACTGTAGATCAACTCTCCTCCCTGAAGCTACAGACTTCCCTGCCATCCTCTCTGCAGGGGGGGAGCTCGGAGTGGCTGAACTGCTCGACTGTGCAGGATCAAATATGGCCTTTGACCTCCTCTCAGTATCCTGACTGGGCCTCGCCCTAACTGCAAGTCTCTCCTAGGACCCATTATAGTCAACTGACCAGGAAGAATGAAGAAGGGTTTAGAACAAAGGACTAGCCATAGGTAGAGATTAGAGTTCAGATAGGTTTCGAAAACCAGAATCAATAAATTTTGATCAAATGACAAAATTTTTAAGCAAAATTTGAAGGAAAAAATTTTGTTTGGTAGAGCACATTTGAATCTTTAAATTTTTTTTTTTTTTTTTTTTAAGGTCTAAAAATCAAAAACCATGGGATTTGGGTTTTAATCACTTAGGGTTTTAGCAAATAGGCAAAAATGTTACAAATATATCATGAAAAACCTTTCTAAGTCATCAATAAATGGATTTAGTATGTTTAAATTAGATGAAAACCTAATTTATTTTGCCCAAAATTGATGAAACAGTGATTTTTGCGAAAAAGGGTTGAAAAATGCTCAAAAGATGAGAGAAATCCGAGAAAAACAAATCTAAAACATTATTCCCTCAAACAGAGTTTTAGAAATTTACTAAAACACGCAAAAATTCAGTTAGATTCAAGAAAAATATTCAGAAAATCTAAAACACGATCGTTTGGTTCGAAAACAACAAAATCAAAAACATAGAAAAATAAAAATGAAATTAGAAAGGGAGAAATACCTGATTTGTGAAGGATTGAGGGGTGAAAGGACGGATTTGGACAGGGGGGACCACTGTTCCAAGAAATTATGGGGGAAGAAAATTTCAAAAAACCCTTGTTTGGTTCATTTAAAAATAGTATCAGATTCGCAAGTGTCGACACTTCGGATTTGTCAAGTGTCAACACTTGGTCAGGTGTCGACACTTGACACTTTCTAAGGTCGACACTTGGCCAAAAATTTGAGAAAATCCAGAAAAAATAGGAAAAATTTCTACAAAGTTTTGGGGTTTTAATCAATAGGTTTTAAGCTTTAGGAATTAGGTAAAAATGATACTAAGAGAGTTCTAAGAGAATGGATCAATGATACCTAACTCTCTTCTAATTAGACAGAACCTATCCTCACTCAAAGGCTTTGTAAACACATCAGCTAACTGATCATTAGTACAAACAAAATCAAGAATTACATTAGAGTTTTGTATATGATCTCTTATAAAATGATGTCTTATTTCAATGTGTTTACTTTTTGAATGTTGCACAGGATTTTTAGATAGGTTGATTGCACTAATATTGTCACATCTTATGGGTGTCTTAGTTTGTTTAATGCCAAAATCTTCTAGTTGTTGTTTGATCCAGAGGATTTGAGCACAACAGCTCCCAGCTGCTATTATTCGGCTTCTACCGTAGATAGAGCAACTGAGTTCTGTTTCTTGCTACTCCAGGAGATCAAATTTACTCCAAGAAACTGACAGGTTCCACTAGTACTTTTACGATCAAGTTTACACCCAGCAAAATCAGCATCAGAATAAGCAATTAAATCAAATGAGGAATCTCTAGAGTACCATAAACCAATTTCAATTGAGCCAGATAGATATCTAAGTATGCATTTAACAGCCAAAAGATGAGACTCTTTAGGATTGGACTGATATCTAGCACACATACAGACACTAAACATGATATCTGGCCTACTGGCTATAAGATATAATAATGAACCAATCATGCCACGATATAATTTTTGGTCTATTGACTTACCTGATTCGTCCTTGTCAAGTCTACATGTAGAGCTCATATGGGTACCTAATGGCTTAGTATTCTCCATCCCAAACTTCTTGAGTATTTCTTTTGTGTATTTTGTTTGGTTGATGAAGATCCCCTCTTTGGTTTGCCTTATCTGGAGTCCAAGGAAGAAATTCAGTTCTCCCATCATGCTCATCTCGAACTCACCCTGCATTAGACTTGCAAAATCTTGACAAAGAGATTCATTAGTAGCACCAAATATTATATCATCAACATAGATTTGTACTACTAAGAGATCATCATTCTTTTTCTTTAAAAACAATGTTTTATCTACATTACCTCCAGTAAAATCATTTTTCAGCAAAAAAGAACTTAAACGATCATACCAAGCTCTTGGAGCTTGTTTTAATCCATATAAAGCTTTATGAAGTTTATAAACATGATTTAGAAATTCAGAATTTTTAAAACCAGGGGGTTGTTCAACATAAACTTCTTCTTCAATTAATCCATTTAAAAAAGTACTTTTAACATCCATCTGATACAGTTTAAAATTCATGAAACAAGAAAAAGCCAACAATAGCCTAATTGCCTCAAGTCTAGCCATAGGAGCAAAGGTTTCATCAAAATCTATCACTTCCTCCTGATTGTATCCTTTGGCAACTAGTCTAGCTTTATTTCTAATTACTATTCCATTTTCATCAAGTTTATTTTGAAAAACCCATTTTGTGCCAATAATTGATGTGTTTGAAGGCCTATCCACTAGTGTCCAAACATTGTTCCTTTTAAATTGATTAAGTTCATCTTGCATAGCATTTATCCAATTACTATCACATTCAGCTTTCTCAATAGTTTTAGGTTCAATTTGAGATGCAAAAGCTAGGTAATCATAAATATTTCTAAGAGATGATCGAGTACTTACACCTTTAGATGGATCACCTATAATTAGTTCTTTTGGATGTCCATGAGCATACCTCCATTCTTTTGGTAAAGGATCAACAGTTGATGTATCTTCATCACCTTGTGCTTGATCTCCGTTAGTGTTTTGATCATCATTATGTTCCTTGGTAAGTACTTCATTGTTGTTTATTTCTTCAGTTTTCTTGTTACCTGATTCATCAAAAAGTACATCTTCTTTTCTTGAAGATTTTTGGTTAGTTTCATCAAATACTACATGAATAGATTCTTCAACAACAAGTGTCCTTCTGTTAAAGACCCTGTATGCCTTACTAGATATGGAGTAGCCTAGAAAGACTCCCTCATCTGATTTGGTATCAAATTTACTTAGATTATCTTTACCATTGTTCAAGATGAAACAATGGCATCCAAAAACATGAAAATAACGGATTGAAGGTTTTCTACCCTTCCAAAGCTCATAAGGGGTTTCCTTTAAAATCGGTCGAATTAAAACTCGATTTAAAATATATAATGTAGTATTTATGGCTTCTGTCCAAAAGTATCTAGGTAAATCATTTTCACAAAGCATGGTGCGTGCCATTTCTTCAAGAGTTCTATTTTTTCTTTCTACTACCCCATTTTGTTGTGTCCTAGGTGCAGAAAAATTATGATGGATTCCATTTTCAATACATAATTTATTAAAATCGGCATTTTCAAATTCAGTTCCATGATCACTTCTTAAAGAAATTACTGAAACACCTTTTTTATTTAAGACTCTTTTGTGAAATCTAATAAATTCAGAAAATGTTTCATCTTTATGTGCTAAAAACATGACCCAAGTAAAACGTGAGAAATCATCTACAATGACTAGACCATACTTCTTACCTCCCAAACTAGATGTTCTAGTAGGCCCAAAGAGGTCCATATGAAGAAATTCCAAAGGTCTAGATGTAGAGATTACTCCTTTAGGTTTAAAAGAAGATTTTGTTTGTTTTCCAAGTTGACGTGCACTGCAAATCTCATCTTTTTCAAAATTGAGTTTAGGCAAATCTTTTACTAAATTCTTTTTGCTAAGTTTTGAAATTAAATGCATTCTTGCATGTCCTAGTCTACGATGCCAAAGACAACTAGTTTCATCAATCTTGGCTTCCATTGCCACTAGACATTGACCTTTCTGAATAGGGAGATCATCAAGATCAACCATATAAATATTTCCATGCCTGTGACCGATGAACTTAATGCCATTGTAATCTAGACTAGAAACAATGCACAAAGAAGATTCAAAAATAACTTTAAAATTTTTATCATAGAATTGACTAATGCTAAGCAAGTTATATTTTAATCCATCAACATATAAAACATTATCAATATAAGAGGTAGGGGTGATATGGATTTTACCAATACCGATAATTTTGCCCTTTCCATTATCACCAAAAGTTACATTGCCACCATTTTGATATGTGATTGATGAGAACTACTCCACATCTCCTGTCATATGCCTTGAGCAACCGCTATCAAGGTACCACATTCTTTTCTTGTTGGTTGCAAGGCATACCTCTTCTTGATCGGCCATTAGACAGAAATTTGCTACTTCATGTTGTTCTTCCTCAGAGCTAGAGTCTTCACTTTCACTCCAGGTTGCCATCATGGCCTTTTTTCTTAGCTTTCTTCTGCTTTTCTTTAGTAAGGGGCAGTCTACCTTGAAATGCCCAGGCTTCTTGCACTCAAAACATGTGGGCTGCTCCTCCTTCTTTTCCTTATCTTTTTCTTTACTCGGCTCACCTTTCAGAGGTTTCTTTTTATAATTGAATTTCTTTTTCCTCATAAACCTTCTGAATTTCCTTGCTAACATAGCTGTTTCATCTTCTTCGTCATCCTCTTCAGAGTCTTCGCTTGAGTCTTCTCTGGTAGTAGATTTGAACGCGATTGTCTTTTTCTTTTTATCCACCTCTCCGTTCTTCTGTTTGAGGGATAGTTCATAAGTCATCAAGGAACCCAACAGTTGTTCCAGTGGGAGAGTGTTGACATCTTTTGCTTCTTCAATTGCAGTGACTTTTCAATCCCATGAAGCTGGTAGAGATCTGAGAAGTTTATTCACAAGTTCACCGTTAGAAATTATTTTTCCTAAACTTCTCATGCCATTCATAATGTTTGTGAACCTAATATACATCTCACTGATAGACTCAGTAGGTTCCATTTTAAACATCTCATATATGTGAATTAGCATGTTAACCTTGGTGGTCTTCACTTGGTGTGTACCCTCATGGGTAACCTCAAGTGTATCCCAAATCTCCTTTACGGAGAGATAGTTTGATATTCTATTGAACTCACTAGGATCAAGAGAGCAAAATAAAAGGTTCATTGCCTTAGCATTGAGCTCAATTTGCTTAATATCATTCTCATCCCAATCATCTTCCATTTTTGGAGTGAGAATGCCATTAATCATCATTGTAAGCTGATGAGGACCTTTTACTATTGTTCTCCATAAATTATAATCAAGAGCTTGTATAAATATGTGCATGCGTGTCTTCCAGTATGTGTAATTTGTGCCATTAAAAAGTGGGGGTCGATTTGAAGCTTGACCTTCAACAATACCCATGCCTATTGGGGCTGCCATGATCTTTTACTCAAGATCCTTGGACCTATAAGAGAGTACCGGTGCTCTGATACCACTTGTTGCCCAGAAATGGAGCCCAAGTGGAGGGGTGAATTGGGTCTTTTAAAAATTTAACACAATAAAATGAAGGTCTAGTGGTGCTTGTGAGCAATAATAAATTAGATGCAAGATCATAGCAATTAATTAAAGAATACGAGAGGAAAAGAGAAATCACACACAAACACAAAGTTTATAGTGGTTTGGTGCAAACCTAGCACCTACATCCACTCCCCAAGCCACCCTTGGGAATTCCATTATAATCCACACCAGATTACAGTTGACTTGTTTTTCACAAGGCTCACAAGTCAAAATCTAAGTTGGTTTTGTCACCTAGGCTCACCAACAAACCTAAATACTTGTTTTGTCTTTGGGCTCACAAGTTAACCCTAGTTGGTTTTAACACTTTGGCTCACCAACAAACCACAATAACCTTCTTTCAAGACACCCTTGAAAGCAAGGTCAATGCACAATTAAAACAGATATGAAATTTAAAAACTACAACAAACTCTCTTCAAGAGTAGATTGGAATCTTTGAAGCCCAAAGGATGCTTTGACTTCACTTTTCTTTAAGTTGCCTCTTTTTGGAATGTAGTAAGGTTGAGCTAGTAGGCTTTTTAGTGGAATCAAGCTAGAAGAGGCTTTTGATTTGAAGTTTGGAGAGAATATTGGCTTTATGGCTTTTGAGTGGACTTGAATGCTCTTGAATAGACTTCTCTCTTGCTTTCTCTTCTTTTTCTTCACTTCTCTTCTTTTAAAATGAGGTTGGTGGAGATTAAATACACCAAAAACCTTCTAAAAATGGTTTGTGACCATTGGAGCATTGGAAATAGCCGTTTGGAGCTTGAAAACCAATTTCTGCAAGCCAGAAAAATAGATCCGTTAGAGCTGTCAGGCTGCAAGTGTCGACACTTGGCTGTCAGGTATCGATACTTGGCTGTCAGGTGTCGACACTTGATTTCTGGGAGTCGACACTTGAACATTCAAGTGTCGACACTTGATGCACAGGTGTCGACACTTGACACAAAAATCCTTGAAACAACAAAGTTCTGTATTTGCAAAAATCTTAGGCCTTGAGTCGACACTTGAAACCTAAGTGTCGACACTTGGTGTCGACACTTGGCATGCCAAGGATTTTTGTCCATGCCAAATGCTGAAGTGTCGACACTTGACTGTCCAGGTGTCGACACTTGAGACTGAAAACATCCAGATTCAAGTGTAAATGCCTCGAAAACAAAGATAAAATTCATGAATATATTAACACATAATAGTTAAACAATTATAAGCCCTTTTTTAATGAAGTGGATGCCTGGATATGTGAAAATTGCTCCGTTCCATTGCATGCCATACACTATAAGTTTTTGGAATTTTGAGGTACTTTCTTCCTGAAAACTTACAACTTGAAATCATCGTTAGAATACAATATGCACTCAATGTTTTGTTATTCATCAAAATCATTGGGTGGAGCCAACAAAGAGGGATAATCAAATTCTATGAGAAGATTCAGAGAGGTCTCTGAGTGCCCTACAGGAGGGTAGGGGTTCCAGCAAAGGGAAAAAGGCTATTGAACAAAAAAAGGCTATTAAGATGAGTCATAGTCAAATAAGCAAGCTTGATAGGAGTGCCTCCTTGGTTCGGTTCCTATGTGGATAACCTCTAGAGGGCATACACTTATGTGCCTTATAAAAATTAAGGAGTATAGCACTCCAGGTACTCCTTTATAACTATAAAGTTATGATTTATTAGTTGTCATGGTCAAGTAGTCTTTGGGTCTAGGGTTTTGGCTGATTAGGATTTCAATAATGAAAATTTTTGAAATCCAGTCTTCTGCTGCATCAGCCTGAACCCAACAACCGGGAACCAAGTTATAAGTGTATACTTGACACCTAAAGATAGGGGATGATGGCTGGCATGTTTTAGCTATTGTAAGCATGCTTAGAGTACGGAACCATGCCACGGTAGGTAAGGCAAGGAGTGGTGGCTAGCATGGATGTCCTTATGGTAGGGTACTTCTCAGGTGGCAAACATTAATGATCGCCATTCTATGAGCATGTGCATATGGGTGGACTAAGCAAGTGGAAATGATTGATATGCATGCACCTTTGAGTCCATGTGATTTGGCATTGGGAGGTTGCCTCACCACCTGAGTTGGCTGACATGTATCCATAAAGGGTTGGAGCCTAGTTGCTGCACTGAACCACTTAATCCTGGTATATCATCGTGTATTTTAAGAGGTTGAGTCCTTAAATCTATGGCCATAGTAACATGATAACAGAAAAGAGTTTTCATGGGAATCTTGAATGTGGTCAAGCTAATAAGTCAAGCATATAACAGATGCTTAGGATTTGACGAGCTTCCATGACTTGCATCATGTCAGGACTCTCAATAGAGGAACTTGATCACATGGTAACTATATTTAAAGGTGCACTTTTTTCTATTTTGCTAGGTTGCCACTATATACTACTAGGTATCACTGGTGGATTATGAAAACTCATTTGGATCATTTTTGGATCAATGATCCTTGTTAGGGTTGAGCTAGAAATGTTCTGGTCCATTGAAAGGGTTTCAATGATAATATAATAGAGATCATAGTATATCTCACTACCAGATAGAATGAAACTTGAGTGATCATACATAATAGGGCCTTAACCTGATCAAGAGATTGGATCATATTTAGTAACTGCTAATTTTATAAAGGTTGCAGATTTAGCAAGTTGCAAATCTAGTAGTTGCTATTTTAGCACCAGGAACTTAATTACAAGAGTTGCAATATGATTGGACTTAATTAATTTTTAAATCAAATCTTAATAATATTTAATTTAATTAGATTTATCTTAATTTAGGTCTGATTAGACTTAATTATCCAAGTTGAACTTGGATTTCAATCCTATTTGGAATAGGATTGACAACCTTTTTTAAATTCAATTCTATTCAAGCTCAAATTGGATTCGAATTGAACCTAAATCGTATCCAATTGACTAGAATGCCTGAACCTAATAAGAATGGGTTCATTTCTTTCTAATGTGGCATGGGATTCTGATGTGTATGGCATTTTGTGAAGAGGTATTTTTGGCATGCACAGATTTTAAGAAAAGGAGCACCAATAGTTGGCACGCCCCTCCTCTCTGGGTCTCTATCTCAAAATAATGCCCATCTTATCTAAAATTTCTATTTGAACTAGAATCTATTTAAGATTGGTTTTATCTTGTTTTGTGCATTGGTTTTTTAGTTTTGTGTGACAAAACTAAGAATGAAATCAGATTGGTGCACACATTTCACTCTGCATTTCTTCCTCTATGCTAAAGCCTTCCTTGTTGCCCATTTCAAATGTCATTTAAATTCAGTTGGACTCGTATTTGATTAGGCTTAAGCATTATCTAGATTATGGCATTTGATGGAGGGAGTATTTTGTTTTGTGTGGCAAAACATTGGGTAGAATAAAATGAGGTTGATGCTAATTCATTCTTAGCGCACATGGTTTCTCTTCAATGCTATATTTCCTTCCTTATCTAAATTAAATGCCAATTAGTTGAGATCTTGATGAAGCCAAAATTCAAATTAGAATGTGCCATGATGAGGATGGAGAGGGTTAAGATGTTTTGTGTGACAAATATATTAGGAGAGAAAAGTTGTGCATGCAAAAGAGTAAGTTTTTGATCCTTGCCTCTTATCTTTCTACTACCCACTTCCTTGTTTCTTCTTCCAATTTCCTCACCAAAAAGCTTCCAAAAGGGAGTTTAGAGAAAGAAGAAGGGGAGAAGAAAAAGTCTTCTTCCTTCTCTTGGTGATGCAGGATAAATAATTAAAACTAAATTACTATGATTAAGATCTAATTATCTGAGGGAAGTAGAGAATAATTTTTTTTTTTTTTTCATATTTTTAAAGAAGACGTGAACGAGACAGTAAAGGAAACTAGTTTAGTTAACTACCCACACAAGTAAACCTAATAAAATAACTAGGAAAACAGTACTTGGTGATTGAGAAATCACCGTAAACTAGGGTTTATCTTATCAATGAATAAGAGAATAACGATAAAGGAATAAGTTTCAATTTTACCAATGAAGAATTGATCCTCTAAATCAGATCTAACATAACTCTCAAGATCTTCATGGCAGGGTTTCAAGAACTCAATCCTGTGCTCCGATCTTCTGCATGAAGCTAGTTTCAAGGAAAGAATACCTGATCTTGATTCCTTATCACCTGTAACACTCCACAATGAAAATCATGAATTAAGAAGCAGCAAAGAAAAAGAAAGAATGAAAGGAAATGAAGGTTTAGAAATGATAGTTTTTGGATTTTCTGGTCGATTGGATAGGTAGGATAACTAGGGCCTCGCATCCCGCGATGTTCCGAAAAACAAAGGAAAAGGGCCTCACACCCCGCAATGCACACAGTAAAGGAAATTCGACAGCATGTCTTTATTGATGAATAATAATTGATTAATTACAAGGAAGGGTTGGAAGGGTATTTATAGACCCCCAACCAGTAGTGTAAGGGATACAACTTCTAGTCTTTTTATTTCTTGGACTACAACTCCTAGAATCCTGCTTTTAGGCATCCAGGACTCTTTCTTTTTGGCTGATTTGGAACTCTCATTAAAGTGGACGAAATTCATGAATTTTTTCATCCAAAGTGGTGGATTGGTGAGGTGGCTTGATGTAGGGTCAAGATGCTCCATCACTTGGCCTTGCTTGCTAGACTCTATAGTCTGGATGATGTAGACATCTGCAGGTGAGTGGACTCCTCAGTCTGGATTGAAGAAGACTCAAGAGTTTTGGTGAGACTCTTGAGTTCTAGATACTTAAGCAGCTTCCAACCTGTTTGATTGAAACTCTATAGTAGAAAACCTTTGAACCTTTTTCTCTTGGGTGAGTAAAATTCCTAGAACTCTTTGAAGTTGGCATGAAAAAGAATGCTTGGCTGACTCCCTTGTATTTGGCTTAGAATATTTTGAGTGGGGGTGTCAAATATGAAGAGTCTTTCTTAATTACTCAACTTAAATTTCAAGTGGCGCTAATCATGAGTTTAGGTGGCAGACCAAGGTGTAACATGGAGTGGATAGTGTGTTGTCCCAATGACATGCAATTTTTAGACATGTCATGTGTTCTTGTTCTGGTTTAAGTTCCAAATGGTGCTGTCCCGATGACATGTCCAAACATGACATGTGTTGATGTCCAAATCTTTGAGAAGGTGGTGCCAAGAAGATGTTGCATATGCCAAGTGACTTGGGCTAGCACATGGGTCATATGGTTTGTCTTGAGCTAGCACATGGGGTCACATGGATCTTCAATTGGGTGCACATGAAATGTTGTCTTGGGTCCCCTCTTGTAATACAAGACTTAATGACTCAACTAATTACATGGACTCAATGAATAATAAATCACATGACTCAACTAAATAACCAACCATACTTAATTAGGCTGCGAATAAAAATTTAATTAAAGTTGGTAAAAAGGGCTAATTCAAACTAGACCATTTAAATCCCAATTGGGTAAATAGGGTTTGACTTAATTGGGGTTTCGACTCAACTTGGTAAAAAGGGTTTTATCCCAAAATAAACCAAACCCTAATTACAGTTGGTAAAAAGGGTTTACTCTAACTAAACCAAAATAATAGAATTTAAAATAAATATTTACATGGTAAAAAGGGTTTGGGTTTAGGGTTTTACTCACAAGTGATCCACAGAGATGTGGATTCAACCTGTCAATTTTTTTAGTCCTGGTGCCCGCACCAATTCTTCCCGGGTGGGAGGAACTCGATCCTATCGAGTATAGGCTAACTCCACTATTATAATACTCTAGTAAGTCAGGGGCAACTCTTTGCAAGTTTTCTCTGATGATCCAAGAATCATCAGACTCAGGTCATCCTTGCCAACGAACCAGATATCACCGGTAATCTTTGCTCTGGGTAGTGATGATCTTGTCATCCAAGATCCGTTCAATCTTGTCTCTCCGGGCAGGTGGTATGGAAGGTGGACGCACTTGGGTTGTTCACTCTCAAGGACTAGATTAGGCCTAAATGGCTTACTAAGAATCAACATTGGCTCCCTATACTCGATATGGTCTGAAATGTTGAAAGTAGAGCTAAAGCCTAGTTCAGGTGGTAAATCGAGCACATAGGCATTAGATCCGATTTTCCTAATTACTTTGTATGGTCCACTACTACGGGCATGTAACTTTTTCATAGTTCAAGATGGAAACCATTCATATCGTAGTCTAACCATAACAAAATCTCCTTCATTGTATTCTTTGAGTCTTATCTTGAATTAGCCATATGATTCTTATACAATTTTTTAATGTATTGTGTATATGACTCTGTAAATATCTAATAGAGTCACTATGCATTACTAGTGAAGGAAATTTATTTATTTGTTTATTATTATTATTATTATTATTTTATCTTTTTAAGTCCTTAATTTCAATTATATGCTTGACCCTTAATCGGTGGTTGACATGCAGACGAAAATTTGACATGCACTCCTAATAGATGCCATAAGGTTCTTCAGAAATAAGTGGCAAATCTAACTGGATCAAGGGATTGATGAAACATGCTAACTTCAACAAATTGTAATCTAATAGTCCTACAAACATGGGAAGCTTCAGGAAAGGGTAGGAAATAAGAAGTAGATTCGGGGGTGACTTAGTAGGGTAAGAAATAAGAAAAGGATTCGGAGATTTGTCGTACACTAATGGGGTTGACCTTAAGGGTTGGACATAGATTCACATCTACAAGGAATAAAGGGTCAGCCTGATGAAAAGATGAGTCAAGAATTTCAGGAAAAAGGTCTTCAATGGGGATTGATGAAGTGAATTCTTCCTGAGATTGTTGGTTTAGAAAAATCAAGTCTTCACTGATTACTTTAGGACTAAGCTTTATAGATTGACTCTTTTCTAGGGTTTTGCCAGGCAAGGTCTCAATAGTAGGGTTAGGTTCCTCATGGGTTTCTTTTTCTAAGGATCCTACTAGTATAGTTTCAGTCAGGGTACAATCAGGGTCAACTAACTCTGGGCTGCCTTCAGTCTGGGTGCCTATCAGGTCAGCTAATTTTTGGTTGGATTAGTTTGGGTATGGTCAAGATTATCTAACTCTGGGTCTACCTCCTGTATCTCCTTATCTACATACTCATATACTAAGCTCACATCAGCTTCATAAACTTCTTCAATAGCATATTGGTGAACCAATAGGGTAGTAGGAGTAGGTTAGTTAAGGAAAAATTGACGAGTGTCTAGGATAGTAGGGGTGGATTGACTAAGGAGACAATGACTAGGATCTGGGATAGTGGGGAAGGGTTGGCTAAGGGAAACCTAAATAGTACCTAGGTTTTGACTATAGCCACTGATCCTAGTGGGTTTTGGCTGACTAAGGGTAGTTGGTTTGGGTAAACCAGGGTTAGTATGAGTCCTATGGATTCTCTCTAGGTTTCGTAATGATTGATCCAGTCGATCAAACTTATGGTTCATTTGAGTACATTATTTAGTGAAGATCCTCAGTAAAGTTTCCATAGTGGACTCCATGGTCAAACTAGAATGGGTTGGGTTAGACTCCTAATCTCATGGTTATGCAATGCAATCACACAAAACTCAACTCGGACTAGGGTTTCCTAGACCTAGAGCTCAAGTAGAATGGGTCAGCTCAAATTACAGCTAATTTAATAATTACCTTGTCTACTGGCCAAGTAAAAGGTGGGGTCATGGGAGGCTCCCCCTGCTCTCGCAGGGTCCTAATTAAAAACCATGAAATTGCTTAGGGTATTTGCCTCTAGACCTCTAGCCTTAGACACCAGATTCAAGTTATAATCACAGGATTGGGTGCACTAGCTTACACACAATACTTGGAACTGGACCTATTGGTGTCCCTAGCTCACTAGAGCAATTAAGTCTAATTGAGTTTTAATTAGGGTTAGGCTTGGATGCAAAGAAGGTTGTTGTGGGCCCAGGACAGGTGATGAGCTCTTGCCCTGATCTGAGATGTTCAAGTGCCCTTAAGATTAGGTTACTTGATGATGCACACAGAAGATGAAACCCTAGATGCAATCAAACTAAAATAATTAAAATAATAGAAAATTAAAATTAATTATTTTTATTTTTTATTATTTTGATCTTTGGTTTTTTAGTAGAGATATATTTTGTAGAAAAAAACCTTAAGATGCAGGAATTTAAAATATGTAAAATTTATGCAAAAAGAACCCTAAACTAGAATTACTGAAATTCAAGGTAGATCTGTTCTCAGGTAGAATTCCGGTGATCAAAAATCTACCGAATAAAATAATTCATGAGACAATTTCAAAAAATACTATCAATTATGATGGATCCAGCAAAATAAGAATTAGATGATTCTGAGTTACCTATATACACAAATAATTAAAAAAATAGATTATATACTGTGATGGAGGTAATGCAGAAAATATATCCTAATGATGCATATCTCTTTATTTTTTTCTTCAAGGGTCAATTCACAGCGGCACCCCTACAGGCCATAGTAATTCTCATTTGAATGGAAGGTGAGGGTCTTGCAGCCCTACATTTTATATGACCGGACGGTCATGGTGAAGCACCCAATCCGAGTACTTAAAGAGAAATTAAATCAGTATAAGAGAGATTAAACCCTAGTTTAACCGACTCTGATACCAAAATTGATGTAGGACAAATAATTAAAATTAAATTACTATGATTAAGATCTAATTATCTGAGAGAAGTAGAGAATAATTTTTATATTTTTTTTCATATTTTTAAAAAAGACTTGAAGGAGATAATAAAGGAAACTAGTTTAGTTAACTACCCGCACAAATAAACCTAACAAAATAACTAGGAAAACAGGACTTGGTGATTGAAAAATCACCATAAACTAGGATTTATCTTATCAACGAATTAGAGAATAACGAGAAAGGAATAAGTTTCAATTTTACCAACGAAGAATTGCTCCTCTGAATCGGATCTGACAAAACTCTCAAGATCTTCAAGGCAGGGTTTCAAGAACTCGATCCCGAGTTCTGATCTTTCATGCGAAGCTAGTTTCGAGGCAAGAATACATGATCTTGATTTCTGATCACCTGTAACACTCAACAATGAAAATCACAAATTAAGAAGCAGCAAAGAAAAAGAAAGAATGAAGGGAAAGGAAGGTTTAGAAATGGTGGTTTTTGGATTTTCTGGTCCGTTGGATAGGTAGGATAACTAGGGTCCTGCACCCCACAATGTTTCAAAGAACAAAGGAAAAGAGCCTCACACCCCGCGATGCACACAGCAAAGAAAATTTGACAGCATGTCTTTATTGATGAATAATAATTGATTAATTATAAGGGGGTTGGAGGGGTATTTATTGACCCCCAACCAGTACTGTAAGGGATACAACTACTAGTCTTTTTCTTCCTTGGACTACAACTCCTATAATCCTACTTTTAGGCATCCAGGACTCTTGCTTGTTGGCTGATTTGGAACTCTCACTAAAGTGGATGAAATTTATGAATTTTTTCATCCAAAGTGGTGGATTGGTGAGGTGGCTTGACGTAGGGTCAAGATGCTCCATCACTTGGCCTTGCTTGCTGGACTTTAGAGTCTGGATGATGTAGACGTCTGCAGGTGAGTGGACTTCTCTGTCTGGATTGAAGAAGACTCAAGAGTTTTGGTGAGATTATTGAGTTCTGGATACTTAAGCAGCTTCCAACCTGTTTGATTGAAACTCTGTAGTAGAAAACTTTTGAACCTTCTTCTCTTGGGTAAGTAAAATTCCTAGAACTCTTTGGAGTTGGCATGAAAAAGAATGCTTGGCCGACTCCCTTGTATTTGGCATGGAATATTTTGAGGGGGGTGCCAAATATGAAGAGTCTTTCTTAATTACTCATCTTAAATTTCAAGTGGCGCTAATCATGAGTTTAGGTGGCCGATCAAGATGTAACATGGAGTGGATAGTGTGTTGTCCCAATAACATGCAATTTTCAGACATGTCATGTGTTCTTGTCCTGGTTGAAGTTCCAAATGGTGTTGTCCCAATGACATGTCCAAACATGACATGTGTTGATGTCCAAATCCTTGAAAAGGTGGCACCAAGAAGAGGTTGCATATGCCAAGTAACTTGGGCTAGCACATGAGTCACATGGCTTATCTTGATCTAGCACATGGGGTCACATGGATCTTCAATTAGGTGCATATGGGATGTTGTCTTGGGTCCCCTCTTGTAATACAGGACTCAATGACTCAACTAATTACATGGAGTTGATGAATAACAAATCACATGACTCAACTAAATAACCAACCATACTTAATTAGGCTTGCGAATAAAAATCCAATTAAAGTTGGTAAAAAGGGCTAAACCCTAATTACAGTTGGTAAAAAGGGTTTACTCTAACTAAATCAAAATAACAAAATTTAAAATAAATATTTATAGGGTAAAAAGGGTTTGGGTATAGGGTTTTACTCATAGGTGATCCACAGGGATATAGGTTCAACCTGTCAATTTCTTTTAGTCCTGATGCCCGCACCACTTGGTATCCTAAAGAGTTCCCCAAGACTTGAATAAAGGGTTCATGCAAAAGTTACAAAGGTTACAACCCTTCCTTCAAGTTGTTGAAGGGAGATCTACATCTAAGCTAGATTAGATGCTTGTGAAGGAGCTAGCACTTTGGTGGCATTGCTATTCGATCAGAAATAGCCCTTGTGTGGATACCAGCAGGGGCTGGATGCATGCATGGCTTTGACAAGAACCAGATTATCAGTCGGATTTGATTTGATCAGAGGTATAAGAAAAAATAGTGCTTGGAGGTATGTTTCTTCTTCCTTAATTTTAATTTTATTTTTAGATCTGAATATTTGATATTTTACCTGATTAGCATGTTAGTTAGATCCTTCTTTAGGTGATTTTATTAAATTTTGCATGCTATATTGAAAAGTTTCATATGTAGTCTATACTAGGATTTTGAATCTTGCTGGTTTTATGCATGCATAGCACCTAGTTTCTTTCAAAGGTATCAGAGCTAGGTTGATCTAATATGCAAGATTTGGTTCAGATCTGAAATTTTAATTGACCTAGTAGCTTAGTACTTAGATTGAGTGCATCACTATGACTGTCCGATTATAAGAGGAAACAGGGTTTAAAGTCCCTCTGTTTTCATTTGATGGGGTTCACTTATGATGTATAGGGGTGCCACTATGATTTGACTAATGAAGAACTATGAAAGGGCTTGTAAAATTCATGTTTTAGATATGAAATTAATTAATGAGATATAGGTTAACTGGTTTGATCTAAAATATCATGTATGAGATACATGAATTAGGATTTAGATCTGAAAAATAATTCAAGATCATAAACTACTAATTACATAAACATAAATATAATCTTAAAATTATTTTTAGATTTTGAATTTTTAGTTCATGGATGTGGGTGTGGGTAGAATAATTAAATCTAATGATTAGACTACACATTAGTATTTTGATTAGATCATGTTATAATCCTATTTCAATTTTGAGCAACTAATCAAACCCAACCAATAGTTGATTTAATTTGGTTAAAGGGGCTCAAAATTGATTATAAATGTAGTTTGGTCACATCAATTTATACTTCATGTGAATTAATCGATTTAAGATCTAATTTGGCACAGTGGTCTGAGCTCGAGTCACCAGGCTGACCTATTCGATTCTTATAGATCAATTGGTGTCTGAAGCAAGTCTAGATCATGATTGTTAATTGGGGCTAACTCTTACCTAGCCAACTTTCTAAGGAAAGAGGAGAAAAAGGAGGAACCCTTCCATTGATCTTACTTACCTTGTGAACTTAGTTATTAAGTTTTGATTAGGTTCCTTATTGATTTGAGTTCACCCATGCCACCTAGGTTTGTCAAATATGAGATGGGCTGATCCAAACTAGGTTAGTTAAATATGAGATGTACTGACCTAAACCTAGTGAGTCAGACATGAGATAGGCTAACTTAAACCAAGTTTGTCAGATATGAGATGGGCTGATCCATACTAGATTAGTCAGATATTGTGCTGACCCAATTTGGGTTAGTCAAATATAAGATGTGCTGACCCAAACTAGGTTAGTTAGACATAAGATGTTCTGACCTAAATCAGTTTTGTTAGATATGAGATGTGCTGACTTAAATTGGGTTGGTCAGACATAAGTTGGGCTGACCTAAATTAGTTCAAACATAAGATGTATTGACTGATTAAGAAGAGACCTAAACCCTAACCTCCTTATAAATATTAAATCTTAGATCTTCCACCATTGTAGAGATGTAGACATATCTTAAGTGTTGATTATTTTTGTCTAGATATAGTGGTTTAGTTGCATCGAAGGGGCACAACTACTTTATTAACATCAGATGTTGCAGGATGAAGATGGGGTTTGGCTCAATAATTGTTAGGAGATAATCCAATGATGGCTCATTTCATATTGAACAGTGGGTCTGACTTAACAAAGAAGTGTGGGCAATAACTGTTAGGTGAGCCCATGACTTAGAGATCGAGTTGCTGTAGTTAAGGAATGTATCCTAAAGCTAGTTATGTTGGTTGTAAACGGTTGAGCTCCTTGTAATTTATACATGAATCTAATAAATAAAAATTATTTTGGCAATTCATCACATTTTATACATCTTCCTTTATGAACTTTTCTGTGATGAAGTCCTTACAACTACTTCTATTCAACAAAGGAGGATTTGTCATGTAGTTCTTAAACATGTTCGCGACCAAATGATACGTTGTTACTTAGGATGACAATATTTATTGAGTATATGTCATTGTATGCCATATGGGTTGGTTATCCTCATAACCAAGGAGGTAAAGACACTGGTATGGCATGTAGGTGAGTATACGCATACACTGCACTGAACATGACCAACTCTATAGAGTACTCTATTATCAAGAGTATCTCTCAGAAGGATATGGGTATAAGTATCCCTCTAACCTGAGATCACCATGGTGACTTGCAAGTAACTCACTGTACTTTAGTTCTAGACTATCTAAATTCTAATCCATTAATGAAAGGTTTTTGGGTGCAGTCAAGTACTTGTAAAGTTGGTATGTGAGTTAAAGATGGGATCGACCACTCCAAGTTGTTAGAGACAATGCTCTGCTATGTTTCAATTTAGCAAAATCTTAGCCAAGATAATCCTTGTATAGAGTCATAGGATTTTTTAGGTTGAGACACATCTGGATGCACTATTTAGGAGTTGGTAGTTAACTCTAAAGTCATCCAAAGCATGAGGTCAAAGGAATGAATTATACGAAAATCATATGCCTAAGTTCTTGAATGTTGCTTTGCAATTATTTGACCTATCCAGATATCGAGTACCATTACTAGATAGTCACATGATTAGTTCAGGAATTGGTTCTTGAGCTGCTGACTTAGTATTCAAACCTATAAGGTCACACACATTAGATATTTTTGACCAATCATGATGGCTGATTAATGATTAAAAATCATTCAGGGATAAAATTATAAATATAATTAACAATTAACCCTATACAAAAATTATAAATTAATAATTAATTAATTATAAAAAGATTAGTTAGCAATTAGATTGTTAATTAACTTAATTTGATTGAGAAAAGAGATTTATATTAAGTCTAATTAAATTTGGTTCAATTAGATTTCACCTGATTAGGTTATATGATGACCTAATTGCTAAGAAATTTTAATTTCAATTTGATTCGGACTTGGACTTGAATTCCTAATTTAATTAGAGATTAATTAATTTTATTGGGATCTAATTGGATTAGGTTTAGTTATCTAAATTGGGTTAAATTAAATTTGATTTAATGGAACCGAATTCAAATCAAATTAGAAATCAAATCCTATTCCTTGCACTAGTAGAACTCCTCCCTAAAAACTTTGCATGCCTTCCAAGAATTCTTTCTATGAATTCTCCATGAAAAAAAATTAGTTTTTCATCATCCCTAATTTCTCTTTGAATTTGGGTAGTTGTAAAAAACTTGGATGAGTTTTGAATTAGTTCTAATAGAGTTTCAGTTGGATTGAAACTCCTAACCTTATTCTAATCTAATTCCATCTTATCCTTATATATTCTCATTGCCACATTTTTCATTGAATTTTTCTTGAGATGTGAGATAATTGAGAAGGTTTTAACATGAAAAATAATAAAGAAATCACCATGGAAAAAATAAAAAGAGGGATGTGAAAGAAGCAGGGAAGCAAGCATGTTGAAATTACAGTTTCTAAAATCTAGATGAAAGCAAACTATGAAACATTTTCATAAAATTAAATGAAAAATATTTTAAAATAATTTGCAAGGATCTATCTAACATGCTAATTAACCATTCATCATATAACATTAGATTTTAAAAATTAAAAAAATTAGAAGAGAATAGATTAACTAACCTTATCATTATCTCCCTTAATCAAGTCGGCTTGGTGGATGTTCAGGGTTATAGTCGAAGCTATGCAAGTACCCGACCTCTGCTGGTATCTACACAGAGATGACACTAATTAACTCTTTGAGGTCATTGAAGTACTAGCTCTTTATAGGCCTCTCCTCTCACTAGGATCTCAAACTCCTTCTCGACATCTTGAAGGACAAGGCTACAGCCCTTGTAGCCTTCGAACAAACTCCTTGTGCAATCGAATAAGACGATTTTCTAGACACCAAGGGAGGAAGAAGACTCCTCTCTCTCTTCCTTTTCTTTCTAATCTCTCTTCTCTAAGAGGGATTTATGGTGTAGAATAAATTAGAACAAGGGATGAAGGGCGATTAATCATAATGATATGCCACAAGGTATATCAATAATCTAGGAAGAGCACTCAAACATTTTTTTCCTTCTTCATAAATATTTCACACTCAAAAATCACCACCAAAAGACTCCTACTTCAGATAAGAATTCATCCTAATCTAGATTCTAATCTCAAACATAGTTCAAATGAAAAACAAGTGGGCAAGAATTGGTGTTGGCATTGAGAAACTGAAATGTGCGATAAGAAATCCTTTGCACCATTATTCATGTTTGTCACATCCCCAATCTTCATGCCCTAACTAGATTAGTATTCATGCCCAAAAAGGTCTATATCTCATTCTAATCTATAAGGGATTCAAACAGTTTCTAATTGTGCGACAAAGAAAAGTATTATGAAACATATTAGTGCCAGTTTTCTTTCCTAGATTTTATTGCTCAAAACTCCAAGCTTTCTCATGCCCAAGTGAGATAAAACTCCTTCTGTTTCAAGGAACTATCAGATAGGACTCCTCCTTATTTGAAACAAATTCAAAAGGAATTATAGATAAGGATAAAACTTATCTAGATGAAGGGATAGAGACCATGTTAGAGCCAAATCTGATTTCTACTGCACAATTCATTATACAAAAGGATTTTCTATGCCCAAAATAAAAATACTATGCCTAATCCAATTATTCTAGGTGTCTAACTTTAATTGGATTCAAATTTGAGACAAATCAAATCAAATTCAAAGTTAATTCGAATCAAATTTGAAAATGCTGACAGTCCTAGGCCAACTGGAACTCTTAAATCCTAGTCCAACTAGGATTCTTAAATCCAATTAAATTAAATTAAATTACAACTCTTGTAATTAAGTCACTAGTACCAAAATTAGCAAGTGTCAAAATTAGTAGGTGCCAAAATTAGCATGTGCCAAAATTAGTAAGCACCAAAAATAGAAGGTACAAAAAATAATGGTTACTAAATTTATAACCTTTATGAAATTAGCAATTACTAAACTCGATCCAAGCCTTGATTAGGTCAATCCCCTATTATGTGTGACCCCTCAATATCTATTTTGTCTAGTAGTGAGACATGTTATGATCTTTATCACAGTATCATCAAAACCCTTTTCGATGGACCAAAACTTTTCCAGCTCAGGTGGGAAGGTAGACAGTACTAGAGGAGTAATGGAAGTGCGGTGGTGGGAGGTGGCTAAGGTTTCTGAATAAGGAGGCTTAAGGCTGATAGTAGTAGAGACTAGGATCTTAGGAGGTTTTAGAAAAGTAGGGAAGAAGAAGAAGGGGAAGAATAAGCAAGGAGGAGAGGAAGAAGAAGATGCACGGGAAGAGAGGAAAACAACTAGAGAGGAGGAAAACAAAAAATTGATTCTTGTGTTTATATTGCCTTTCCCATTTGCAACAACCTATTTATAGACACCTAACAACCTACTGCCAAATCCTAATAAACTAACAAACGAACTAACCATTGTAACAAACTCCTAACAAGCTAACCTAGATTATGCTTTTTGATTTGTGCATGAGCTAGAAATAAAAAGAAATGCACCCCATTCCCATAGACCAACATATACACCTAGGTAGAATATGTAAAAAATCAAAATAAATGAACCATGTATGATTTGCATTAAAATTAGTGTTGGGTGATATCCTTATCAATTTTTTCTAGGGTGGCAAATACTCTACTTTGTTGAGTTAGGCTCCGAATTATCCTGGAGGTACTCAAAAAGATCTAGGTTAATTCTTTGTAACTCCCCTTGAATAATCCAGGAATCCTTTGATGTCGGCCTGCCTCACTGTTGAATCAAATATCAATGGTAGTCCCAACTCCTAGTGGACTTAATCTGGTCATCTAGAATATGATCAATCACATCATGCTTTTCTTTCAATTGGGCTTGTGGTCACTCAGAGAAAGGGTAACTCTTAAAGGAAGGTATAGGCTCAAACAGATCACTAGATATCAATGTTGGCTCTTTATATTAAAATATTAAAAGTTAAACTCATCTGATAGCTAAGCGGCGAATCAATAATATATGTATTAGGTCCAACTTTCTTTAGAATCTTGAATGGGCCTGCTCCTCTAGCATGTGCTTCTGAATGGATTTTGGTGTAAACTGTTAAATCTGACACTAATCATGACATAATCATCCTCAGCAAAATGCTTACTCACTAGTAAGAATCTACTAATTATTTATATATTTGATTACTTATATTAATTTTGTCACCAATTTCTTTATGCAGACTCCTAACATACTTTATAATGAATAATGCAGACTTTGAAATTCTAGCATGCACAGGCAACGAGATCAAGTCTACTAGTTCTTAAGGTGATAATTGATAATTATATTAAATTCATATTAATTTAATAATTAATTTAACTTATTTATTTAAAACTGATGTTTTTATATAGTATTTTTGAAAGAAAGAGTCCATGGATGAAAATAGCTTGATTTTGGGAGCCCAACGATGCAAACGACACTCAAATAGAAGTTAATACAAGTTTGGAATTAAATTTTGAAGTTTAATTGAGAATCGCATGCCTTTTAAAGTAGCCAATCCACCATGGACTGGTGCTTGGTCTACAAAACAAAGATTGGTTTACGGGCAGCCTGGATGTTGGTCCACAGCTTCAAACCAAGGACCATCGATGGATTTTTGCACATGGGAACACTGGAGATGCCATCCCGTCATTGCTGGAGCTGCTGCACTCCTCCTTCATAGCCTTCTCCTCCATGATCCGGCCATTTTTTTGGCCCATCTTCATCCTCTCTTCCCCAATCCACCAAAGCCATTGCCCATGACTCCTATGGTCACCGCCTCCATCCTCACCAGTCGGAGAACCTCCCCAACATTGCTGAAAGCATCGCCACCCAACACTAACCCTCATCTCCTTTGATCTATCACCACTGCAAGCCTCCACAGTCACGCTCCCAAGATCCACCACCTGCTGTCAGCCACCACTCAAGATGCCACATGGCCTTCATCCTCCTCTATCCCAAATCGCTGTTGCTACCATCATACCATCTTCTCCGCCATGTCTACCACCTCTAGTGTTGATCTATCGTGCCACACAAGGCTTCACGATCTCTATCCAAAGCCACCCAAGTTGCCAGCTTTCGAGCACCTCAATCTTCCAACAGCCATCATCCTCATCTTCCCCAACCCCATCATTAGTCCATGCCACCTCTCTTTATCCTGGAAAGGTCGCCATCAGCCATCGACCACCGGTCTTCCTCCATTGTGCAGTGCACCACCATCTTCCCTACCGATGCCTACACCACTACCTTGCCATTGTTCAATGCCGATCATCCTACCACCAAGCACCACCCTTCCTCTCGGTTGTCGATCCAAAATGCCATCACCAAATCATTGTCAAAGTTGGACCAAGATGTCTGAATGTATAATGATTGGTCGAAAGAAGTTAATCAATAGATTTTTATGGATTTTTGGATTGTTTGACAAAATAAGAAAGGATAAGTCAGAGTTTAATTTTCAAAAAATGGGTTGGTTTGATAAAATGATGCTGGATAAGGGATCATAACAAATGCAAGATGCGGATGCGATAGTTGAGCGGGTGTGATGGTTGAGTAGATAAACCAAAGATTGTTGGGGTGGATTGTGATGGAAACCAACGTGGTCCATACGCACTTTCCTCTACCTTTAAAAGAAGCATCACAACTCGAGAGGGGATTATTCAGTTCTTCTTTCGATAGCCTCCTTCTGTTTCCCCTCTCCTTTCGACTTCCCATTCACTTCCAACTTTACCACTACTGCTCGATCTTCCGATCTATTGCACGGCTTCCACCTATCCACCTCTACTTCTCTATCAAGACGATGACGGGAAGTTCATCCATGAAAGGCTAGATCTCTAGTTCCTTGGGATTTCATTATATTGCTTGAATAGGCAGTGTTATTTTTATTTATTTTTATTTGTACTCTTCCTCTATGAAATAAAAATTAAGGTTCTAATTATTATCAATGATCTATGTTTTTTAGATGAATTGTGCTTTATGAATCCAATACATACTTTTAGAACAGATCATTTTTGAAATATAAATTCTTTTACTTTATGTATATCTTATCTGAACTAATCAGTACTTAGGAAAATGGGCCATGATCTAATAGGTATGGGTCATAATCTCCATAGATAGAATATATCTTGATAGGTGATATATGGAATATTCATAAGAAAAGGGTACCAACTATCTGCCAAGTAATCCATTAAAATCCCGAGGATTTTCTCCTTCACTTAAATCCTTATTTTAGTTAGATAGTTTTAATGTTTTTGCTATTATTGTTTGTTAAAATAACTAATATTGTTTATTGAAATAATTTCTTAAAGTCCTTATGGATTCGACCCTTACTCCTGCTACTTTACATAAGAATAATAGAAATAAGGTATTATTATCGGTGCGTAGAGATATGTATCAGATTTTTGGTATTAGTGTGGCGAGACCGCTGACGTGGGTAGCTGACAGGCACCACGTTATGGGAGGCCGCCACGACGGATGCCAAGGTGACGCCCCAGCCCAGATCACTTGGCCGAGCTGAGTTGAGCTCCTACAAGGCCACGAGCCGAGCTCCGTCCTCCGCCAGGTCATGCCCGCGAGCTCAGGATGCCTAGGCTGGAGCCGTCCTCCGCCCTCTAGAGCGAGACCCTCGGAGGCTAGTGCCCTACGATCGAGGTCGAGCTCAGTGCTCACTCGCCGATGTGGAGCCTCTCCGAGCACATGCCCTCTGGACCGGGTCCGTCCTCCACCCTCTAGAGCGAGACCCTCGGAGGCTAGTGCCCTGAGATCAAGGTTGAGCTCAGTGCTCACCCGCCGATGTGGAGCCTCTCCAAGCGTGCGCCCTCTAGATCGGGTCCGTCCTCCGCCCTCCAGGGCGAGACCTTCGAAGGCTAGTGCCCTGCGATCAAGGTTGAGCTCAGCGCTCACCCGCCGATATAGGGCCTCTCCGAGCGCGTGCCCTCTGGACCGGGCTCGCACTCTCCCCTCCTCCATCAAGGTGACCGCACGAGCTAGGAGTGCTCAGACCGGAGCAAGCCCTGCCATCCCAGGACACCGGCGAGCCGCCTGAGGACCATGGAACGGTGCCCCCCAATGCCGTTATAACTACCTATCCGGCCGTAATTCTAGGGAATGGGCTAGCCAGAGAGCACGCACCCCTAGGGCGGTGACCCCCGGATCGAGGCTCTGCCAGGCTTCCTGGAATGGAGCGACTGGAGAGGATGTCAGAAGGAATGGAAGCTTCCCCTACCACCTGTCAGGAAAGGTATCCCGTCCATGGCATGGAATCCTACCGCACGCGCTTGCCAACCCAGTGAGGATCCCGAGGCAAACTCCAAACGGCCAATTTTCAACTACAAAGAATAATTGGCACCCCCGAAAGGGGGAGGTAACACACCAGTAGCAACACAGTAACCACGACCCACCACCAACACAAGCGCAAGCTCGACAAAGAGGGCAAAGCGCCACCACCAACACCACAGCAAAAGGAAAACAAGGGAAACAAGGAGAAGCGGAGGAACAGGGAACCCCTCTGTCCCCGCCATTAATCTTCCCCTGCTATGTTTCTGCCTACACACATCTTTCACTCCTCCTAGTACGGAGTCCATCAAGAGGGGCCAGACCAGGAGAATCTGTTTCCCTGGATCGTCACTGACTTGATCGTCAGAGTGCCCCCACCGGAAACCCAGGCCCGGGTCACTAACCCTTGTTTCGCAGGTCTAGGAGTAGAGGACCAGCAAGCAGCGAGAGGAGCACACTCCGGCGTCGGCAGCAGCTACGGGCCATGATGATCTTGGCGACAACAGATTGCATGCTAGGAAAGGGGGTAAACCCTCCATCTCTTCATAGACAAGTTAGGCGGAAGGATGGTGATGACAAGGACAAGGGAAGCCTCCACCAATCATGCGGGGGACTCCCCCTCATGGGGGAACCCGCACCACCAAGAGGTGGAGCCGCCCGCTTCAGTCCAGCCACCTCCACCAGAAGCCCAGCTGGCTGCACTTGCCCAGCAGATGCAAGTCCTTGCCATGGCAGTGCGCCAGCTTCAGCACCAGCATCAGTCTGTGGCTACCCACCAACAGCCAAGGACCCCAGCAGCCCATGCCGCGGCTCTCCGGACAGCCTGCGCTCCTTCCAAGGAAGGCCGTCGTAGCCACGGGTCACCACTGACAACCGAGGCATCCATCAAGCTCCGACAAAAAGACAACAAGCCGGCTCTGCTGATAGAGAGAGCCGCTCGTTAAACCTCGGACAGGAGGTGCCCAGACCTCACCGAGGCAAGAAAAGCAAGACCCCCCACCATAGGCGCCATGCATCCATGTCACCTTATCCGTCTCCTTCAGCGAAGGGGTCCACTGATGAAGCCATCAGGCGCACGGCAGAAAGGTGCTTGGAAGAACATGAACGCAAGCTAGTGAAGTTTGCCCACTGGTTTGCTAATATGCCGGGCTCCGCTAGTGAGCCAGCGGGCTACGACGCCCGTCCCCCATTCTCCCAAGAAATCCAAGTGGAGCCGATCCTGCACCGGTTCCGGATGCCGTAGGTGGATCCTTACGATGGGTCCACCGACCCCCTGGACCACCTGGAAAGCTACCAGACACTCATGAGGGTACAGGGGGCAACCGATGCTCTTCTCTGCATCACTTTTCCTGCTACTCTCCGAAAGGCAGCCCAGGTTTGGTTCACCCATTTGGAGCTGGAGAGCATCAGCTCCTTCGCCCAGCTAGGGCAGAAGTTTATGGCTCACTTTGATGCTTGCAGGAAGTTGCCACGAGAGGTGGACAGCCTCTTCTCCATCCGGTAGCAGTACCGCGAGCCCCTGCGGGACTACGTGGCCCATTTTATGGCCGTCGCATTGGAGATCTATAATCTTGAAAAGCCAGTCACCATGCTGGCACTGAAGCGAGGGCTCAGGACCTCTCGCCTAACCTACTCGCTGGATAAGAAGCCCCCCAAGACCTACTCTGAGCTCCTTCTCCGAGCCCAAAAGTATATTCGTGCTAAGGAGGCGGACCGTATGAGGCGGGAGCTTGACAGAGGACCCTTGAAGAAGTCAGCCCCTGCTGAAGTGTCCGGGACCCGGAAGTCAGCACCCCAGGCTCTGAGCTCCCAGAGGGACCGGCCAAGACTGAGAGGGACCCCTATCCCTAAGGAGAGCTACACCCCTCTCCTCGCCCTGAGGACAAAGATCCTTATGGAGATTGAAGGTGAGGACTACTTGAGGCACCCGCCTTCGTTGAGAACCACTACCGGCCATGACAAGACAAAGTACTACGGCTTCCACCACGACCACGACCACGATACCGAGGAATGCCGTAACCTCAAGTGGGAGATTGAAGAACTCATCAAGAAAGGCTACCTCAAGAGGTTCGTGGGGGGCAGACCTCAAATGGAGTCCCAGGCGCTTGTCGCTCTCCCGCCAGCTCCAGCCATCGACAACCACCCCACCGAGAAGCCAGTGGGCATGATCTCCTTGGGAGCAGCGCACGCATCCAAGAAGGCCAGGGGGGCAGGGGACTCTGAGAATGTACTCCCCTTTATGATGGAAGGGGAGGATGGGAGAAAAAATGTAAATAATGATGCCGTGATCATCGAAATGATGATCACGAAGCACCCTGTAAAGCGCATCATGGTTGATAGTGGAAGCTCCACAGACATGCTTTTATATGATGCCTTCTCCAGAATGAATCTCTCCCCTGATCAACTTAGGCCCGTGCACACACCTCTTGTCAGTTTCATGGGCGATTTTGTAAGAGTAGAAGGAGAAATCACTCTCCCAGTCACTGTCGGAACCCCACCTTGGCAGAGCACCGTCATGATGACTTTCATGGTTGTAAGGCTTTCCTCCACCTACAACGTGATATTGGATCGACCCGGGCTCAACTTGCTTGACACCGTTGTCTCCACCAAGAGGCTGCTTGTACAATTCCCAACTCCCTACGGTGTTGGGGAGATGAGAGGAGCGCCCCAGCTGGTGCAGCATTGTTTCCAAACTCTTCCTGGGGCCAAGGTCCCTCAGGATGGCCCCAGCATGGACGACCTCGACCAAAGGGCCTAAGACCCCAGAGGAGGCCTGGTTGAGCATCTACTTTCTTATCTGCTTGGAGACGATCCTGCGAAGATGGTGCAAATCGGAGCCCAGCTACCAGAGGAGGAGAGGGCCCAATTGCTGGGATTCCTGCGGGCGAATGTAGATGTGTTCGCCTGGATGGCGGTGGACATGCCAGGTATTCTTCCTGACATCATTACTCATAAATTGAGTGTCGACCCAAAGCATAAGCTAGTTCGGTATAAGAAAAGAAGTTTTGCCCCGAAGAGGTAGGCAGCCATCAAAGAAGAGGTTGATAAACTCATGGCTGCCGGTTTTGTTCGAGAGGTCCAGTACCCGAGCTGGCTGGCGAACGAAGTGATGGTTAAGAAAAATAATGGCAAATGGAGGATCTGTGTGGACTACATCGATCTCAATAAAGCTTGCCCGAAGGACAACTTTCCTCTCCCGAAGATCGACTACCTGGTGGATGCCACCTCGGGCCACCGGCTGCTCTCCTTCATGGATGCGTTCTCCGGGTACAATCAAATCTGCATGCACCCGGAGGATGAGGAGCACACTACCTTTGTCACCGACCAGGGGACATACTGTTACAGGATGATGCCTTTTGGCCTGAAGAATGCAGGGGCCACCTATCAGTGCCTGGTCAGCAAAGTCATCAAGGACCAAATTGGCCGCAACATGCAAGTGTATGTGGATGACATGCTCGTCATGAGCACGCCGGGCTCGTGCCATGTAGCCGACCTCGCCGAGTCCTTCCACAACCTGCGACAGCATCAGATGAAGCTGAACCCGGTGAAGTGCACCTTTGGGGTGGCAGCAAGAAAATTTCTCGGCTTCATGGTCACCCAGACGGGCATTGAAGCAAACTCGTAGAAGGTGCAGGCCATCATCGACATGGAACACCCAACCTCCAAGAAGTAGGTCCAGCACCTAACGGGATGTGTCGCCGCCCTCGGTAGATTCATCTCGAGGTCGGCCGACCGTTGCTTGCCATTTTTCAAGGTGTTGCGTGATAAATCATGGATTTACACGATTATTTTAAGTATTTTAGTTAATTAATGGTGCTAACATTCTTTTAATAACCTAATTTCATAATTAATTTGAACTTTCTTGCAAAACTAATTATTTTAAAAATATCTTTGAAAAATGTGAAATTAGAGTACGTTCATGAAAAATAGATTTCAAGTCAAAGCACCACACACCCATTTAAATGATTAATAAAATATTTAATAATTATAATTAATGATCATGGAATCGGAAAAATTAATAAGTTTGAAACCCACCAATAGGTAGAGCTTGATTTATGGAATCCAACGATGCAAACGGTACTTAAATCAGGTTTGAAATGAAGAAGTTATGAATTTTTTAAGGATTTTTGCACATATTTTGATGCTGCACAGTTTTTGGAGCAGCCGGTCCAACATGGACCGGCTGCTGGGTTTATAATCCACAGGATGGTTCACCGACAGCCATTGCTGCCAGTCCATGGAACAGGGCGTGGACCACAACCCTCTAGAGGCACCGAAACTCGCCGGGAAGCACACCGGCGGTGTCCCTGGCCGGAGGAGAAGCTCCGGCGGTGGTTTGACGGGCGATGGTGGCATTTTTTGGCAGCAAACAAGAGGAAGCAGCCCACGTTCTTCACAAGGTGTCCACAGCCGGAGGAGAAGCTCCGGCGGTGGCGTTGCCAAGCGTTCTTCGCGAACCGAGCTTCTTCATGGGCACGACCGAGCTTCTCCAGGGCACGGGCGAGCAGTCCATGGGCACGGCCGAGCTTCTCCACGGGCATGGCCGAGCTTCTCCACGGGCACGGGCGAGCAGTCCATGGGCACGAGCATTCTTCGCGAGCCGAGCTTCTCCACTGGCACGAACGCAGTCCACATTCTTCACGGGCATTGCACGCAATCCACGAGCTCCACGGCGCAGTCCACGAGCGGCGTGATCTATGGAGCAGCAACGGCGGTCACGGTGTTTCTTTTGTCCCACATTGCTAACATGCAACGAGCTCTCCTCTCCGGTCAATTATAAAATGAACCCCATAGCACAAGGCAGAGGTATCCTTGAGAAAGGGCAAGGTACAGGGTAGAGGGCATTGCTTGGGTTGCGGGTTGGCTTTTTGGAGTGAGGTTTCTCAAAGGAGAGCGTGTCCCTACACCATCTTCCAGCTTTCTCCCTCTCTGAGATCAAGATCCGAAGAAGAAGACGCAGAGGAAGCCCAGTTCGCTACATGGAGTTCAAAGGAAGGAGCTATCTTCCCGACGAGGCTGTGCTGATCTGTTATTGTCTTTGTTATTTGTTTTGTTAATTTAGTTTTTACTGCATTGTACTTAGACCTTAAATTTCAATCAATGCAATATCTCTTTTTAATTCCTGTCTTTCGTCTTGTCTACAAATAAATGCTAGGATCTAAATAATAGATCCTAGTGCCAAGTTTTCCTGCAATTTTAATTTTTATATTTTTCGACTTCAAATATATATATTTTTTTTTATAAGATCAAAAATTTCAAATCCTAAACATCGCCTTCTCTATGGATTCAACCCGACTCCTCTTGCTACGTATTTTTAAATATTTTAAGAAGTCAGATTTTAAACTGATAGCCACGGTGTCTTAACGACAACCCCGCGGTTCTACCAAGTTTTTGGCACCGTTGCCGGGGAAGGCATTAAAATAATAGTTTTTGATCTTTTTGATTTTTTATTTCATGCTAACTTTTCTTTTTCTTGCAGATTAAAAAAAAAGGGAGAAAAGCAGAAGAGGAAGAAAGTCTCCTAATCAGTAAGATCCATCCTAAACTTTCTTTCCTCTTTTACATATTAATTATTTTCCTTTTTAGTTTCTTTTCTTATTTCCAAAAAAAAAATTTCAAATTTCATAAAAAAAAAATTGTTTTTCATTTTTAGATTCATTTACGTAAATTTATCTTTTTTGCAAAATCCAAAAAAATTGTCCAGACATTTCATAATTTATTAGGATTAGAAACTTAATCACAAAATTAAAAAAATATATATATATATAGCTTTAATTTAATTCTGTGTGTTTATATCTTTTATTCTGGTCATCTTATTGCATTTCATAATCTCATAATCATCTTAAGGGCACTAATCCATAAACAAGATAAGGTGGGGAGTTCAATACCCTTCCTTAGCCCACAAACCATTACCCCTCATTTTGCATACCTAAGCCTTCTAAATAAAATTAACTAGACGTCAGCCCTAAGGAACTCGAGCTCAATAGGACAGGGCACCCGGAAGAGTTGGACCGGGTCAAGATTAGTTGGTTGACTGGTGTCTAGGAAAGGGGTTCAGGGATTACGTCCTGAAAGAAGGTGGTTGGATCCGCTTACCTGGCCAATTTTCAATTGGTGTCTAAGGCAAGCAAAGAGGGAAACTCCACCGACCTTACCCTTACCTGGCCAGTTAGCTAATTGGTCTTTGACTTGGAGGGCTCCAAGGCGGTCTTGGAAGTTAGGAGCTGTCTAGAATTAGGGAGCCTAGTATAGAAATCTGTTTGATAAGTGTTTGAACATAACAAATATATATATATATATATATAAATAAAAAAATTTTGATTCACATATTTGGGTTGCACTGTTACATGCACGATAGGAGATCTTTATTTCCAGACCTAGTTGACTTCAACCCTGAAATTGAACGGCTGATCCATAGTACACCAAAAAATCAAATGGCTGGAAACCCAGAAGAACCACCTAGACAGATGAAGGAATACTTTATTCCTTCCACCTACAACCCGACTTGTATCCATTAACCTGAAATACCTGCTAGACAATATGAGATCAAGTCTGCCACAATCCAGATGGCTCCCTTCCTTTTATGGGAATACCAACGAAGATCCTTATAAGCATCTAGATGAGTTTCTAGAAATCTGTTCTACGGTGAAGATCCAAGATTTTACTGATGATTCCCTTAGGCTAACCTTGTTCCCCTTCTCACTTAAGGATAAGGCCAAGTACTGGCTTGGCACAATAGGGAAACCAATTCGAACTTGGGCTGAAATGCAGCACGTGTTCCTTAAGAAATTCTATCCTATAGGTCGAACCAACACCATGAGGCGAGCCATCACTGGATTTGCTTAGCTTCCTGGTGAACAAATTCATGAATCATGGGAGAGACTTAAGGAACTCCTTAGAAAATGCCCACATCATGGTCTGTCTAAGTGGCAAATTGTCCAAGCTTTTTATGAAGGATTAGGAGACCAGTATAGACAGATGGTGGATGCATCTTGTGGAGGTGCATTCATGAGTAGAAGTGAGGATGAAGCCTATACCTTGTTTGAAACCCTAAGTGAAAATTCGATCAACCATGCTTCTTTGACTTCATATGAAAGATCGATTCCTCACCAAAAGTGGGCAGGGATTTATGAAATTAGACATTCAAATTCCATTGTTGACTTAAACCTAATATCCCAAAGATTAGATACAGTCGACCTCCTTTCCCAAAAGTTGGACCAAGTCCTAGCCCTCAGTCAACAATCTCAATCTCCTGCACAATACCCATCACACCTATCACAATACCCATCACCCTCTAATCATCAGGAGATTTGCTCTATCTGTGCTAGCCCAGCCCATCACATGAATGAATGTCCTACGGTTGCACAGTTACCACCTTTCATCCAAGAACAAGTCCAAGCTGCTCAAGGTTACTCCAAGCCGGGTAATGACCCATTTTCAAATACTTATAACTCGGGTTGGAGAAACCATCCTAATTTTTCTTGGAAACCATAACAGACTCAGGTTCAGACCCAAACTCCTCCTACACGGAACTTTCAAAATAGGCCCCCATACCAAAACTATGCCTATAATAGAGGTCAGCCTAGTCAGCCTGCTCAGCCACCATATCAGCCACCATATCATCATCAGTCATCATATCAACCTCCTCAACAGACCAATCTGGCCGACGATAGGTTTGATCAACTCCAACAATTAATCATGACCTAACAACAATCTATCGCCAGGTTAGAAGTTCAAATAGGATAGTTAGCTGAATCTACTATGAGGAGAGAACCAGGTCAACTACCTAGTCAACCAATACCGAATCCTATAAACAATCCACTCATTCTTCAACCTAATGTTCCGCCTACGAACCCTCAATTTGAGAATGCCAAAACAATTTCTGAGCTTAGAAGTGGTAGGATTCTTACGGACCCATATCAAGACCAGGAGAGAGAGGCTAGTACTGATGAGAAGTTAGAAGATGATGTTAGTACTGAGACTAACCATGTAGAAGAGCCTGAGCCCAGGACTAGTACTGATACTGGTTCCGATTTAAATGAGAAAGGGAAGAAGAGAGCAGATGAATTACCTAAGACTTATAAACCTAGAGTCCCGTTCCCTTCAGCCCTAGAAGCTGGTTCTTCCCGTAAAAAGCAAGGAGCATGCAACGAGGAGATGATGTAATTATTCAAGCAAGTCCATATTAATTTACCCCTCCTCGATGCAATTCAGCACGTTCCAGCTTACGCTAAATTTCTCAAAGAACTCTGCACCCAAAAGCATGAGCCACGAACCATAAAGAGAATCATATTGTCTGAGGATGTAAGTGCAGTCTTGTTGAATCAATTACCTCAAAAAATGAAAGACCCCGGTGCTCCTTTGATTTCTTGTGTTATAGGAGGCATTACCTTTGATCGAGCCCTGTTAGACCTAGGAACTAGTGTGAACCTTCTTCCAACCTCGGTCTATAAAAATTTGGGATAGGTGAACTAAAACCCACGTCAGTCATTCTACAACTAGCCGATAGATCTGTCAAGACACCACATGGTTTGATTGAGGATGTCTTAGTTAGAGTGAACCAATGTTATTTCCCAGTAGACTTCCTCATACTAGACATGGAACCATCCCAAGAGCTAAATCAGAATCCCATAATCTTAGGTCGTCCATTCCTAGCCACTGCCAATGCCAATATCAATTGTAAAACGGGAGCTATGGAAATTTCTTTTGGGGATCAAAAGGTGAGAATTAATATTTCTAATGCCTCAAAGTTTGCTCGAGAGGAGAAAAATTGTTCTATGATTGGTTTAATAGATGAGATTTATTGAGTCTGAATTTTCCTCCAATTTGATGGAAGATGACGAGCCTATTGCTGAAACCCAAGTCCAAGAGGTAAATGCCCTACTTGATTCACCTCAACCTTCACCACCTTGGTCAATGCAAACTGAATCCTTACCTGACCTAGGAACTGAGCCTTTGCACCCTTCGATTCAGGCCCCACCATAACTTGAACTAAAAACTTTGCCTGAATCACTTAAGTATGTGTTTTGAGGACACGACAAAACCCTGCCTGTAATCATTGCTTCTGACCTAACCATTGAGCAGGAAAACCAATTGATAGATGTTCTGAAAACACATAGGGAGGCCATAGGTTGGGCCATTGCTAATTTAAAAGGCATTAGTCCATCAATTTGTATGCACCATATCTATACTGAGGATAGTGCCAAGCCAACTAGAGAGATGCAAAGATGGCTCAACCCAAACATGCAAGAAGTGGTCAAGAAGGAAGTGATTAAATGGTTAGATGCTGGTATTATTTATCCTATTTCTGATAGCCACTGGGTGAGTCCTACTCAAGTCGTTCCAAAGAAATCTGGACTCATGGTTCTCCGTACTGACCATGGGAATTTAGTACCAACATGACTTTCTACTGGGTGGCGTGTCTGTATAGATTATAGAAAACTTAATGTAGCTACCCGCAAAGACCACTTTTCCTTACCATTTATTGATCAGATCCTAGAAAGATTAGCTGGCCAGCAATACTTTTGCTTCTTAGATGGATACTCAGGATACAACCAGGTAGCAATCTATCCAGGAGACCAGGAAAAGACCACCTTCACATGTCCCTATGGAACCTTTGCTTTCCATAGAATGCCTTTTGGATTGTGTAATGCACCTGCAACCTTTCAAAGATGCATGATATCAATTTTCTCGGACATGGTAGGAGATTTCTTAGAAATTTTTATGGATGATTTTTCAGTCTTTGGAGAATCTTTTGAGAGTTGCCTCAATAATTTGAAGAAAATATTAAAACGATGTATTGAGGCGAATTTGGTTTTGAGCTGGGAGAAGAGCCATTTCATGGTTCAAGAAGGAATTGTTTTAGGACATATTGTATCTAAGAGATGGATCGAGGTAGATAAAGCAAAGGTTGAATTGATCTCTAAACTTCCTCCACCCATCTCTATCAAACAAATTCGATCTTTTCTTGGCCATGTAGGATTCTATCGTCGCTTCATCAAAGACTTTTCCAAAATTTCCCATCCTTTATGTAATTTGCTCGCTAAGGACGTTCCTTTCAATTTTGATGAAGATTGTCTTAAGGCTTTTGAGTTTTTAAAGGAAGCTGTGACCCAAGCCCCAATCATTCAACCCCCTGATTGGTCATTACCTTTTGAAATCATGTGCAATGCTTCAGACTTTGCCATAGGAGCTGTCTTGGGTCAAAGGGTAAACAAATGTCCCATAGTGATTTATTATGCTAGCAGAACTTTGAATGAAGCCCAAAAAAATTATACCACTACTGAAAAGGAGTTGCTAGCTGTGGTGTTTTCCCTGGAAAAGTTCAGATCATATCTTTTAGGTTCCAAGATTGTGGTTTATTCGGATCACTCGGCTTTGAGATACCTACTCTCAAAGAAAGATGCTAAACCATGATTGATTAGATGGATCTTACTGCTACAAGAGTTTGATATTGAAATTCGAGACAAGAAAGGATCTGAGAATGTTGTAGCAGACCATCTATCTAGGATTTTAGTTGAAGAGTGTGAACCTGCATCAATTGAAGAATCTTTTCTGGATGAACAACTCTTAGCAGTTTCACATGCAAAGGCCCCTTGGTTTGCAGATATTGTTAACTACTTAGTGGTTGGACAAATCCCTGATGGCTGGTCCAAGAATGAAAAGGATCAATTCTTTGCTCAAATTAAATATTACTTTTGGGAAGATCCTGAACTCTTTCGAATTTGTGCTGATCAAATCATCCGTAGGTGTGTTCCTGAATCTGAACATCTGAGTATTTTAAACTTTTGCCACACCCTTGCTTGCGGAGGACATTTTTCTGGTTGAAAAACTGCGGCTAAAGTTTTACAAAGTGGATTTTACTGGCCGACATTGTTTAAGGATGGCTATACTTTTGGCAAAGAATTTCTTAAGTGTCAAGCCTTAGGAAATATTTCAAGAAAAGACATGATGCCTTTAAATCCCATCTTGGTAGTTGAAATCTTTGACGTTTGGGGAATTGATTTTATGGGACCCTTTCCACCCTCTAATGGTTTTGAATATATTTTGGTGGCTATCGATTATGTTTCTAAATGGATTGAGGCATTGGCAACACGAACCAATGATCATAAGGTAGTCATAAAGTTTGTTCAAAAGAATATCTTCTTTAGGTTTGGATTTCCACGTGCCATCATTAGCGACGGAGGTGCCCATTTTACAAACTACCAATTTCGAATGCTTTTGCAAAAATATGGGGTCACACATAAAGTAACTACACCTTATCACCCGCAAACAAGTGGCCAAGTGGAAGTATCCAATAGGGAGATCAAGAACATTTTGCAAAAGACTATTAGGCCCGATCGTAGAAACTGGTCAGATCGATTAGATGATGCATTATGTGCCTATCGGACAGCTTACAAGAATCCCATTGGAATGTCTCCCTATAGACTGATCTTTGAAAAAGCATGTCATCTTCCGGTAGAACTTGAACATAAAGCATATTGGGCGATTAAGAAATTAAATTTTGATTTAAAGCAAGCTGGTTCTAACCGGATGTTGCAACTGAGTGAATTAGATGAACTGAGGTGAGAGTCTTACAAAAATTCACGTATTTATAAAGAGAAAATGAAAGCCTTTCATGATCAGTTTATTTCTAAGAAAATCTTTGAGCCAAATCAACAAGTCTGGTTATTTAATTCAAGGCTTCGATTATTTCCTGAAAAATTGAGATCTAGATGGGATGGACCTTACATTGTTAATCAAGTATTCCCCCATGGTGCAGTCAAAATTTATGATCCTAGGTCAGGAAACTTCTTTAAGGTGAATGGTCAACGTTTAAAACCATACATTGAAGGAATATCAACAAATCGAACCATTGACCAAGTAACATTAACTGACCCACACTGAACTGAGCTGCATTATGTCTGGCTGAAGACATTAAACTTAGCGCTTGTTGGAAGGCAACCCAATATGTACTCTATCTCTTTTTTAAAAAAATAAAAAAATAAATAAATTGCAGCCTCTACATTGTTCATGAGCTCCTCTTCTCAGGTAACCCCTATCCCTTTATATTTTTTAGTTCTTATGGTTTATTCCTTTGCCTTTTTATACCATTTGAGACAATGGTATTTAAGTTGGGGGGTCGGGACAATTTTTTTAAAAAAATTTAAAAAAGATTAAAAAAAAATGGTTTTCATGTGTCAAAAATAAATCTGGAGCAAGATAGACTAGGAAAAGTAATAAGAGTTAGAGAGTGTTGCTAATGACTGTAGCGAGTCAAGAAGTAGACTAGCGTGTCAGACTTTTAGGGCCTACTTAGATCACCTAAAAGCTATTAGCACTTCCATTGCACATGCACGCTGACGAGACAAAGTAAGTATTAGTTGTAAGGACAATTGAGGACTTAATTATCACTGAAAACTAGTAATTGATATATATCCCAATTTAAATTTTTTTGAATTGAGGAAAGAGCTACCTACCTGAAATAAAAGTACAAAACATAGAGTATATGTGGATCGCCCTAAACTTAGTAACCGGGTCTCTGCACTTAAGTCAAGTGTGGAGGTTCGCGTCAAATGGTGAAGGGAAGGCCAGGATGCTCAGCACTTAAAAAAAAAAAAAAAATTCAGGTAGTGTGAAAGCTAACTCAGTTCATAAGTTTAATTTAGGGATGTATAGAAAATTAACCAAAGTAAGTGTTAATCAAAGATACATTTGTTCTTGCAAACTAGTAGCAAAATGTTAAGTTAGTCATCACAAACACAAGTGATGTAGATCTTTAGATGAACTCTAAGAAAGTTTCTAATTATGCTGACTGCAAAATTTATTTCTAAAACTCAATACTTAGTTAGTGATACTTGCTAGATCTTTTTACTTTCAAACCTGGATCTATTTTTGTAAAGGATGATCTTTGTGACACATAGTTATACTTTTTGCATTGCTAAGGGACTAGCAATAAATAAGTTGGGGGGTGTGATAAATCATGGATTTACACGTTTATTTTAAGTATTTTAGTTAATTAATGGTGCTAACATTCTTTTAATAACCTAATTTCATAATTAATTTGAACTTTCTTGCAAAACTAATTATTTTAAAAATATCTTTGAAAAATGTGAAATTAGAGTACGTTCATGAAAAATAGATTTCAAGTCAAATCACCACACACCCATTTAAATGATTAATAAAATATTTAATAATTATAATTAATGATCATGGAATTGGTAAAATTAATAAGTTTGAAACCCGCCAATAGGTAGAGCTTGATTTATGGAATCCAACAGTACTTAACTCAGGTTTGAAATGAAGAAGTTATGAATTTTTTAAGGACTTTTCAGGTTTGCACATATTTTGATGCTGCACAGTTTTTGGAGAAGCCGGTCCATCTCGGGCGCGCGCGCGCCCGGTGACCCGTGCACTCCCGTGCCATGACCGGGGTGCACGCATGCCCGGTGACCCTTGCACTCCCGTGCCGTGAACCGCGCATGCCCGTGCCATGACCCGGGCGCGCACGCCCGGTGACCCGTGCACTCCGATGCCATGACCCGTGCGTGCGCACGCCCGATGACCCGTGCACTTTCATGCCATGACCGTGCACGCCCGCACACTGCCCCTTGTGCCCGGCAGCGCCGTGACCCGCGCACGCCCGTGCCATGACCCATGCACGCCCGCGCACTGCCCCTTGCGCCCGGCAGCAACGTGACCCGTGCACACCCACGCTCTTAAGCACGCCCGAGGCCTTGCGCCCGCTGGTGCCATGACCCGTGCACGCCCGCGCCAGGCGGTGCCACGACCCGCGCACGCCCGGGGCCTTACGCCCGCCGGTGCCATATCCCGCGCACGCCCACTCCCTTGCGCGCGGTTATGGCCTTGCGCCCGGCGGTGCCGCGACCCGCGCACGCCTGCGCCCGGTGCCCGCGCCCGACGGTGCCGTGACCCGCTCACGCCCGTGCCAAGACTCGCGCGCTCCCCCGGTGCTATGCACCGGCCCGTGCCATGACCAACGCGCGCCGTGCCCTCGCGCGATCTTGGTGCCTTGCACCCGCCCGTGCCATGACCGGCGCACGCCCTTGGCACGACCCGCGCGTGCCTTGCGCCCGCCTGTGCCATGGCCCGCGCCCGGCTCCCCGCGCCCGGCAGTGCCGTGACCCGTGCAAGCCCGTGCCACGACCCATGCAAGCCCGTGCCACGACCCGTGCGCGCGTCGGGTGACACGTGCTAGGCGGCCCCGTGACCCGCGCACGCCCGGCGGCGCCGTGACCCGCGCGCGCGCCCGGCGGCGCCGTGACCCGCGCGCGCGCCCGATAACCCACGCACGCCCGTGCTGTGACCCACGCCTGGAAGCGCCTTGACCCGCGCACGCTCGTGGCATGACCCGTGCACGCCAGTGCCATGGCCCATGCACGCGCCCGGTGACCCGAGCCCGGCAGCGCCGTGACCCGTGCAAGCCCGCGCCGCGACCCACGCGCGCGCCTGGCGACCCGGTCCAGCTACTCCGTGACCCGTGCATGCCCGTGCCATGGCCCGCGCATGCCCATGCCGTGACACGCGCCCGTTGACTTGCGCACGGCAGCTCCATGACCCGCGCACGCCCGCGCCGTGACCCGCGCCTGCGCGTGCCCGGTGACCCGAGCACGCCCGTGCCATGACCCGCG